>JAXQQM020087496.1:0-225406 GCA_034641835.2 Pinus albicaulis
TTCCTTTGAAAAACCATAAAAACAAATATTTTTGCCTTAGCGTGATTAGCCAGTTCATCCCTCACGCCAATGGGGGAAATCCACACTAGAGGGTGCGCCAATTGCCGCTCTGTCCGTATGTCTCACTCGTGCCAAGATTAATAAGAGATTATTAAAAAAAATAAATGGCGAAAGTTTGATTCCAACAAACTCCTAAACGAGTCATCAAAATGAGTTGGGTGGTTTGGCTCTAGATCCCCCTGTATAGGAAGTGGTTTTCCACCTATCATGGAAGGTTCCTTAGAGATAGGACCTATCCCAAGATTATAGGGATCACAACTCCCCTTCCTCCATCTATAAAAGCATGCCTTCTCCATTAGCAAGCTAGATGAACTTATAGAAAGGAAAATATATTCAGGCAATTGTTGAGAGCCAAGCCGAAAAGAGAGAGCTTCGTCCAGATTCTCGACAGGCTTTGTTGAGACGTGCTCCATTGTCAGCACTGCCAAAGGAAGATCATAGCATTAGAGCTTTGGGTTGTAGTCTTTCCTTTGTTATTTATAATATAAGCGACTTTTATTATGGTTCCATTCATGTGTTTATTTTTTTATGCAATGGATTATATCCTCTCTGACTAATATAATGTTACATGCTTTATATTTTCCATTGTATGTCATTGTTTCCTTGCATGTGTGCAGGTGTTTGAACGTGTCGAATGGAAGGATCATTATTTGCCAAGCGAGGGACGATAAACATCATATTTTCTTCAAATACCACTGCGTGGGATTTGAGGTAGGCCACTCATTATGATTTTTTGTAACTGGGAACCTGCGTCACTGCATGACTTGATTGTTGCTAGACCCGATCTGGGCCAGTAGGGATCACCTCTATTTGCAGAGGGGATTTACCTCCTCAACAGTAATGTTATAGTTAGTTTAAGGTTAAGGTTAAGGTTAAGTTTAAGATAAGGTTAAGTTTAAGGTTAGTTTAAGGTTAAGGTTTAAGGTTACGGGTCTTAACCTTAACCTTCACTATAACCTGACCTTAACATTAACCTTTAACTAACCTTAACCTTTACCTTAAACTTAACCTTAACTATAACCTTAACCTTAGCCTTAACTATCCCATAAAAATAACCTTAAACATAACCTTAACCTAACCTTAACCTTGACTTTACCTTAACCTAACCTTAACCCCTTAACCTTAGCCTTAACCTTCCCATAACCATAACCTTAACTTTGAATTTACCCTTAACCTAACCTTAACCTTAACCTTATCCTTAACCTGACTAAACACCTAACCTTAACCTTAACCTAACCTTAAACTTGACCTAACCTTAACCTTAACCTAACATAACCTTAACCTTGACCTTAACTATAACCTAGCCCTAACCTTGACCAAACCTTAACCTTAACCTTAACTTAACCTTAACCTTAACCTTCCCATAACCTTAACCTTAACCTTCACTATAACCTAAATTTAACCCTAAACTTTACTTTAACCTTAAACTTAACCTTAACCTTGACCAAACCCTTAATATTAACCTTGACATTGAACTTAACCTTACCCTTAACCTTAAACTTAACCTTCACATTAACTATAACTTAACCCTAACCTTAGGTTAACGTGAAGGTTAGGTTAATGTTAAGGGTTTGGCCAAGGTTAAGGTTAAGTTAAGGTTAAGGGTAAAGTTAAGGTAAAGGTTAGGTTAAGGGTAAAATTATGGTTAAGGTTAGGGTTAAGGTTAGGGGAAGGTTAAGGTTAAGGGTATGGAAAGGTTAAGGTTAAGGTTAAGGGTAAGGTTAGGGTTAAGTTTAAGGGTAAGGTTAAGGTTAAGCTTAAGGTTAAGGTTATGGGTTTAGTCAAGTTGAGGTTAAGGGTAAGGGTAAGGTTAAGTTTAAGGGTTTGGTCAAGGTTAGTGTAAAGTTAAGGTTAATGTTAAGGTTATGATTAAGGTTAGGATAAGGTTAAAGGTTAAGGTTAAGTTTATGGGGTTATTCAGGTTAACGTTAAGGTTACAGGTTTAGTCAGGTTAAGGTTATAGTTAAGGTTAAGGTTAAGGTTAAGGTTATGGTTAGGTTAAGGTTAAGGTTAAGGTTAAGGTTACAGGTTTGGTCAGGTTAAGGTTAAGGTTATGGTTTAGCCAAGGTTAATGTTAATATTAGGTTAAGGTTAAGGTTAAGATTAGGTTAAGGTTAAGGTTAAAGTTAGGTTAAGTTAAGGGTAAGGTTAAGGATAAGGGTAAAGTCAAGGTTAAGGTTAGGTTAAGGTTAAGATAAGGTTAAAGTTAAGTTTAAGGTTAAGGTTAGGTTAAGGGTAAAGTTAAGGTTAGGGTTAGGTTAAGGTTAAGGTTAGCTTAAGGGTAAAGTTAAGGTTAGCGTTTGGTTAAGGTTAAGGTTAAGGTTATGGTTAGGCTAAGGTTAAGGGTAAAGTTAAGGTTAAGGTTAGGTTAAGGTTAAGGTTGAGAAAAGGTTAAGGCTAAGGTTAATGTTCAGGTATGGTCAAGGTTAGGGTTAGGTTATAGTTAAGGTCAAGGTAAGGTTAAGGTTAAGATTAAGGTTAAGGGTAAGGTTAGGTTAAGGGTAACGTTAAGGTTAAGTGTAAAGTTAAGATTAAGGTTATGGTTACAAGTTTAGTATGGTTAGGGTAAAGTTAAGGTTAGGTTAAGGGTAAAGTTAAGGTTAAGGTTATGGTTAAGGTTAGGTTAAGGATAAGGCTAAGGTTAAGGTTAGGGTTAAGGTTAGGGGATGGTTAAGGTTAAGGTTAAGGGTTTTGTCAAGTTAAGGTTAACGTTAAGTTAAGGCTAAGGTTAGGGTTAGGGTTAAGGTTAGGGTTAGGTTATATTTAATGTTAAGGTTAAGGGTAAAGTTAAGGTCAAGGTTAAGGTTAAGGGTTTGGTCAAGGTTAGGGTTTGTTATAGTTAAGGTCAGTGTTAAGGTTATGGTGATGTGGATTTATGAAGGAATGCAACAAAATACAGAAATAACCATAAACATAGAGATGCAGCGAAAATAATGTGTCATTTCATTACTATCGAATAACAGAAATATGCTTACAGACATAATGGAAATAAAATAGCTAGGGTGCTGGTAGTGAATCTCTGAGAAGAGATGTGGTGGCTATAGACCTCTAAACTATGTTACAATGAGGCTTGAGGGCCTATTTATTATTAAGAAATAATGCAAAAATTGAAACGTCCGAAAACCTAACTCTAGGAGATGAAGCGCAAAAATTGTGGTTCCCGTTTGGGTAAATTAGTGTTTCAACTTCTCAGGGACGTAACTTTGGCATCCGATCTCCATTTGATGCGCTCAATAACTCGTTATAAATATATATCAAAGGAGTAAAACTTTTGATGTGAACAACATCAGTCCATGGACCCATGTTTCTCCCAGTTTTCCCAAAAAACATCGTTTAGGTCCTCAACACGGCTCTGGAAGTTCAGGACCCAAAAAACTACAAAAAATAGTAAGTTGTGTTGCAACTTAAAAACTAAATGAACTGATGGTGGGTGTTCAAATGGAATAGGTGGGTGGCCACCAATATCCGCCTGGATCATTAAGTCCCCAAAACGGCTTCGAGTGTGCAGGACTCGAAAACCTGCTAAAAATAGTAAGTGTTGTTGAATGTGAAAAGCTGCAAGAATTGATGGTGTGGGTCCAAATGGAATAAGCGGGTGGCCACCAATATCCACATATATCATTCCTACCTCCTTAGGAAGAAATGGTCCCCATTGCGTTGAGATCCTCCCTGAGATGAAGCAAATTCTGTTGAACTGGGTATTACATTTGTTGAAGATGTCATGAACCTGTGGGCAGACATGATGGAGGCATTTAGTAAATTTGGTTTCTTTATCAGCCTCAGACATTACATGTGTGGATTCTGTATGTGTATTTGTGGGAGGTATGGAAACATCAGGCAACGGTGCGTTGGTGGTCAGATCAATGGAGTGCTTGTCCTAACAGTGTAGAGGAACCTTTGTGAGTGAGAAGAAAATGTCTTCGTATTCCTCCATGAATTTGTCCATCTACTATAGTCATGTAGGGGAGACCTGTTTCAAGGTTGTGGAAATAATATTATTCTTTCCCTGTGAGCGAGTTGTAAGGAAAATGAATTTCCTAGTTTGAGAAACAATCTTACTACGTTGTTTTGCAGTAGTCAAAGAGATGACAAGAGGCGATACTACCTCCAGTATCTTGTACAAGTTATTTCCAAAAGTAATAATAATAGCATGAGGCCTAGACTCATACACAGCATGTCACCTCCACAAGTATGGTTGGCCCAATAATACATCAGCTACATCAATAGGAGCAACATCACATAACACCTCATTTGTGAATGGATTGATGTTGTACGGAAGGAAGCATTGTTGGTGGATATCTCTCCCTAGGTGAAGCCACCCGATGGTATATGGCTGTGAGTGTGATATGGTAGGTAGGTCGAGCCACTTCATGACCTTTGCATAAATGAGGTTCTTTTGGCTTCCACTATTGACAAGAAATTGTAACATTGACAAGAAATTGCAGCGGAGAACCCTTCACCCACATTTGAGAATGGAAGAGGTGCTCCCCCTCCTCTAGATTCTCCAAGTCCTCCCTCTATATCTTGGTGGTGGAAACAACAGCACTGGGATCCACATCAATGATTTTCTTCCCTTTTTCATTGCCTTTGTCTGGTTCTGACTTAGGATCATAAAAATGCATCTGATTCGGGTGCCTTTTGTTTGGCCACCAATGACTGTTTGGCCCGACACTCGTTTGTGCTATGAGTGGGGCTGTTATGAAATTCACACCACTTCTTTATTTCCTTCTTTTGATTTTTGGTGTTGTTCTGAGTCGCATTGCTTTGGCCTTACCCCTTGTTCTTTGGTTTATGGGCACCTTTCGGATTCGTAGATCCAAAGTCTCGCTTCTTCTACTTAAATTTCTGCTCGATCCTGGCGGCATAGCGATATGCCATGCCAAGCGATGTAATTTCAAGGAACTCCATTTCATCCTGAATGTGTTTGTGTAAACAACCACAGTACTTGAGAACTAAATATCTCTCTGAATCTTTAATACCCAACTTTGTGCACAGGGTATGGAACAGATTCGTCAGTTCCTGCACATTTTAATCCATTTGTTGCCACAACATGGTCGATTGGATGTTTTTGTCCTCATAGCTCCCCAAAAGGTAATATTGTTCCTTGATTCCATCTCAGAATGAATTCCAAGTGGGTGTGGCTGAGAACAGAGAGGGTTCCCCTTCGTCCTCTTGCTCACGGTAGGTTTCCCACCAGTCTTTGACATCGAGGGTAGCTTTGAGGAGTGAAAAAAAATATTTTCTCAGTTAGAGAAATCATGGACCGAGAAATACCCTTCCAGAAAATTCAACCATCTATCTATAGCGTCTACATCTATTTGGCCTTCAAAGACAGGAATATCAAAGTTTACCTATACCTTGAAGGGAGTGGCGCCTCCAGGGTGGCTATTGGATGCAGATGCACCATAGGTGGACAGTAATTGAATGATATGAGAAAATTTATCCATCATCGCATTCCTTTGTTTCTTGAGGGCCTCCTCGAGCAATATTTTGATAGGATCTCCTACTCCCTCATCTTTCTTTTCTTCCGCCATGGGATGTCGTCGAGGTTTGCGAGGTTGATCTTACAAGGGTTCAACTAGATCGAGAGTAAATCAGAGTAAATTGAGTACAAAATGACACATTATTTCCACTACCTCTCTATTTTTATGGTTATTTATGTATTATGTTGGGTTCCTTCATAAATCCGGATCAGTGGTATCAAAGTAATCATTGGTGTTTCAACTTCTTAGGGACGTAACTTTGGCATCCAATCTCCGTTTGACATGCTCAATATCTTGTTAGAAATATATATCCAAGGCATACAACTTTCGATGTGAGAAACATTGATCCATTGACCCATGTTGCTCCCATTTTTCCCAAAAAACGTCGTTTAGGGCCTCAAAACGACTCTAAAAGTTCAGGATCTGAAAAACTGCTAAAAATAGTAAGTTGTGCTGCAACTTAAAAACTGAACGAAATGATGGTGGGTGGCCACCAATATCCACCTAGATCATTAAGTCCCCAAAACGGCTCCGAGTGTGTAGGACTCGAAAACCTGCTAAAAATAGTAAGTGGTGTTGAATGTGAAAAGCTGCAAGAATTGATGGTGTGGGTCCAAATGGATTAGTTTGGTGGCCACTAATATCCACCTAGATCATATGGTTAAGGTAAGGTTATCATAAGGTTAAGGGTAAGGTTAAGGTTAAGGTTATGGTTAAGGTAAGGTTAAGGGTAAATTTAAGGTTAAGGTTAGCTTAAGGTTAAGGGTAAGGTTAAGGTAAAGGCAAGGTTAACCTTAACCTAACCTTAAACTTAACCTTGACCTTAGCTATAACCTAAACCTAACTAAACTTGTAACCTTAACCTTAACCATAAACTTGACGAAGCCCTTAAGGTTAGGTTAAAGTTATGGTTATGGGAAGGTTAAGGTTAAGGTTAAGGTTAAGGTTAGGGGAAGGTTAAGGTTAAAGTCAAGGTTAAGGTGAAGGTTAAAGTCAAGATTAGGTTATGGTAAGGGTTAAGGTTAATGGTTTAGTTAGGTTAAGGTTAAGCTTAAGGTTAATATGAAGGAAAAGGTTAAATTCAAGGTTAAGGTGAAGGTTAAAGTGAAGGTTAGGGGAAGTTTAAGGTTAAAGTCAAGGTTAAGGTGAAGGTTAGATTAAGGTTAAGGTTAGGTTAAGGGTAAGGTTAAGGTTAACGTTAGGTTAAGTTTAACCTTAATCCTTAACCTTATCTTAACCTTAACCTTAACCTTAACCTTAACCTTACCTTAACCTTAACCTAAACTTAACTTTAACTTTGACCTTAACCTTAACCTTTACCCTTAACCTAACCTTAACCTCAACCTTAACTTAACCCTAACCTTGAACAAACCCTTAACCTTAACCTTAACATAACATTAACCTTAAGTTTACCCTTAACCTTGAGGTAAAGCTAAGGTGATAGGTTTAGTCAGCTTAAGGTTAAGGTTAAGGTTAAGGTCAAGGTTAAGGTTAAGATTAGGTTAAGGGTAAGTTTAAGGTTAGGTTAAGGTTATGGTTAGGATAAGGGTTAAGGGTAACGTTAAGGGTAAATTTAAGGTTAAGGTTAAGGTTAAGTTCAAGGTTACGGTTAAGGTTACGTTAAGGGTAAAGTCAAGGTTAAGGTTAACATTAGGTTAAGGGTAAAGTCAAGGTTAAGGTTAAGGTGAAGGTTAAAGGTAAGTTTAAGACTAAAGTTAAGGTTAAGGTTAAGTTTAGGGTAAAGTTAAGGTTAGGTTAAGTTAAGGTTAAGGTCAAGGTTAGGTTATAGTTAAGGTCAAGGTTTAAGGATAGGTTATGGTGAAGGTTAAGGTTAAGGTTAAGGTTAGGGTGAAGGTTAAGGGTAAGGGTAAGGTTAAGAGTTGTATCCTTAACCTTCTCCCTTAACCTTAACCTAATGTTAACCTTAACCTTAATCTTACTAACACATAACCTTAACCTTAACCTTAACATTGAATTTACCTTTAACCTAACCTTAACCTTAACTATAACCTAACCCTAACCTTGACCTTAACTTTACTATTAACCTAAACCTTAACCTTAAACTTAACCTTGACCTTAACTATAACCTAACCCTAACCTTAACCTTTACCTTAACCTTAACCTTAGCCTTGAATTTACCCTAATCGAACCTTAACCTTACCCATAACCTAACCCTAACCTTGAGTTTAGGTTAACCTTGACTAGACCCTTAACCTTGACCTTAACCTAACCTTAACCCCTTAACCTTAAACTTAACATTCCCATAACCTTAACCTTAACCTTAACCTTAACCATAAACTCAACATTGACCTTAACTATAACCTAACCCTAACCTTAACCAAACCCTTAACTTTAACCTTAACATTAACCATAACCTTAACCTTAACATTCCCATAACCATAACCATAACCTTAACCTTGACCTTACCCTTAACCCTACCACCTTAACCTTAACCTTAACCTTTACCTTACCCTTAACCTTGACCTTACCCTTAACCCTACCTCCTTAACCTTAATCTAAAACTTACCACACTTAACTTTAACCTTAACCTTAACCTGACTAAACCCATAAACTTAACCTTAACCTTAACCTAACCTTAACCTTATCTTAACCCTTAACCTTAACTATAACCTAACCCTAACCTTAACCTAAACTTAACCTTAACTTTACCCTTAACCTTAACCTAACCATAACCTTGACCAAACCCTTAGCCTTTACCTTAACCTGACTAAACCCTTAACCTTGACCTAACCGTAACCTTAACCTTACCTTAACCTAACTTAACCTTAACCTTAACCTAACATTAACCTTAACTTTAACTTTACCCTAACCTTAAGGGTTTAGTCAGGTTAAGGTTAAGGTTAAGGGTTTGGTCATTGGCTTAGTCAAGCTAAGGTTAAGTTTAAGGTTACGGTTAAGTTAAGGTTAAAGTTAGGTTAAGGTTAAGGTTGAGGTTAGGTTAAGGGTAAAGTCAAGGTTAAGGTTAAATTGAAGGTTACAGGTTTAGTAAGGTTAAGGTTAGGTTAAGGTTAAGGGTGAAGGTTAAGGTTACGGGTATTAACCTTAACCTTACCCTTAACCTTCACCCTTAACCTTAACCATCACCTTCACTATAACCTAACCTTAACCTTGACCTTAACTATAACCTAACCTTAACCTTAACCTTAACGTTACCTTTACCTAAACATTAACCTTAACCTTAACCTTACATTAACCTTAACCTTGACCCTCAACTTGACCTTAACCTTAACCTTGATCTTAACCTTAACCTAACATTAACCTTAACCTAACTGTAACCTTAACCTTCACTATAACCTTAACTTTAACTATAAACTAACCCTAACCTTGACCAAATCTTAACCTTAACCTTGACCTTAACCTAACCTTAACCTTAGCTTTAGCTTTACCCTTAACCTAACATTAACCTTAACCTAACCCTAACCTTGACCAAACCCTTAACCTTAACCTTATCTTACCCTTAACCTAACCTTAGCCTTAACTTGACTAAACTCATAACCTTAACCTTACCCTTAACCTTAAGGTCAAGGTTAAGGTTAGGTTAGGTTTAAGGTTAAGGGCTTGGTCAAGGTTAGCGTTAGGCTATAGTTAAGATAAAGGTTAAGGTTAGGTTAAGGGTAAAGTCAAAGTTAAGGTTAAGGTTAAGGTTAGGGTAAAGGTTTAGGATAAGGTTAAGGTTAAGGGTTTGGTCAAGGTTAGGGTTATGGTTTAGGTTAAGCTCAAGGTTAATGTTAAGTTATAGTGAAGTTTAAGGTTAAGATAAGGTTAAGGTTAAGGTTATGGTTAGGCTACCATTACCTTAACCGTAACCTAACCCTTACCTTAACCTTGACCTTAACCTTTACCCTTAACCTCACCTTAACCTTATCTTAACCTTAACCTAACCTTAACCTAACTATAACCTTACCCTTAACCTTAACCTTGACCTTAACCTAAACATTAACCTAAACATTAACCTAAGCTTAACCTTAACCTTAACCATAACCTTATATTTACCCTTAACCTTAACCTTAGCCTTAACCTAACCCTAACTTAACTTTTACCCTTAACCTAACCTTAACCATAACCTTAACCTTAAGTTAACTATAACCTTAACCTTAACCTTAACCTTAACCTTAACCTTGACTTTACCCTTAACTTAACCTTAACCTAACCCTAACCTTAACACAACCTTAGCCTTAACCTTAACCTTACCTTCTTAACCTTAACATTAACTATAACCTAACCCTAGCCTCAACCTTAACCTTAACCTTAACCTTAAGCTAACCCTTAACCTTAACCTAGCCTTAGGTTATAATTAAGGGTAAGATTAAGGTTAAGGGTAAAGTTAAGGTTAAGGTTATGGTAAGGTTATGGTAAGGTTAAGGTTAACGTTAGGTTAATATTATGTTAATATTAAAGCTAAGGTTATGGTTACGGTAAGGTTATGGTTAGGTTATAGTTAAGGTCAAGGTTAAGGATAGGTTATGGTTAAGGTTAAGGTTAAGGTTGATGTTACTGGTTTCGTCAAGGTTATGGTTAGATTATAGTTAGGGTCAAGGTTAAAGTTAAGAGTAAGGTTATAGTTAGGTTAAGGTTAAGGTTAAGGTTAGATTAAGGTTAAGATAAGGTTAAGGTTAACGGCTTAGTCAAGGCTAGGGTTAGGTTAAAGTTAAGGTTAAGGTTAAGGTTAGGTTAAGTTAAGGCTAAGGTTAAGGTTAAGGGTAAAGTTAAGGTTAAGGGTAAATTTAAGGTTAAAGGTAAGGTTAAAGTTAGGGTTAGGTTATAGTTAATTTCAAGGTTAAGGTAAGGTTAAGTTTATGGTTAAAGTTTGGTCAAGGTTAGGGTTAAGTTATAGTTAAAGTTAAGGTTAAGGTTAAGGTTAGGTTATAGTGAAGCTTAAGGTTAATATCTGTAACCTTAACCTTAACTTTACCCTTAACTTAACCTTAACCTTCATTATAACCTAACCCTAACCTTGACCAAATCCTTAAACTTAACCTAACCTTAACCTGACTATAACCTTAACCTTAACCCTAACCTTAACCTTAACTTAACCTTAATGTTAACCTTAACCTAACCTTGACCTTGACCTTAACTATAACCTAACCGTAACCTTAACCTTGAATTTACCCTTAACGTAACCGTAACCTTGACTTTACCCTTAACCTTATCCTTACCCTTAACCTTACCCTTAACCTAATCTTAACCTTACCCTAACCTTAACGCTAAACATACCCTTAACCTTAACCTTAACTTTAACATAACCTTAACCTTAACTTTACCCTTAACCTTGACTTTACCCTTAACTTAAGATTAACTTTCACTATAGCCTAACCCTAACCTTGACTAAACCCTTAACCTAACCTTAACCTTAACTTAACCTTAAACTTAACCTTCCCATAACCATAACCTTAACCTTAACCTTAACCTTAACCTTAACCTTAACCTTAACCTTAACCTTAAGGTTAAAGTTAGGTTAAGGTAAGGTTAAGGTTAAGGTCAAGGTTAAGGTTAAGGTTAGGTTAAGGTTAAGGTTAAGGGTACATTTAAGGACCCTAACCTAATCTTGACCTTAACCTAACCTTAACCGTACCCTTAACCTTGACCTTAACCTTGACCTTAACTGAACCTTAACCTTCACCTTATCTTAACCTTTACCTAACCTTAACCTTCACCTTAACCTAACATTAACCTTAACCTTAAACTTATCTTAACCTTAACCTCACCTTAACCTTAACCTAACTATAACCTTACCCATAACCTTAACCTTAACCCAAACTTAACCTTAACCCTAATTTTAACCTTAAATTTACCCTTAACCTAACCTTAAACTTATCTTAACCTTAACCTAACCTTAACCTTGACTTTACCCTTAACGTAAGCTTAATATTTACCTTAACCTTACCCTTAACCTTATCTTAACCTTAACCTAACCTTAACATTAACCTTCTCATAACCATAACCTTAACCTTGACTTTACCCTTAACCTAACCTTAACCTTAACCTTAACCTAACTTTAACCTTGACCTTAACTATAACCTAACCCTAACCTTAACCGTAACTTTACCCATAATTTTAACCTTAAGGTTAGGGTTAAGGTTAAGGTTAAGGTTAAGATAAGGAAAAGGTTAATGTTAATTTTAGGTTAAGGTTAAGGTTTCGGGTAAGGGTTTGGTCAAGGTTAAGGTTAGGTTATAGTTAAGGTCAAGGTTAAGGTTATGGGGAGGTTAACGTTAAGGCTAAGGTTAAGGTTCGTCAAGTTTAGGGTTAGGTTATGGGTTAGGTTAAGGTTATTGTTAGGTTAAGGTTAATATTAGGTTAAGGTTAAGGTTAAGGTTAATGTTAAGGGTTTGGTCAAGGTTAGGGTTAGGTTAAGGTTAATGTTAAGGGTTTGGTCAAGGTTAGGGTTAGGTTATAATTAAGGTCAAGGTCAAGGTTAAGGTTAAGGGTAAGGTTATACTTAGGTGAAGGTTAAGGTTAAGGTTAGGTTAAGGTTAAGATAAGGTTAAGGTTAAGGGTTTGGTCAAGGTTAGGGTTAGGTTATAGTCAAGGTTAAGGTTAAGGTTAGGTTAAGTTAAGGTTAAGGTCAAGGTTAAGGGTAAGGTTAAGGTTAGTTTAAGGTTAAGATTAGGTTAAAGGTAAATTTATGGTTAAGGTTAGGTTAAGGGTAAAGTTAAAGTTAAGGTTAGGGTTAAGCCTAGGGGAAGGTTAAGGTCAAAGTAAAGGTTAAGGTTAAGGGTTTGGTAAAGGTTAGGGTTAGGTTATAGTTATGAGTAAGGTTAGGGTTATGTTTTTATTCAGGTTAATGTTAAGGTTAAGGTTAAGTTCAAGTTTAAGGTCACTTTAAGGGTAAATTCAAGGTTAAGGTTAAGGTTGAGGTTAAGGTTAAGGTTAAGGGTATAGGTTAAGGTTAAGGTTAAGTAAAGGTTAAGGTTAAGTTTAATGGTTATGTTAACGTCAAGGTTAAGGTTAGGTTATTTTAGGTTAAGTTTAATCTCAAGGTAAGGTTAAGGTGAAGGTTAAGGTTGAGGTTAAAGTTAAGGGTAAGGTTTATTAAGGTTAAGGTTAAGGTTAAGGTAAAGGTAAAGTTTAACCTTAACTTTACCCTTAACCTTACCTTGACCTTGACCTTAACATTAAATTTAACTTTTCTAAACCTGTACCCTTAACCTTATCATAATGTTACCTTAACCTTAACGTTAACCTTGACCTTAGCTATAACATAACCCTAACCTTGACCAAACCCTTAACCTTAACCTTAACCTTCCCAAAACCTTAACCTTAACCTTAACCTTAACCTTAACCTAACCTTAAACTTATCCTTAACCTTAACCTTACCCTCACCCTTACCCTTAACCTTCACCTTAACCTCGCCTTAACCTTAACTTGACCAGACCTTAACCTTAACCTTAACTTTACCCTTAACCTAACCTTAACCTTAACTATAACCTAACCCTAACCTTAACCTTAACCATAACCTTATCTTTACCCTTAACCTTAACCTTAACCTAACCTTAACCTTAACCTAACATTAGCCTTAACCTTAACCTGACCTTAACTATAACGTAACTCTAAGATTGATCAAACCCTTAACCTTCCCATAGCCATAACCTTAACCTCAACCTTAACCTAACTTCACCTTAACCTTGACCTTAACTATACCCTAACCATAACCTTAACTTTACCCTTAAACTAATATTACCCTTAACCTAACCTTAACCTTTACCTTAACTATAACCTAACCCTATCCTTAACCTTAACTATAACCTAACCCTAACCTTGACCAGACCCTTAACCTTAACCTTACCCCCTTAACTTTACCCTAACCTTAACCTTAACCTTAACCTTAACTATAACTTGACCTTAACCTTCACCTTAACTATAACCTAACCCTAACCTTACCAAACCCTTAACCTTGACCTTAACCTTAACCTTACCCACTTAACCTAACCCTATCCTTCACCAAACCCTTAACCTTAACCTTAACCTAACCTTAACCTTAACTTTAACTTTACCCTAACCTTAACCTTAACCTTAACCTTAACCTTAACCTTAACTATAACCTAACCCTAACCTTGACCAAACCCTTAACCTTAAGCTTAACCTAACTAAACTCATAACCTTAACCTTAACCTTAACCTTAACTATAACCTAACCCTAACCTTGACCAAACCCTCAACCTTAACCTTAACCTAAACTATAACCTAAACCTAACCTTGACCAAACCCTTAACCTTAACCTTAACCTAAACCTTGACCTAACCTTAACCTTGACCTTAACTATAACCTTACCCTAACCTTGACTTTAACCTTAACCTTAACTATAACCTAACCCTAACCTTGACCTTAACCTTAATATAACCTTAACCTTGACCTTAAATATAACCTAACCATAACCTTGACATTAACCTTCACTTAACCTTAAACTTAACCTTACCCCTCCCATAACCACAATATTAACCTTGAATTTACCCTTAACCTAACCTTAACCTTAACTTTAACTTTACTCTAACCTTAAGGGATAACCTAACCCTAACCTTGACCAAACCCTTAACCTTAACCTTGACTTTACCCTTAACCTTAAGCTTCAACTTGACCTTAACCTAACCTTAACCTTAACCTTAACCTTAACCTTATGTTACCCTTAACCTAACCTTAACCTTAACTATAACCTAACCCTAACCTTGACTGTAAAGTTCCAAATCTAGAACAACTCAAACACTCTGCATACAAAATGGGCTATTTAGTAATTTAATAAATCACCACTGCAATACTGAAGAACATGAGTGTACAATGCTGAAATATGTATGATTTGATTTAGATCCATCAAGGGCTTACTCCCATGAAAGGATTAACCTCTCAATCACAAGGAAACTCAACAATGGAGCCACCAAACCATGCAATGAATACTGCCTCCAAAATAATGCATTCCCTGGCAGAAACAATGTTGGTAATGTATGGGAAATGTTTGGTCTAATACCACATATCTAAAATAATCTCTGGAGCTCTCCAAACAGATCTCTGAAGTGAAAGAAACTTTCCTCCAATGAGAAACTATCTCAGAATCCGAGATTCCAATCCCATCCACTGCTGCACCCAGCAACACTGCATAATCTCCGGCAAAGTTGTGTTGATGAAGATGGCTGAAGCTTGGCCTGAAAACCTGATGTGGAATGATGAATGCAAACTCTCCCAATGAGGATCCTCAAAGGAAAGGGGTGGGATTCCCGCCCGGGAACACCCAGTGCTAAACAACATTGCAACTTTTATAAGCAGCAAAGCATCAACAAGTCTTGTCAGAAAAGAATAATAATCAACAACATGATTAATAATGCTGCCATCCTATTCCCTATATAAGACATGATTTTTCTTTCCCTTTTACCCACTCAATTAGGTTACTTCTAACCCAACTTACATCTCCCTCCAAAATTTCGTTATTCATCCTTGGATTCCTCCTCCACTAAAACTGCGCTATTGACTTAGTCAAAGTAGCTTGATCTTAACCCTGTTCACACATGGAGGTGTTTTATTGAGCTAGAAAGAGTGTCTCCTTTCACACTTGGAGTTATTTTATCCTTCTTAGGAGACTTATGGGCTTTTCTACCCATTTATTTACTGGCTACAGCTGCTACTAACTCTAATGTTCCATTTAGCTTGGAGACTAAAGTTTTGGAACATTATCGGCCTCCCCTCCAGAATCTTTTCTTGTCCTCAAGAAAATGTATAAGGAGAGAAAAATTCCTCACCTCCTCCTCATGTGGCCTCCCATCAATGGCCTCCATCACTACATCAAGAGAATCTTCAAATAAACTATCATCCCATGCTTCCTCCCAAGTGTGCAAAACCAAAGTGTCTACATCAATCAAAGGTGGAAAGTGTGAATGGAAACTTGCTAGCTATCTCATGGCCTCCACAAAGTAGGAGTAATGAACAACATGGTGAATGATTGCCTCCCTCACCCATGCTATCATCCAAATGAAGTTAGTCACCCTCCAACATGGTCACTCATGAAAAGTCTCCCCCACCTTCTGCTCCTGAAATGTAGGTGGGCTGAATGAATGTACATGATAGAAAAGAGGTCCTATCCCATGCTGTCCTCCTCTCCACTCATAATGAGTGTAGAAGGCATGATGATCTCGGGTTGAAACATGATGGACCTCCAATGGAAAGAAGAATATTGAGCCTCCAAGGACTCTTCCTCCAAAATCATGAGACATGCCAACCCAAACCATTCCATTCAAGATGAATGGCACATCATCACCACATGGCATCCAAGTCAGAAAATGGCTGAAGGTTATGTGTAAGTTTGGATGATACATATGGTCTCTCTGGTGGATACAACACAGTCCTTTCAACTTCTGTTGTAGAGCATCAAGTGGCAAGTTTTCCTCCCAAGAATTTGCAGCCATGTATGTTATCTCATATACTATGAGGTAGTAAGCTACAATATACACTAGCTATGCACAATCAAAGCAATAAAACACTTGCCCAAAGTCATGTAAATATGGGTCATCAACATCACAAGATTTTGCCCTAAAGTGACCATGAAACCCATAAATAATCTTTCTCTCATGTGGAGAAATGCACTGTTTAGATATGTTGAGAAAGTACAAATACTCAATAGAGTAATCGACATGCACATCAATGCCTTCCTTGCCATGCATCATGTGGGAGCTAAAAGTGAGGTCCATGCATAAGTTCAACCATGTGGATTCCCTCAATAAAATCTGCAAGAAGAAGGGATACAAATACTATTTGGAACACTCCATCAATAAGAATACACTCCCATGTGACAGCGCTATAGGCCATAAGAATAAGGCTCCATGAATCCTCCCTTTGACATCCCACATGCAAAAGCCATCGACCATCATGCTGCTATGTGAGAAGATCATCTTACAACATGGAATTCTCTCACGGTCCTCTAATACTTAAGGGTAGCCTCCCTGCACCATGAATATGCCTTTCTTCTCTTCAGAAATATCATGAAAATTATGGGAAGAATTTTTCCCATACTCTCCCAAGTGCAACCATAGCAAAAAAAACTTCTACTGCTACCTCATCTCTCCCTCACACAAGCCATAGAGTAAGATCATGAAGTTCAACTTGTATGATGCCCCATACCAACAAGTATTTTGCTGCTCTATCATATGGGTGCCATGCCATCCAATTGGTTTCTCTATCCATACAAAGCTTCCCTTGAAAAAAAACACAACAGCAATATGTTATTGCCTAAATCTACTTCAAGCTGAAGGATGGTAGAGTCTAGGGTAACATCAAACCACGATTAATTTGGTAGCTAGCCCTACCAGATCAGGAGAGGGCTCTCTCTGGGTCAATCTCAGAAAAAATAATCAATGAGGCTTGAGATGACTTGAAATAAAAGCTAATTTTAGGCTAGGTATATATGTAATGGATTTTGATTTGATTTTGGGGGTTTTTGTTGGAATGAAAGGGAAAGGCATATTTTGGGTCCGGGAAATGATCAGTCTTGGAGAGAGCTAAATGGGGCAAGGAAGGAAATTGTTTTGATGCTTTGAATTGAATGAAATGAATAGCTGAGACCAGTGAGGAGTTGAAGAGGGAAAGAGGCATTCAATAATCCTCTTCAGGCAGTTGAAAACTTGGAAAATTAAACAAAACTCAAGGCAGAGCACTGCAAATCTAATGAATTCCACCTTTATCACTTATTTGTTTAATTTAAGAAGAAAGGAGAAGGGAAATGATACAAATGAAACTTCAGTAAACTTGCAATCATAGAGAGAAACACACCATCAAAAAATAGAGCCACATTGATCCCAAAGAGTGTTGCAAACCCTGGTATATTCCTTTGCCAAAATGCAGAGATGAAATGTACAATGAAGCTCAAAGCAATCCCAAGTGTCCAACCTCTGAAATGACTGAGAAAATACAATACATAGACAAGCCTAACTCATTCCCATGCCTTTAGGGGTCGATCTCACTAGTTTATGAGCATTTTCAACAAGATCTAAACTAATAACTGGAAAATAGGCAATGAAACAACTTGCCTCTATAAGATAGGAAACTGATTCATTCAGTTACATTTCACTTTTTGGTGAATGAATCTACTTGGATGAGTAAAAATGTGCCAAAATTACATAAAATTCATTAAATTACATCAAGTTACATCAATATCTGTACATATGAGGATAAAAAAGTCAAACTGGCCAAGACAAGGCGAAAATCTGAACTGCTGAGTGAAAACTAGGCCAAAATTCCCAATGCGTCGCGCCTGAAATCTCTATGAATAGTGCCAATTTGAGGCCGATTTTGAGGGCTTTCCTGAAGTCCAAATTGAGTGAAGCATAGCTCGATGGAAATATCTTCCTCTCTAATTTCCAACCCAAGTGTAATTTCTGAATTTGGTTGCCATTAGCCCCTCTAAAAATGAGTTTTCCCAACACTACTTCCTGTGTGTCCAAAAAGTGGCAGAAAGGTCATTTTTAGGGTGTTTTTGACCCTTCATGCAACCCAAAACTTGTCAAAATCCTTAGGTAATGGATAGGCATGCATAAATTTTGATGAAAAATCCATAAATAAAATTTTTTATTCAAGAGGAGCTGCCAATTATAAGTGTGCGCCAAGTGGCGCTACGCATTGGGCGGAAAAATCTGTGTTAAGGCCAAAAAAATCAGAATTGACAAAAAGTTTCCCAAATTTCTTGAAATTTGGGCTGAATGTCCACCATCAAGTGATATTATAAGCCAAGGAAGCTTTGGCCAAAATTTGAATTTTTTCATACTTTTTACGCCGCCTTAATGCCTTCTTGGTGCATGCAATTTAGTTGTAGAGTCACTGTCTCGGTCATAAGAAGTATCCGTCTCCATGATTTCCAAAGTCTAGGTTGTTTTGGATGAATATGAAGAGTTTGGTATCTTTGGTTTTTTTTCCAAATATGTGATAAAAAGTGAAGGACTATGGAGGGATAGAGTAGTGGAAATGATGGACTATTGCCAAGTGAAATTTGTCAATTGAAGAGTTTTGGGGTAGTCACTTGGTTTCTTGGGATAGGGAATGAGTGAAATTAGGGATATTAGGGGTAGGGAAATGTGTTGATGCGACTAGAAAAAAAATGAGGAAACAAAATGATGTGGGAGTGATGGCATAAGAACCAAACTCTAAACCCTAAGGAAACAATTCTTGAGCAAGAAAATAGGGTTTGGATTTTCTTCACCTATTGAAACACCATAAACACTGAGGGAAACTCATACATTGGCAATATGGAGATGTTAACTTAGTTGTGGAAGGAATAATTTGAAATTTTGGAGCTTTTGGAGGAATATTTGAAGTGATTTCAGGATTTTTAGCCCAATGCGTAGTGCCATCTCAATGCGTAGCGCCAGTTACAAAATTACACTGCAAACCACTGCCCAATGTGTAGCGCCATCTCAATGCGTAGCTCCTTTTTATAGGAGGCTTTTGGAGGCCTTCCTAGTGTCAAAATTGGGCGTGGGATAGCTCGTTGGAAATATTATTGAGTATAATTTCCAGCCCAACTAGAATTTATCGATTTGGAGTTCATTTACCTTGTCAAAAATCAAATCTCCCAAGACTGGTCAAAATGTGCAAAATGGGGTTGCCTCAAGGCAGAGTGCTGTTGCAGTAAACTTTTGAAGGTCTTACTCAACTCAAAATTGAGCTCATGATAGCTCATTGAAAATATATTTGTGTCTAGTTATCATTTTACTCATCAAGAAAGTCATTTGGCCAACCAAGCTAGGATAAATATTTATTTTCCCAAGGTCACTTCAGAGGTGCATCAATTCCCTTGAGGCAACTATATTTTTGACATGTCTTTAAAACCATGACACCTGTGTAAAAAGTGAAGGAGGTTTTTCTTCCTTGGACTATTTTTAACAAAAAACTCTCTTATTTTTCCCAAATTCATATTTTCTTGCTCAGAAACATCATTGGAGTCAAACCTATCCCGATGTGTGGAACAAGGGATTTGTCGAAATGAAGCGAAATGAAGGGTAGAAGGGGCTTATAAATTCTTGAGAAAATATTTGGAAGTAGGGAGGGATGTTATGAAGTAGGGGAAAGTGAAATTTCAAATATTGAGTGAGGGGAAGGGATCCAAAAGGGCAAAACACAGGCCTAACCTAAAAAATTGCCAAGTTGTAGCAAGAAACTAGGGTTTGTGAGAAGATGAGGAATTTGGGGGATATCAGTGATGGGAAGTGTTTAATAAGGTAAATTAAGGATAGGGGAAGGTGTATGAACATCACGATACAATTTTTGCTGATGATTTGACCATCCAAGAGAAATTACCTCCAAAACCCTAGGAGAGGGAAATGAACTTTACCTAGGCACAAATGAAGCATGAACAAGGTGTAAAATGACCCAGTGGAACTTGAAATGATGATGAAAACCCTCTGAATTACGGTACACTCATCTGAATGGTGACAAGGACCGACATTTGGAAAAATTTGAAAAGAGTGAAAATAAACCCTAGACCTAATACCTAGTGACCAAATTTTGCTTGAAGGCTCACTGAAATGAAAAAATTTGACCTTGACACCTTAAAATCACTTTGTAAGAGCATGTTTGTTCACTGGAGGAAGGCTGCAAAGGCTAACACTAACATTGGCTCCAATGGGGATGGTAGCTCCTTGGAGGTGCCAAGAACTATAGATCTTTGGAAAGCAGACAATGCCTTCATCCATTGGGCAATGGAGTAAAAAACTCAAGCTGAAATGCATGACTGAAAACTGATGAATTGAAGACACAAATTGACTCTTGCTCAACTAAAAACGGACTCGATACTTAAACACAATTGAAAAACTGGAAAATATGCTCAAAATGGAGCTTATTCATCAAAACCTACTCTAACAGTTTCATTCATCACCTGATCAAGTGAAATGAAACAACCAATGCAACCAGGTAAGTATTGCAGCTGCTATCTGAATTCTACACAAGTGCTCGAAAAACAAGAGAGAACTACTGAAAGGCAACTCCCATGAAAACTTGTGAACAGATCCGTTGAATACTATGGATTCTCTATTCGCCTCCAAAAAAACTGCATAAGGATCTTGAAATTCATGCACACTAGGACTTAGCCCATCCAATCGATTACTTCTTTTCTCCTCATACCAGAAATGTAAACTTTGTTTTGAGCTTTGTGATGATACTCCTGCTAAAAATGACAAAGAGACTGGCTTCCTGATGAATTTTATATCAGCACACGTTTCAAGCTCACATATAGTCAATGGAGTAGGACTTTGACTGCAGACATCATCCAACACATCAGCTATTGGATCGTGAAAAAATTGAAAAGACTGAAAAGACTGCTGAAACCCATTTTCTATTAGTTTCGATGAGATTACATGATTTCCTACGGGCTGCTCATTTGAAGATTTACTATGCAATTTACACTTCAAAAACTGAAATGATTCAAAACAAAATGGTACAGAGTCATCTTTTATCATTTTATCATATGTGCCAGCTTCCATGTCTTCATCTGCAACTTGAAAATCAATGGCATTCGGGGGCTGCAAATCTAGATATGAGAAGTCTTGAACAAGGTTTTCATTGCCCTCAAGATGGTCCAGATCAAGACTTGTCGACAGTTGATTTCTGATTGCATGGAAGTTGTCTCTGATGAACTGAAACGAGTCAAAACAAAAAGGCAAATATCCTTCACTTACTTCAAAATTTTCTGCACTTTCCTCGTCACTGTCATAGCTGATATGCATCAGTTGATCACTGTACTTGAGCTGCCGAAAGTGAACTTCCTCCTTCCACAAACTAGCTGTTGATTTGTCTGCAAGATTAGCTTCTGTTTGGAGAACATAATCGTCATCATACTGATCAAACTGAGGAAAATCATCAGTATAAAACACATCATCAAGCATACATGTCATATCAACATATTTCTCTTCTCCAAGATGATCTACAAAACAATCATTATCAGATCTATGACAACTGGGATAAGAAACAAAATTTTTTTGATCAACAACTTTTTCTTCTTCAATCAGCGAGCCATGGGATTGAACATTATACTCATTCCTCGTGATGATATTTTGCATCATCTCTTCCACTACACTTACCAACATGTCAAGCTTTACCTCTAGAGATGTCAATTTCTCCGGATCTATGTTTTTCATCTCTTATTCCTTCAACCTTGCCCTTTGGATTCACAATTGAGCCTCTACATCTACTGCACTATTGTGCATCTCCTCAAGTGTTGCAAGATTCATTTCTCTCGGTTGAAACTCTATTTCTGGATCAAAGGCACCCGGGTAGTGCAAGAGAGCAGATCTAGGAGGAGGCCTTATATTAACTGGCATCAAATAATAAACTTGGTTAAATTCAACAAAAAACTGTTGTACTGTCTCCCCTGGAAGTATTTTCAATTGGTTATACTCTTCTATAATCAAGAAAGGGTTCTGTCTGATCACCCACCTGTCGAGGAAAACTTTGACGAACTGCTGGAAATATGAGATGCTCGCATCAGGCAGGGCTTTGAACCAACTCTTGACTTTGCCTTGAAAAGAAAGAGAAAAAAGCCTAATACTGACATCTTCTTCATCAACTTCAAAAAGGTCGAGAAAAGATTCAAAATTCAAAACATGTCTCTCAGCAGTGATGTTGTCGCGTTCACCATCAAATCTTGGTAGATATAGGTCATGATTTTTAAGGAAAGCATGAGATATAGGAGGCAAAATCAGAGGCTTGTATCGATCTGGAATTTTACAAGGTATAGGGGTATGTAAAAATGCTGTAGAATCAGTCTTGGTCTCTTGAGGTTCATCAGTTTGAAGATGGTCATCACAAGATTCAGAAGAAAGGTCTTGATCAAGCTCAAAAGCATGCAAATATTTGGTATCCAAAATCTTCAAAGGGAAGGAATCAAATGTAGGCGAAGGATCTTTACTCAAATACAATATACTTTGCAAAGCCTTCTTGAAATTCTTGGGAAAAGAGAAGAAATAATTTATGACAAAGAACAAAGTGTCTTGGATGAAATTCCAACTTGAATACTTGATCTTTCCATATTGTCCTTTCATGTCTCTTCTGGTCAGGTTCATCCTCTAGTGGAGTCCTTGGATCTGATCTCGAAACTCATTTAGAGTCGTCAGGTGAATGATTTCAGCCTTCTGATGTCTGATCGTTGTCCACCATCAACAATCAGATCTGAACTTGATTACATCTTACTGAGGAAACTAGATGTTCAGTTCATAAACTAGACCAGAGATTGACTGAAGTAGCATTCATCTACTTTTGCTAATGCAAAGCAAGAGTGTTTCGAAGGCTTCCTGGCTAACTTCAGGCTCCGTCTATATTTTATAAAGCGAAAAAAAAAAAATTCTGCCCCAGTATGGTCGCCACTATGTTATAGCCTAAACCTACCTCAGGCTGAAGGAAGTCAGAGTCTAGGGTAACATCAAACCATGCTTAATCCCGTAGCTAGCCCTACCAGATCAGGAGAGGGCTCTCTCCGGGTCAATCTTAGTAAAAATAATCAATGAGGCTTGAGATGAATTGAAATAAAAGCTAATTGTAGGCTAGGTATATATTTAAGGGAGTTTGATTTGATTTTGGGGGTTTTTGTTGGAATCAAAGGGAAAACCAGATTTTGGGTCTGGGAAATGATCAGTCTTGCAGAGAGCTGAATGGGGTAAGGAAGGCAATTTTTTTGATGCTTCGAATTGAATGAAATGAATAGCTCAGACTAGTAAGGAGTTGAATAGGGAAAGAGGCATTCAAGAATCCTCTTCAGGCAGTTGAAAACATGGAAAATTAGACAAAACTCAAGGCAGAGCACTGCAAATCTAATGAATTCCACCTTTATCACTTATTTGTTTAATTTAAGAAGAAAGGAGAAGGAAATGATACACATGAAACTTTAGTAAAATTACAATCACAGAGAGAAACACACCATCAAAACATAGATCCACGTGGATCCCAAAGACTACTGCAAACCCTGGTCTATTACTTTGCCAAAATGCGGATATGAAATGTACAATGAAGCTCAAAGCAATCCCAAGTGTCCAACCTCTGAAAATGACTGAGAAAATACAATATATAGACAAGCCTAACTCATTCCCATGCCTCTAGGGGTCGAGATCACTATTTTAGGAGCTATTTCAACAAGATATAAACTAAGAACTGGAAAATAGGCAATGAAACAACTTGCCTCTATAAGATAGGAAACAGATTCATTCAGTTACATTTCACTTTTTGGTGAATGAATCTACTTGGATGAGTAAAAATGTGCCAAAATTACATCAAAGTCATGAAATTACATCAATTTACATCAATATATATACATATAAGGATAAAAAATTCAAACTGGCCAAGACTAGGCGAAAATCTGAACTGTGAGTGAAAACTAGGCCAAAATTCCCAATGCACCACGCTTGAAATATCTATGTGTAGCGCCACTTTGAGGCTGATTTTGAAGGACTTCCCAAAGTCCAAATTGAGTGTAGGATAGCTCTTTGGAAATATCTACCTGTATAATTTCCAACGCAAGTGGAATTTCTGAATTTGGTTACCATTTGCCCCTCCAAAAATGAGTTTTCCCAACACTGCTTCCTGTGTGTCCAAAAAGTGGCAGAAAGGTCATTTTTAGGGTGTTTCTGACCCTTTAGGCAACCCAAAACTTGTCAAAATCCTAAGGTAATGGATAGGAATGCATAAATTGTGATGCAAAATCCAAAAATGAAAATTTTTCTTCAAGAGGAGCTGCCAATTATAAGCACGCGCCGAGTGGCGCTACGCATCGCGCAGAAAAATCTGTGTTAAGGCCAAAAAAATCAAAATTGAAAAAAAGTTTCCCAAATTTCTTGAAATTTGGGCTGAATTTCCACCATCAAGCACTATGCTGAGCCAAGGAAGCTTTGGCCAAAATTTGAAGTTTTTCATAGTTTTCACTCCGCCTTAATGCCTTCTTGGTGCATGCAATTCAGTTGTAGAGTCATTGTCTCGGTCATAAGAAGTATCCGTCTCCATGATTTCCAAAGTCTAGGTTGTTTTGGATGAATATGAAGATTTTGGTATCTTTGGTTTTGTTGTCAAATATGTGATAAAAAGTGAAGGACTATGGAGGGATAGAGTAGTGGAAATGATGGACTATTGCCAAGTGAAATTTGTCAATTGAATATTTTTGGGGCAGTCAGTTGGTTTCTTGGGATAGGGAATGATTGAACTTAGGGATATGAGGGGTAGGGAAATGTGCTGATGGGACTAGAAAAATAGTGAGGAAACAAAAGGATGTGGGAGTGATGGCATAAGAACCAAACTCTAAACCCTAAGGAAACAATTCTTGAGCAAGAAAATAGGGTTTGGATTTTCTTCACCTATTGAAACACCATAAACACTGATGGAAACTCATACATTGGCAATATGGAGATGTTAAATTAGTTGTGGAAGGAATAATTTGAAATTTTGGAGCTTTTGGAGGAATATTTGAAGTGATTTTAGGCTTTTTATCCCAATGCATTGCGCCATCTCAATGCATAGTGGCAGTTACAAAATTACATTGCAAACCACTGCGCAATGCGTAGTGCCATCTCAATGCGTAGCACATTTTTGAAGGAGGATTTTGGAGGCCTTCCCGGTGTCCAAATTAGGTGAGAGATAGCTCGTTGGAAATATTATTGAGTCTAATTTCCAACTCAACTGGAATTTGTCAATTTGGAGTTCATTTACCCTGTCAAAAATCAAATCTCCCAAGACTGGTCAAAATGTGCAAAATGGGGCTGCCTCAAGGCAGAGTGATTTTACAGTCAACTTGTGAAGGTCTTCCTCAACTAAAAATAGAGCTCATGATATCTCATGGGAAATATATTTGTGCCTAGTTATCATTTGAATCATCAAGAAAGTCATTTGGCCAACCAAGATAGGAGAAATATTGATTTTCCCAAGGTCACTTCAAAGGTGCATCAATTCTCCTAAGGCAACGGTATTTTTGACATTTCTCTAAAAAAAGTTAAACCTATGTAAAACGTGAAGGATTTTTTTTTCCCTTGGCCTATTTTGAGAAAAAACCTCTCTCAGTTTTCCCAAATTCATATTTTCTTGCTTAGAAACATCATTGGAGTAAAACATATCCCGATGTGTGGAACAAGGGATTTGTCGAAATGAAGCAAAATGAAGGGGATAAGGGGCTTGTAAATTCTTGAGAAAATATTTGGAAGTAGGGAGGGATGTTAGGAAGTAGGGGAAAGTGGAATTTAAAATATTTAGTGAGGGGAAGGGGTCCAAAAGGTCAAAACAAAGGCCTATCCTAGAAAATTGCCAAGTTGTAGCAAGAAACTAAGGTTTGTGCGAAAATGAGGAATTTGGGGGATCTCAGTGATGGGAAGTGTTTAATAAGGTACATTAAGGATAGGGGAAGGCGTATGAACATCAGGATACCATTTTTGCTGATGATTTGATCATCCAAGAGAAATTACCTCCAAAACCCTAGGAGAGGGAAATGAACCTTACCTAGGCACAACTGAAGCATGAAAAAGGTGTAAAATGACCCAGTGGAACTTGACATGATGATGAAAACCATATGAATGATGGTACACTCATCTGAATGGTGATAAGGACTGAAATTTGGACAACTTTGAAAAGAGTGAAAACAAACCTTAGAACTAATACCTAGTGACCAAATTTTGCTTGAAGACTCACTGAAATGACAAAATTTGACCTTGACACCTTAAAATAACTTTGTAAGAGAATTTTGATCACTGGAGGAAGGCTGAAAAGGCTAAAAATAACACAATACATGGAAGTAAGATACAATAAAAACAAGTTTCCAAATGACAACCAAAGAGTGAATCATGGTCCCTCTCATGGAACCAGCGCAGTGCATCCTTGGCCTGCATCAAAATAAGAAATAACAAGTGCTTTTCCATCCAATTTTTTTCTGCCACAGTAATCTCATAAGATGAAAACATGAAGTTACAATATGGTGTAATTGGTGCACACTAAAAGACATATGGCTTCCCCCACAGCTCATCAAAAATATAGCCAAGATCAATGCTACAAGTAGTTGCAAGTACATAATCATACAATATGCAAGAAGAAGAAACTCCTCTTGATACATCATGCTGCTCAAATAAGGAAAATAAGTAAAATAAAAATTGTAAAATGATACTTCCTCCAACATGTACTTGAGGTCTTGAGCTAAAATGGCTCCACTGGAAATTCTCCCTCACTACCAATGAGTAGGAAGGTGGCTATGACATCCTCTCTATCACCATCCGGGCTATGCATCTCTCCATATGCTGATATATATCCTGTTGGATTCCCTACCAAGTGAACTCCTCCATGAAATGGGAATATGCATCAAAGTGCATAGAAGAGAAGTCCTCATGTGCTGCATGTAGCAGCTTTTCCTTGAGACTAGAAAATCTAGTCAAGAAGATCTTACCATAGGAATAGATGACCACATCATCCACCATGTATTTTTCATCTCCGTCTGGGTCATCAAGAATCATGCATGCACCAAGATCCTTGGAGTACTCTACCAAGAGCTGAGATCTCTAGTAAGGATCAATTCTCCTTAGTGACAGCGCATGTGATCTGGCATGTGAAACTCTCCTTATGCTATTTCCTATTACTTTGACATCCCCCATGCAAAATTCTTCCTCCAAAATCTTCACCTATCCAAAATCCACGAGTGGTGAATCCAAAGACAAGATATCTCTCGTCAACTATAGATCAAGTGGCCTCCTAGGTGGAATTCCTCCATGTAGTGAGACATCAATGTCAAGAGTAGATTGCTCATGTGGTAGGGCAACCTTGCCCCTTCCCTCATTGTGCAAATCATTCTACTTCTTCCTTGCATTAGCTTTCTCAAATAGAGAAGGATGTGTGCTCTTCATCAAATGATGTTTCTCTTCCTCCCTACCTCCTCCTTTCAGCTACAATGCTGCACAATCAAGTTTCTCATTGATTGTGCTTGGACCTCCATGTATGAAATCCTGGGGAACTTCTTGTAAAGATACAAGAATCCCTCCTATTGAAGCATGTGCTTCTCTTCCCTCTGCATGAGGTATTGGATGTGCTCTATATGTGACAGTGTTGTTGCCCTCATCTTCCTCAATGTGTCTGGGAAACATCTCAATAATTGGATCCTCTTGTGAAAAGGAGATCCCCATGCCCTCTTTTCCAAGAATATGAACTGGAGGTCTTTCTTTCGGCAATGTGTAATGAAAGATATCAGATCCTCCCATGGTTTTCTAAAATGGAGTTCCCTCCATCACATGCAAGGGTTTTGTTTTCTCAAGTTTTCCTTGCTCATGTGTCTCAGGAAGTTTTTCACCAAACCTCTCCATCAATGTTTTTATCAATATTTCATAAGAGAAAGTGTTGGCATTCTTTAAGGAAGAAGATTAAAAAATCCACCATGCATGAGCCTTACCTCTGAAATGCAACACTGCAACTCTGATGGCTTCATCACTAGAAAAATGGTGCAGCTACAAATAGGAGTTTAGCTCCTTCACCCAAACTCCAGCTAAGCATGTGGGTGATCCGGAAAAAGTATATAGAAGAAATCTACCTGCATCCTGCTACTGGTTCTTGAAAAACTCTTGGAAATCAGTATGATCTCTAAACCTCTTGTTAGGTAAACTTGACTTGGGATAGAGTCAATGTTGACTAGGGTAAATATTAGTGGTTTTGGGGCACATGGTATTGTGCACCCATGGTTTTAGCCCATGATATTTCATGTAATGGAGCCTATAAAAGGCTTATAATACTTCATTGTAATGTAGGACTGAAGGTGAGCGGTGAAGGCTCGCTTGGTCAGATTGGCCAGGGTTTTGGCCAATGGTTAATGAAATTTCATTGGTTGGGCTTTTCCCCGGAGTTTGGGGTTTTCCCAGATAAACATATGTGTTTATGTTTATGTGCTTTGTTGTTGGTTATGTTTATTTATTTCTCTCAGTAATTTATTTATTTATTTTTGTGGTAAATTCCTAACACCTCTCAGTTTGAGATTCATACTCCTCCAACAAATCACTAAAAGTTCTCCTTTTAGGAAATTTTCCTCCTCCCATCCATCTCAGGATAGCTCTGGGCACTTGACTGCGCTGTACATCATGGAGTGCAGTTGCATGCTCACACTCACGATGTGAAAATCTATATTTAGCTCTAGATTCAATCTCCTTTTGAGATCCTATCTCCAATCCCATCTTCTTCAACTCTCCTTGAAAGCTCTGCATAGATTTTGGAAGAAGCTTTGTGAGCTTGTATTCCTTTCTTTCTTCACACACTTAATATTTATGGATTTTGTCCCTCTCTCCTTCCTCTGATAGTTAGATCTCACAAGCAGAGCTAGAGATCATGCTCTCATACCACTGTAATATTCCAAATCTGGAACAACTCATGAATCATGCATGAAAAATGCATTTCCAGCAAAAAATGCAATAAAACAGTAAAATGGACTCTTGTATCCCATATATTAGTCAATATAAATTATAAATCCAATATTAGAGCTGAAACAAAGCAAACTAGGTGGGTTAAACAGATCTCCCACACCTAGGATTGCCAAAAATTGCTAAAATCCCAAGACTGCAAAATGCCAGAGCAGCTGCTCAAGGGACTGCGCAGTCTAAGAGATATTTTCCACATAAAATAATAGGATAACAATATATATACCCCCATATTGACAAATAATGCTGGAGAACAGAGATCTAATCTCCTTATACAAAATACAAAAGAAACCAACAAGTGTTTCTTGTCAAACACTCTACAAAGAAAAGGGGTTATTCAGTAATTTATTGAATCACCACTGTAATACTAAAGCACATGAGTGTAAAAGGCTGAAATATGTATGATATTATGTATATTCCTCAAGGGATTCCTCTCATGAAAGGATGAACCTCTCAATCACAAGGAAACTCAACAATCGAGCCACCAAACCGTGCAATGAATACTACCTCCAAAATAACGTATTCCCTAGCAGAAACAGAGCTAGGAATGTATGGGAAATGTGTGGTTTGATACCAAATATCTAAAATAAGCTCTGGAGCTCTCAAAACAGATCTCTCAAGTGAAGGAAACCTTCCTCCAATGAGAAACTAGCTCAGAAGCCGGGATTCCAATCCCTTCCACTACTGCACCTAGCAACACTGCAAAATCTCCAGCAAAGTTGTGCTGATGAAGATGGATGAATCTTGGCCTAAAAACCTGATTTTTAATGATGAATTCAAACTCTCCTAATGAGGCTCCTCAAAGGAAAGAGGTGGTATCCCCGCCCGGGAACACCCAGTGCTAAACAACACTGCAACTTAGCTAAGCAGCAAAGCAGCAACGAGTCTTGGCAGACAAGAGTAATAATCCACAACATGATCAATAATGCTGATATCCTCTTCCTTATATAATACATGATTTTTCTTTCCCTTGGACCCACTCAGTTAGGTTACTTCTAACCCAAGTTACATCTCCCTCCAAAATTCTGTTATTCATCCTTGGATTCCTCCTCCACTAAAACTGCGATGTTGACTTAGTCAAAGCAGCTTAATCTTAACCCTGTTCAGACATGGAGATGTTTTATTGAGCTAGAAAGAGTGTCTCCTTTCACACTTGGAGTGTTTTTATCCTCCTTAGGAGACTTATGGGATTTTATAACCATTTATTTACTGGCTAGAGCTGCTGCTAACTCTAATGTTCCGTTTAGCTTGGAGGCTAAAATTTTGGAACATTACATTGACCAAACACTTAACCTTAACCTTAACCTGACTAAAAATTTAATGTTAACCTTAGCCTTACCTTAACTTAACTTTAACCTTAACCTTACCCTAACCTTAACCTTAACCTTAACCTTAACCTGACTAAACCCGTAACCTTAACCTTAACCTTACCCTTAAACTTCACCTTAACCTTAGCTTTACCCTTAACCTTGACCTTACCCTTAATGTTCATTTTAACCTTAACCTTAATAAACCCGTAACCTTAACCTTAACCTTAAATTTACCCTTAAACTTTACCTTACCCTTAACCTTCACCTTAACCTTCACCTTAACCTTGACCAAACCCTTAACCTTAACCTGACTAAACCCGTAACCTAAGGGTAAATTTAAGGTTAAGGATAGGGTTATGGTTAAGGTTAAGGTTAGCTTAAGCTTAACCTTGACCTTGACCTTAACCTTCACCTTAAATTTACCCATAACCTTTACCTCACCTTAACCTTAACCTAACCTTGACCTTAACTATAACCTAACCTTAACCTCAGGCTAACCTTAACCTTAGCCTAAACTTAACTTTAACCATAACCTTAACTTTAATCTTAACCTAACCATAACCATAACCTTAAACTTAACCTTTAAATTAACCTTAATCTTACCCTTAACCTTCACCCTTAACCTTAACCTAACCCTAACCTTGACCAAACCCTTAACCTTAACCTTAACCTGACTAAACCCTTAACCTTGACCTAACCGTAACCTTAACATAACTTAACCTTGACCTTAACCTTAACCTTAACCTTACCTTAACGTTAACCTTACCCTAACCTTACCCTAACCGTAAAATTAAATTTACCCTTAACGTTACCTTAACAATGACCTTAATTTTATGGTTAGCTTAAGGGTAAAGTTAAGGTTAAGGTTAGTTTAAGGTTAAGGTTAAGGTAAGGTTAAGGGTAAGGTTAACGTTAAGGTTCAGGTCAAGGTTAGGGTTACGTTAAGGTTAAGGTTGAAGGTTAAGGGAAAGGTTAAGGTTAAGGTTAGGGCAAGGTTAAGTTTAAGGGTTTAGTTAAGGTTAAGGTTAGGTTAAGGTTAAGGTTAAGGTTACGAGGTTAGTCAGGTTAAGGTTAAGGTTAAGGTCAAGGTTAAGGTTAAGGTCATGGTCAAGGATAAGGTTAAGGTTAAGGTTAAGGTCAAGGTCAAGGTTAAGGTTAGGTTAAGGTTAAGGTTAAGTTAAGGTTTATGTTAAGGGTTTGGTCAAGGTTAGGGTTGGGTTATAGTTAAAGTTAAGGTTAAGGTTAAGGTTAAGGTTAAGGGTTTGGTAAAGGTTAGGGTTAGGTTATAGTGAACGTTAAGGTTAAGTTAAGAGTAAATTCAAGGTCAAGGTTAAGGTTAAATTTAGGTTAAGGGTAAAGTTAAGGTTAAGGTTAAGGTTTTCTCAAGGTTAGGGTTAGGTTATAGTTAAGGTTAAGGTTAGGTTAAGGGTAAAGTTAAGGTTAAGGTTAGGGTAAGGTTAAGGTTAAGGTTAGGTTAAGGGTAAGGTTAATGTTAAGGTTAAGGTTAAGGTTAAGGTCAAGGTTAAGGTTAAGTAAAGGTTAGGGTTAAGGTTAATGTTAAGGGTTTGGTCAAGGTTAGGGTTAGGTTATAGTTAAGGTCAAGGTTAAGGTTAAGGGTAAGGTTATAGCTAGGTTAATGTTAAGGTTAAGATAAGTTTAAGGTTAAGGTTAAGGTTAAGGTTAGGTTAAGGGTAAATTCAAGGTTAATTTGAAGGTTAGGGTTATGGGTCTTAGCTTTAAATTTTACTATAACCTAACCTTAACCTGAACCTAAACCTGAACCTTTATCCTAACCTTAACCTTAACTTTGACCTAAACCTTAACCTTATCTTAACCTTAACCTTCACTATAACCTAACCTTAACCTTGACCTTAACTATAACCTAACCCTAACCTTGACCAAACCCTTAGCATTTGTTAGGGTTCCTCGATTTAGAATATTTTTAGACAAAATGCATAGGGTAACATAAGACCAGTCTTTGGAGTCCTAGGACCTAGCCTTCCTAGACTCAAAGAGGGCTCTCTCTATTATATGCAAAGGATGTGAACTTATTTTCTTTTAGGTTTTGGATTTTAGACTAGTTGTAAAGTGTAGGGTTTTTTGTTTGTTTTGGTTGGGTAAGATGTTCAAGTATAAATAGGTGGAGTGAGAGGCATTCAAATCATTGGGCTACGGAGTCTATGAAAGCCATGGATATCTCAATAATTAAATCAGATGCATAACAGGGAAAATATAACATGGTAAAATAGATTTATAAGGCATGTGTGAAGTGAAATGAACAATAAGTTGGTGAACAAAGTAGGTGTGTAAGGGTAGTGAAGAATCCTTAAACAAATACCTTTTAAACAAGATGTCTCAAACACTAATCAACATAAGAACATAATCATAAGGCAGGGGAAATTAATAGCTCTTAGATTATACTTTAAGAAAACAAGCATTCAAGATGAACAATTCCAATGAAATATATAAGGCGAGAAACTCATTTAACTTCTATCGATTTCACCTGCAAGGTTAGAAAACATTCAAGATAACAAATAACTTTAATCAATGAGGAGGGAACGCCTAAACATCAATGATCAAGCTACAAAGAATCGTTAAGGAAAATTTTCAAGCATGGACAAAGGGCATGATCAAAACATGGCCTCTTTGGATAAAACCTAACAATTAATACTTCAAAGAGAGATTCCAAAACAGAGTTTAAATAACATCGAATAGTGTAATATCCCAAAATGGGGAAATGCTACAACAATAAGAATATCTCAAGATATTCTGAAGTTGGAGACCCAGCAATATGAAAACACAAAAATGGAGCAGCAGTAACACTCAAATCATAGAAATATGAGATAAATCAATATCCATCTTATTAAGAAATAACAGAAAAAAATGAATACAAGATCTTGAGGAAAATGCTACTCAAGATAAACAATACTCAGCCTCAATAGACAAGTACATAAAACGGGATGAAACCACTGCTACACAAATGTGTCCAAGCTATGAAAATGCAATTTTATAAGATCAAATGCATGCTAACATATGTAAAATACATAGATATACAAAGATCTGGCCCATACAACATTGGGAGTGAATATCTCAGCTCCAAAAGACTACCTCAATTCAATCTTGGAAGGATTGGCTGCAATATACAAAAACTGCAAAATGCGGGAGTTACGGGGTAGCAGCAACAACTCAAGAACTAGAAATAAGTGGAGAAGACTAAAGATGCTAAAACCACTAAAAATATCTCCTCCAATGGATCTATAGATTGAAAGGTCGATCCTCTCACCTAAAATCTCACTCTCCAAACATATCTCCAAAGCCCCACAACTATTGCTCACCAAAAATAATGCAGTATTTGAAGAAAAATGTGTTGTAGGGGCATGTGAATGAGTTTTCTTGATGCCAAGATCTGAAATAAGTGTTGAAACCTTCATCACCAGCTTCTCAAAGGAATGGAGACTCCCTCCTCTGAAAATCAGCTCCGGAAATGGTGTTGAGGTCCTCCACTGCAACACCCAGCAACACTGCATTATACTTGAGAAAAAATAATTCCTTAATTTAAAGGAGTATCTTTGGCCTTGAGCCAAGAAATGTGGAGAATGAAGAAAATTCCCTCAAGAGGCCTCTCAATAAGGAGAAGGAATCCTAAACAAGAATTCCCCTAGCAAATCTTGCTAAACAACAAAGAATGCACAATGTCTGAATAGGAAATGAGATCAATAATCCAAAACATGAGAAACAATGGTTGCCTTGATCTCCTTTTAAACAAGTGAAAGCCCCTCTCCATGGGTCCCACTCCTATTAGGGTTTCAGCCACCACATAACCCTCTTCCCACTCATAGTGCGCTATTTCTCTAAGTGTTCTCCACCTCTTATCCCAGCACTGTTGACTTGGTCAAACTTGACCTTGTCCACTTGCAAATGACCCTGTTCACACATGAGGGTGTGAAAACAATTCATACTCTAAGGGATTTTATTTCGATTATCATTATGCATGGGCCTCCAGACCCATTTTTTCTCCTCCTAGGTGGAATCAGCAAAAATTAATATTCCAAATTACTGTAGCAATTTTTTGGAATATTACAGTCCTCCCCTCCCAAATGTTGCTTGTTCTCAAGCAACTGCAAGGAAAGAAATGGAAAGCCTCCTCTCAAGGCATGGAGTATATTATGTGTTGAATAACATCTTCCTCATGTGGATCCTCCATCCCCTAAGCAATCATCCATGCAAAATGAGTTACCTCCCAACATGGCAACTCCTGAAAATCATCTTCCACCTCTGGCTCCGGCAATGTAGGTGGGCTGAAAATCTGATCTTGGTAGACAAAATAGCCTACCCCACACTGTCCTCCTCTCCACTTAGGATAAGTGTAGAGTGTATTTTGATACTATGCTGCAATGACATTACTCTCAAATGGCAAGATGGAGATTAGACCTCTAAGTATCTCTCCTCCAACGTTATGAAACATGTTGGCCCAAATCATCTCATATGTGATTAGTTGGAAGTCATCATCATATGGAATCACATTCCTCATATGGCTCACATCATAAGAAAAAAAATGAGCTACTGTAGTGACCATACCATCTCCCATGCTCCCTCTAGAACATGTAGTGCAAAGTGTGTGGGAGTTCTCTCACTCCAAGGACACATTCACCCAATGTGTCTCTCCTCCAATAATGCTCCTAAGAAAATCTCTAGAAATATCAACCAAGGTAACCATAAGGAGAATCATGTTGGCTGCTATGTGAAGTAGGGACAAGGACAATGGTCCCTCAAATGTAGAAAAACGCAGCTTGACTCTCAAATGCCATAGAAAATGAAATGATGGGTGGCCTCCCCACCATTTTCTTGCTGCCCCAATCTCCTGGATAAATTGAATGATGTCATGTGTAATGTGAGTATGTTCTCCATAATAAATCCCCTCCCCATATCCTCTTAGGTAGTGATCATCCATAATGGTCTTATGTAGACCATAAAATATAGAATGAAGGATATTACTTCTTTGACCAAATCCCTGCACATATATGGTTAAGAGATGCATACATATAGAAAAATTACTATGAAAATCAACAATAATCTTACCATATGTTTTGCTCATATAAATGGAGTGGCTCATAGAAGAGTCTCCCCTCATCCTCAAAGGGAAAAGAGTTGACTGTGCTAACTCCTCCATCTCCTTATGATCCATGGAGTGCCTCCTCAAGTTCTTCAAGTGGTTCCTCCCACAAGAAGAAAAGAAATGTAATGTGGCATTCATGGTTGGCCCATGGTTTCTCTTGAAATGTAAAACATGTATATTAGGGATAATCATGCTCCCAGTGGGCATCCTATGTCTTAAGCCCACTCTCCCATTAAAGCTTCCCATGAATATAGAGATACCAACAATACATGGAAGCAAAACCCAATAGAAACAAGTTGTCACATGACAACCAGAAAGTGGATCAAGGTCCCATACAAGGAACCGGCACAGTGCATCCCTTGACTACATCAAATCAAACAAAAAAAATTGTTCTTCTAGCCACTTTTTTGCTGCCACAATCATTTTACAAAATATAAGCATGAAGGTACAAAAGGGTGTCAATGGTTCACACCAAAAATCATGTGGCTTTCCCCATAAACCATCAATGAGATATCCAATCTCAATGCTACAAATGGCTTCAAGTACATCCTTATACAATGTGCAAGTAGGAATAACCCTCCTTGGTACAATATGTTTCTCATAAAAAGACAATATGTACAAAACATAAGGTGAAGTTGTACATTATCCATTATGTACTCGAAGACTTGAGCTGAAATGGATCAACTGAAAATGCTCCCTTACTCCCAATGAGTAGGAAGTTGGCTTTAACATCCTCTCCATCATCATCTGGGATCTGCCTCTCTCCATATTGAAATATGTCTTGCTGAATTCCCTCCCAAATGAACTCCTCTGCCAAGGTAAGATATGCATCAAAATGCATGGAAAAGAAGTCCTCATGTGCTGCTTGCAGTAGCTTCTCCTTGAGACTAGAATCTCTAGTCAAGAAGACTCTTCCATGTGAATATATGAACATAGCATCCACCATACACTCATCATCTCCATCCGGGTCATAGAGAATCATGCATGCACCGAGATCATTGGAGTACTCTACTAAGATTTGAGATATCCAATAAGGATCAATCCTCCTAAAAGACAACACTGGTGATCTGGCATGTGAATCTCTCTTCCTGCTATTTTCTACTACTTTGACATCGCCCATGCCAAATTTCTTCTCCAAACTCTTCACCTCTCCAAAATCCAAGAGCAGTGAATCCAAAGACAAGATGTATTTCATCAATGATAGATTTGGTGGCCTCCCTGGTGGAATGCCTCTATGCAGTGATACATCAATGTCAAGAGTGGACTGTACATATGGTTGGGAAACCTTTCCCTTTCTCTCACAATGAAATATAGTTTGCCTCCTATTTGCACCAACTCTCTGAAATAGGGAAGGGTGTGTGCCTCTCATCACATGATTCTGCTCTTCCTCCCTTCCTCCTCCTTCCAGCTGCACAATCATGCTACTCACTAATTGTGCTTGTACCTCCATGTATGAGATCTTGGGGAATTCCTTGAAAATATGAAAGAATACCTCTAGTGGGAGCAAAATATCCTCCTCCCTCTGCATGAGGTGCTAGATCAACTCTAGAAATGACAGCGTTGTTTCCCTTAGCTCCTCAACATGAGTGGGCAACCCTCCAATGATTGGATCTTCTTTTGGAAAATGGATCTCTTTGCCTCCTTGTGCCAAAAATACAAGATGAAGGTCTTACCTCCAACAAAGTATCATGCAAGATATCAGCCTCCTTCATGGTCTATGGTGTCTCCAATCACATGCAAGTGTTTTGTTTTTTTAGATGTGTTTGTTTCCTCCACATGTGTTTCAGAGTTCTTCCTACCAAACCTTACCATCAAAGTTTTAATGAACATTGCATAGGAAGAAGTATTTGCATTCTTTAAATTAAAGGAATCAAATAACCAAAATGCATAGACCTTACCTCCAAAGTGCAGCGCTGCTAATCTGATGGCTTCATCTTCGGACATCCGATGCTATTGCAGAAAGGTGTCTAGCTCTTCCACCCAAGCCCTGGCTGAACAAGTAGGGGAACCATCAAAGATAGATAGAAGAAATCCATTGATATTATGTTGCTTTCTCCTTCTCACCTTGACCTTGCAAAACTCCAGAAAGGTGACATGAGCTCTAAAATTCTTAATTTGAGACTCATACTCATGCAATAACCCACTAAGAGTTCATCTCTTTGGCATTCCTCCTTCTTATTTCTTCCTTATTAAAAAAATAGCCATGTGACTGCGTTGTACATCATAGGTTGTGACTGTATCCTCACATTCCCTACACGAAAATCTAGAGTTTTACTCAGCTTCAAACCCTCTTGGAGATCGTGTACATATATCCCTCCTTATCTTCTCAAATTCTTCATGAATGCTCTGTACAGATATTGGAAGAAGCTTTGTAAGCTTATCTCCCTTTTTCTTTCCACATAGTGGAGTCCTCATCTTCCCTCTCCTTGATAGCATAATGGCTGAGATCCACAGGCTGAGCCAAGATGGCAGCTCTGATACCACTGTAATATCCCAAAATGGGGAAATGCTACAACAATGAGAATATCTCAAGATATTCTAAAGTTTGAGACCCAACAACATGCAAACACAACAATGGAGTAGCAGTAACATTCAACTCATAGAAATATGAGAGAAATCCATAGCCATATTATTAAGAAAAAACAACAACAAATGAATACAAGATCTTGAGGAAAATTCTACTCAAGATAAGTAATACTCAGCCTCAAGAGACAAGTACATAAATCGGGATGAAACCACTGCTACACAAATGTGTCCAAGCTATGACAACACAATTTTATAAGAGAAAATTCATGCTAAAATATGTCAAATACATATATATACAAAGATCTGGCGCATACAACATTGGGAGTGAATATCTCAGCTCCCAAAGACAAACTCAAGTCAATCCCGGAAGGATTGGCTGCAATATACAAAAAATGAAAAATACCGGAGTTGCCAGGTAGTAGCAGCAACTCAAGAACTGGAAATAAGTGGAGAATACTGAAGATGCCGCAACCACTAAAAATATCTCCTGTAATGGATCTCTAGAGTGAAAGGCTGATCCTCTCACCTAAGATCTCACCCTCCAAACATATCTGCAAAGCCCCACAGCTATTGCTCACCAAAAATAACATAGTCTCTAAAGAAAACTATGTTGTATGGGCATGGGAATGATTTGGCCTAATGCCAAGATCTGAAATAAGTGTTGAAACCTTCCTCACCAGCTTCCCAAAGGAATGGAGACTCCCTCCTCTGAAAATCAACTCCGGAAACGGTGTTGAGGTCCTTCACTGCAACACCCAGCAACACTGCATTATACTTGAGCAGAAATAACGTAGTGATTGAAAGGAGTAGCTTTGGCCTTGAGCCAAGAAATGTGAAGAATGAAGAAAAATCCCTCAAGAGGCCTCTCAAGAAGGAGAAGGAATCCTAAACAGGAATTCCCCCGACAACTCTTGCTAAACAACAAAGAATGCACTTTGAGATCAATAATCCAAAACATGAGAAAAAATGGTTGAATTTCCCTCATTTTAAACATGTGAAAGCCCCTCTCCATGGGTCCCACTCCTCTTAGGGCTTCCTCCACCAAATAACCCTCTTCCCATTCATATTGCGTTGTTTCACTAAGTGTTCTCCACCTCTTATCCCAGCGCTATTGACTTGGTCACACTTGACCTTGTCCACTTGCAAATGATCCTGTTCACACATGATGGAGTGAAAAAAATTCATACTATGAGGGATTTTATTGATATTATCATTACGCATGGACCTCCTTACCCATTTATTCTCCTGCTAGGTGAAATTAGCAAAAATTAATATTCCAAATTATTGTAGGAAATTTTTGGAATATTACAAATAGGAAGGGCTAACCATAAAAAATATTTTAAACTACTGTATTGAACCATTTCTGAAATAAACATGCATAGATATATTTAATGAGGAGCTAATAATTCCTTAAAAAAATCCAGTAGGGGAAAACATAAAGACAATGGACAACAGGAAGGACCAAGGTGCCTCCAACAACATTTCTCGGCCTATACTCTTATGTTATACTGTAACATAGAAGGATGAAAACATAATGAAAACATGAGAAAACAATAACATGAATGAGAATCAATTCACCAATAACCAAGCTCAGGGATTGTGCAAGCTATCCACCTTCATCATCAATCAAATAAATCCATTCAGGCACTCCACAAGACCAATTTCTTCTTCAAGCTCAAGAAAACCATATATTGCTCTCAAAACTCATCAAATGAAAAAATTTACAACGGAACCCTAATGCTCTATTTATCTTATCAAGAGAGGAGGTGGAAACCATAAGAGGCTTCTAGAAACCCTAATTTCATCATAAATGTCATTTATGTGCTTAAAGACCATGCAAGGCCCAAGACACATAATATATAAGCTAAGAAATGAAAGATAACATAACATAAATCCTTAATAAAATTTGGAGTGATTTTCCCAAGAAAACATTAGAAAATCATTTTTCCATCAATTTTTGTGTTTTGTTGACTTTGTGGCCAAAAACACACAGTGTTGTCCATAAGCGCAACACCACCTTAGGAAGAAAATAGGTCTTGTTGCAGCCAAGTTTTGGGGGCCTTCTCGATGTCGGATTTTTCTCCGTGATAGCTCGTAGGAAATATTTATGAGTCCTATTTCCATATATGAATTTTTTTTTCTTATTGAGAACCCGTACCCTTTTCAAAAAGTTAAATACCCAAGACATCTCTAAGCGTAGCGCCAGGCCTAAAAAGGAGGTAGACTGGTGAAAAATGAGGTGTTTTTTTACCTTTTGAGGGGTCAAAACTTCTCCAATTGCTCTACAACTTGGTGATAATAGTGTGTTATCCATGAGGAATCTAAAAATGTAGAGTTTTAACTATGATAATTCCTAAGGGAAAAGCGTAGCGCCAGTGGCGCTGTGCCAATAGGCCTAAGAAAAAAACCAAAATTTGTCAAAATTTCCCTACGCATAGCACCTATTGCAGAGGGAATTTGGAGGCCTTCCTGATTTAAAAATTGAGCTCATGATAGCTTGTGGGAAATCGTATAATTTATAATTTCCAAATATACCAATTTTTCTCTTATTGGAGTTGATGTGACCTATCAAAAGTGGATTCTCCCAAGACTGGTCAAAAAGTGTTGAATGATGGTTTAGAAATTTAGAGTGTTGGTGCAGACAATGTTTGTAGGCCTTCCTTAACTCCAAATTTAGCGCATGATATATAATTATAAATAAAGTCCAATATTATTTCCAAATATACCTTTTTTTCTCTAATTGGAGTTGATTTGACCTGTCAAAAGTTGATTCTCCCAAGACTGATCAAAAAGTGTTGAATGATGGTGCACAAATGAAAAGTGCTATGGCAGACAACTTTTGGATGCCTTATGCAACTCAAAATTGAGCTCATGATATCTCATTGGAAATATCTTCCAATTGAGAGGTCTTTTGAACCATAAAGCAAGTCATTTGGACACTCCAGCTATGAAAAATCTTTATTTTCCCAAGGTCACTCCAAAAGTGCAATAATTCTCCCGTGACATCTGTAGTTTTGACATTGCTCCCAAACCATGATAACTATCTAAAATTTGAAGGATTTTTTTCTTCTTGGATGTATGATGGACAAACAACGCTCTCAATTTTTTCAAATTAATCTTTGTTTGGTCAAAAATATAGTTTGAAGAAAAATTGGCCCTAGGTGTGGCAAATGATTTGTCCTTTGGAATGAATTATTGGGAAATGATGGAGGCATGATGTTTATGAGTTGGTATGGATTTATGCTTGCTGATATGATCTATAATATGGATCATTTTCTCTTATGCCTCCTTTCCATAGAAAACCATAGCTTAGTTGGAAGAGGAAACTAGGGTTTGGTGTAGAGGATTTAGGACTGCCTTGTAGAGGGAGGGGAATGAAGTGGTTAAGGGTTGTATAAATTCTTGCAGAAATTTTGGGGGATAGGGATAGATGTTAGAGAGTAGGGGAAAGTGTAATTTCAAGGATTGAGTCAGGGGAAGGGGTCCAAAAGGGAAAAACACAGGCCTAGTCTCAAAAAGTGTCAAATTGTAGCAATAGACTAGGTTTTGTAGTAAAATGATTAGTTTGAGGGATATGAGTGATGGGAAGTGTTTATGAAGGTATATTAAGTATAGGGGAAGGTTTAAGTGCATCAGGATACAATCCTTGTTGATGATTTAACCATGGAAGTCATGGAAACAAGAAAATTTCCCTCAAAAACCCTAGTTTTCCTGTCTCCCTTGTTACAAGATGTCATCATTGAGTATCAGACCTCTTACCTTATCAATTTATTATGATAGTTGGACTCTTATTACTTTTTCAAAAGATTCAAGATAGCCCATTACCTTATGTGCAGACTTTGAGGCTGAATGGCAGTCTTTTTGGAGATGATGACCTTGAAACACATGAAATCCTAATTGACCTAGTGGGGATTCTTTGACCTTTCTTTGATTGAAAATTGGTTTGGAATCTTCAAGTGTAAAAACAGAGTATTGAAAAAGTGGTGTATTTAAGATCCAAAATCCAATGTACTTGATTATCTAAAGATTCTATAGAGATAGTTTATAAACCATCAATGCTTGAGGAACTTGGGGATCATGGGCATGAGTTAGGCTTGTAGGAAACCCTAGATGGAAAATGGAGTTATGGGCAAGGAAAAAATAGAGTGATGAGGTTATAGGTGCGAAAATAATATGTATATGAGTGGAATATGCCCATGAGGGGTCTTTTAGAAGTGGCAGGTTGACCATGGAATGATCAAATAGTAGAATAATGGAAAATTTATTCTAAGGATAATGAAGGCAGTGAGATTTATAAAACTCACAATATTCAGGAATCTTGTTTTTATAAATCTAGAACCAATCTATAGCCATCTACAGATAGTAAAATTATAGTTGACTAACAGTGGCTCCACTTGGGGAGGGCAGATTCTTTTCGGGAGGTGTCCAGAACCTCAGATTTCAGATATCTTAGCTTTGAAGACCAGCCTTACTTGCACTTTGTAGATCTTTATTTCTTCATTTGCTGATGTTCTTTTGAAGCTATGATCTCTTAATCTAGAAATACATGTTTGCTTCAACCTCTTTCCTACCTACCCATATTACTTTGCCTAACATTTTTTCTTAACTTGGGTGCTCTTGGACTAGCAAACCCTTGACATCATTTTATTTTGAAAGAATAAAAGACTATCTATTTCTACTCTTATTACTTCCAAGATTTCATATTAGTCTAACGAACTCTCTTATTCTCTGCGTAGTCTAATCATTTTTCAAGATTAATCTATTTGAAAAACTTCATTCTCTAAGCTATTGACATGAAATTGAAGACATGGTTCAAATAGGATTGGGAAATCTGACTTACCATGGGTTGTGGCATTAGGAAAAGCTGCACACAAACATTATTTTTGTACAAAAAAATTAGAAATAATGAGGGCTGTGATTTATCATTTCTTAAGCTTCCTCATCTTTCTCTTTGGTTCAGATTTGAGCATGGAGAACTAGTATCTTCTCTTCCTAATCTATTCCTAATGACAAGTCAAGTTTGAAATATTTGACAAGCTCTCTTTCACTAACTTGTCAAGAAGAAAAACATATTCAGCCATGATTAGGCTAGATGACTGAATAAGATCTTCTTTTGAACAATTAGTGGAATTTAGGCTAGCACACTTTCAGTATTACTATTTTTTGGGTATGGAGTTGTACCTCTTTTTCAAATCTGCCCTCTTTTTCTTCTTTTCTCTGTTTTTATTTTTTTATTTTTGGATCAACATTTTAAAAAAATAGAAATATTCTCATAGCGTTGAGCTTATTTGCATTCCTATATATCCTAATCTAACTTATACATGATATACATTTAGCTAGTGAGCTCTCTTTTCCAATAAAACCAATCAAGCAGATGATTCCATGAGGGATCTTGGTTCAGCTCTCTGAGGGTTTTGAAAAAATCAAAAGGTCACTCCCACCTCACTTGTGTTTGAGCAATAGTGCCTAAAATTTTCTTTAAACCTTGCATAAAACTGCTTTTAACATATTTCACTTCCTCTTCAAATGTCTCTAATAAATCAGCAAAGGGATCTTGAAACAATACCTAAATGTGAGGATTTAGAAAATGAGGTTGATCCAGGACTGCTTCTTACTCCACTTGGCTGAATTTGGGACTCTTTTGGTAAGGACACTCCACCTCCTCCTCATGATCATCTGCACTATCAAACTCATCATATATTGCAATTTTTTCCTGTAAAAAACCTGATGTGCTTTGATAGAGTGAGTTGAATTCTACATGAAGGCCATAATTTTGATGAATAGGAGCACTCTTTGGGAATAAATATTCTTGAGAAGGTAGTGAAAAAAGTCTTATGTGATTATCAACTTCTACGCCTTCATTTGAAATTTGCAATTCAATGGAACTTAGTGGCTACAAATCTAGGTTTAAGGAGGATTCCATGTCCCAAATGATTTCCTCAACCATTTCAGAAAAAATCGTCTTATTAACAACTTGCTCAAGAAGATCGTCATCCTCCTCAACCTCAACATCAAAAATGAAATACTGTTGATTTCCAATTACATGAAAGTTATTTCTGATGGACTGAAGTGAAGTAGAGAAAAGAGTCAGAGATTCCTCACTTACTTCTAAACTTTCAAGGCTTTCCTCATCAGTGTCATAGGTGACCTGTATTTGCTTATTACTTTTTTTAAGATGATGATAGTAAAATTCATCCCAAAAATCAACTACTGATGGCTATGGAAGGTTATATTCTGTTTGGAGCACATGAATATCATCATATTGATCAAACCTTGGAAAATCATCAAAATAAGTAGTGTTACCAATCAAGCAAATTGGAATATCAGATTGTTCTTCTTTGAATTGATCTACAAGTTCACTTTCTGATTTATGGTAGACGGGATTAGTAGGAGAAAGAACATAAATTATTTGTTCACATGAAGTTTTAGAGGTTGGCTACATGTTTATGATCTGATTGATTTCCTCTTCAGTCAAAATAGGAGGCATTTTTCTCTTTTTTTGGATAGAAGGACAATAGTTCTCTTTCTATTGTGAAGGAAAATTTTGGGGCTGAATGTTTTCTTGAGCGTCACCTACAAGATATAGTGAATCATTACTTGTGCCTCTAGAGAGATCCTGTGGGTTTTCTTCTATTTCTTGATTGGGTTCTTCCTCAACTAACTCCTCTAGGCTGTCATGATTTCTATCTTGAGAATGAAATTGACGAATGGCTTCTAATAAATCCTCATGATGCCAATTTCCTAAATCTTCATCAGTGTTTACAAGGTATTTTATAAGGTCTTCGGATTTATTACAACAATTTTCAGCTAATGATAGAGATGGATAATTTTCTATATAATGCTCACAAAATACCTTGTGGAGATATTTTAAGGAAAGAAAACTAAACCCGTAACCTTAACCTTAAGGTTAAGGTTAAAGTTAAGGTTAAATTTTGGTTAAGGTAAGGTTAAGGTTAAGGTTAGGTTAAGGGTAAAGTCAAGGTTAAGTTAAAGTGAAGGTTAAGGTTAGGTTAAGGTTAAGGGTAAAGTCAAGGATAAGGTTAGGTTAAGGTTAAGGTTAAGGTTAAGAGTTTGGTCAACATTAGGGTTAGGTTATAGTTAAGGTCAAGGTTAAAGTTAAGGTTAAGGTTAGGGTAAGGTTATAGTTAAGGTCAAGGTTAAGTTTAGGTTAAGTGCAAATTCAAGGCTAAGGTTAAGGTTAAGGTTAGGGTAATGGTTAAGGTTAAGGTTAAGGTTAAGGGTTTGGTCAAGGTTAGGGTTAGGTTATAGTTAAGGTTAAGGTTAAGGTTAAAGTTACGGTTAAGGTTAAGGTTAAGGTTACGTTAAGGGTAATGTCAAGGTTAAGGTTAGGGTTAGGTTATAGTTAAGGTCAAGGTTAATGTTAGGTTAAGGTTAAGGTTAAGGTTGCGTTAAGGTGAAGGTTAGGTTAAGGTTAAGGTTAGGTTAAGGGTAAAGTTAAGATTATGGTTAGGGTAAGGTTAAGGTTAATGTTAGAGTAAGGTTAGGGTTAAGGTTAATGTTAAGGGTAGGTTATAATGAAGGTTAAGTTTAAGACCTGTAACCTTACCCTTACCCTTAATCATAACATTAAACTTAACCTTAACTATAACCTAACCTTAACCTTGACCTTAACTATAACCTATCACTAACCTTGACCAAACCCTTAAAATTAACCTTAACATTAACCATAACCATAACCTTAACCTTAACCTTAACCTTAACCTTAACCTTTACCTTGACTATAACCTAACCCTAACCTTAACCTAACCTCAACCTAGGCCAAACCTTTAACGTAACCTTAACCTTGAATTTACCCTTAACATAACCTTAACCTTGACCTTGACCTTACCCTTAACATTAACCTTAAACTTAAACTAACCTAACCTAACCTTAACCTTGACCTTAACCTTAACCTTAACCTTACCTTAACCTAACTTTAACCTTAACCTTCCCATAACCTTAACCTCTTCCTAAACTTAACCTTAACCTTAACCTTACCTTAACCTAATTTTAACCTTAACCTTCCCATAAAATTAACCTAAAATTTAACCTTACCTTAATATTAACCATAACCTTAACCTTAACGCTAAATTTAGCCTTAACCTAACCATAACCTTAACTATAATCTTAACCTTGAATTTACCCTTAATGTAACCTTAACCTTACCCTTAACATTAACCTAACCTTAACCTTAACCTTCCCATAACCATAACCTTAACCTAAACCTTGACCTTACCCTTAACCTTAACCTTAACCTTACACCCTTAACCTTAACCTTAACCTTAACCTTACACCCTTAACCTTAACCTTAACCTTAACCTTAACCTTAACCTTGACTTTACCCTTAACCTAACCTTAACCTTAACTATAACCTAACCCTAACCTTGACCTTAACTTTACGCTTAACCTTAACATTGACCTTACCCTTAACCTTACCTTAACCTAACCTTAACCTTTACCTAACCTTAACTTTAACCTAACTGGGACCTTAACTATAACCTAACCCTAACCTTGACCTAACCTTAACCTTAACCTTAAATTTACCCTTAATTGAACCTTAACCTTAACTTTAAGTATAACCAAATCCTTAACCTTGACTTTAACCTTAACTTTAACAATAACCTAACCCTAACCTTGACCAAACCTTAACCTTAACCTTAACCTTAACCATAACCTTAACCTTAACTTTAACCTTAACCTTAGCCTTACCCTTAACCTTACCTTAACCTTGAATTTACCCTTAACATAACCTAAACCTTGACTTTAACCTTACCTTAACCTGACCAAACCTTAACCTTGACCTTAACCTTAAATTTACCCTTAGCCTTCACTATAACCTAACCTTAACCTCAACCTTAACTTTAACCTTAACCCTTAACCTTAAGGTTAAGGTTTGGTCAAGGTTATGGTTAGGTTATTATTAAGGTTAAGGTTAGGGTTAAGGTTAGGGGAAGGTTAAGGTTAAAGTCAAGGTTAAGGGTAACGTTAAGGTTAAAGTTGTGTTAAGGTTAAGGTTAAGGTTAATGTTAAGGGTAAAGTCAAGGTTAAGGTTAAGTTAAGGTTAAGGTTAAGGGTTGGTCAAGGTTAGGGTTAGGCTATAGTTAAGGTCAAGGTTAAGGTTAGGTTAAGGTTAAGGTTACGGGTTTAGTCAAGTTAAGGTTAAGGTTACAATTAAGGTTAAAGACAAGGTTAAGGGTTTGGTTAAGGTTAAGGATAAGGTAAGGTTAAGTTAAGGTTAAAGTTAAGGTTATGGTTAGGTTAGGGGTAATGTTAAGGTTAAGGTTAGGGGAAGGTTAAGGTTAGGTTAAGCTTAAGGTTAGGTTAAGGTGAGGGTTAGGTTATAGTTGATGTTAAGGTTAGCTTAGGGGTAAGATAAGGTTAAGGTTAAGGTTAAGGTTAGGTTAAGGTCAAGGTTAAGGTTAAGGTTAAGGTCAAGGTTAAGGGTAAAGTTAAGGTCAAGGTTAGGGTTAGGTTATAGTTAAGGTTAAGGTTAGGTTAAGGGTAAAGTCAAGGTTAAGGTTAAGGTTAAGGGTAAAGTTAAGGTTAAGGTTAAGGTTTGGTCAAGGTTAGAATTAGGTTATAGTTAATGTTAAGATGGGTGAAGGTTAACTTAAGGTTAAGGTAATGTTTGGTCAAGGTTAGGGTTAGGTTATAGTTAATTTCAAGGTTAAGGTTAGGTTAAGGTTAAGGTTATGAGTTTAATTAGGTTAAGGATAAGGTTAAAGTTAAGGTTAAGGGTTTGGTTAAGGTTAAGGTTAGGTTAAGTTAATGTTAAAGTTAATATTAAGGTTAAGTTAAGGGTAAATTTAAGGTTAAGGTTAGGGTTGAGGTTAGGGGAAGGTTAAGGTTAGGTTAAGGTTAAGTTAAGGTGAGGGTTAGGTTATAGTTAAGGTTAAGGTTAGGTTAAAGGTAAGATAAGCTTAAGGCCAAGGTTAAGGTTAAGGTTAGGTTAAGGTCATGGTCAAGGTCAAGGTTAAGGATAAGGTCAAGGTTAAGGGTAAAGTTAAGGTCAAGGTTAGGGTTAGGTTATAGTTAAGGTTAAGGCTAGCTTAAGGGTAAAGTGAAGGTTAAGGTTAAGGTGAAGGTTAAGGGTAAGGTCAAGGTTAAGGGTTACAGGTTTAGTCAGGTTAAGGTTAAGGTTAAATTTAAGGTTAAGGTGAAGGTTAAGGGTAAGGTTAAGGTTAAGGGTTACAAGTTTAGTCAGGTTAAGGTTAAGGTTAAGGTTAAGGGTGAAGGTTAAGGGTAAGGTTAAGGTTAAGGTTAAGGTTAAGGGTAAGGTTTTAGTTAGGTTAAGGTTAAGGTTAAGGTTAAGGGTCCAGGTCACTGTTTTTGTGCTGAAAGGTGCGTCCTAAGGGTCTAGGTCACAATTTTTGGGCCAAAAAGTGTGACCTACACTTTCGGCACTCTCAGTGGCAGATTTAAAAAAAAATTGTCATCTCAGCTACAGCTGATGTCTGTCACCTGCGCAATAGGTCTAAAAACACACAGAAGTTATAATTTTTATCATTTTAGGGTTTTATAGGTTAAAAAAACATCAAGAAAAGAAAAAACAATAAGTTAAAGTGAAATCCTAGGGTTTGAAGCAGCTGGATATGCAAGGATCTGAAAAATGACAGAGGTCATAATTGTAAACCCGTGTGGAGTCACCAGTTGTTAGTATGAATCTTAATTCCAAGCGTACGAAAAAAATACCACTTTAGCTGTGCATAAAAAACAACCCTAACATCAAATATCATTGCCAATATCCTCAAATCTGCAGTTTGGTGATCAAGATAAATGCTGCAAAAATATAGATCTATGGATTAGAAGACATTAAGAAGTAGAAAAAGTAAGCTCCATGCATCCAGTAGACAAGACAAGAATATGTTGAATGAATTTTGTATTAATGGCACTTGGGAGGAAAACACAGGAGGGTGTTCCTACTTCTCCTCAATGGGATGGGTTCTTGTAGGTCCTCAACACTTCAGATCTAAAATTCCTCTCTCTTGATGGTGTAGAAAACAAAGACAAAAATGGTAGCAAAATATGACTATGATGGTGGATCAATAGTCAGACCAAAAGTATAAATCCAAAGTGATCTTTGGGTAACAAAAGGTGGTAAATGAATGGGAAAACCCTTCTATTTATAACAAAATATTGAGTTAGTCTAGATACTCATGCATAGTTAAAATATTATTAACCAAATTAAGATCCAATTTTTATGGAATATTGTTAGAGGGAAAAGGAATTTGACTTGGATCAAATCCCTTTATTTTTAAATAATAAATAAATAAATGATTTATTTCTCATTTTAAAGATGTGGTTGAGTAATAATCAAATAAATAACTATTTATTTAATTATTTAAGGGTGATTTAGTCATATTAAACAAATAATATTATTTAAATAAGGTTTAAATAATTATTCTTAGGAAATAATAAGATAAATAATGATTTATAAAATTAATTTCCTTATTTTGGGTTAAATATAACTAGGAATATTAATTAAACTAATGTTTAACTAATTATTCCATAAGTAAAATCAAACAAATGTAGATTTATTTAATATTTCCTTATGGGGGTTCCTGTTTAGACCATAAACAACTTAATAAAGGTGGTTTACCAAGTTATTTTTCATAGTGAATGCAATTTTACTTAGGGTAAAATTGGTCTTACATGGTGTACCTAGGTCCCTCTAATAACAATAGGTTAGATGACCAAAAAATGGTGTAACAGATTGCCCCAACGTGCGAGCGTTAGGAGCTAATTGTATGACTGAAGTACGTTGTAAGAACTCAATCACTAGACACCAAAGGGGAAGTCAAAGAGAGAGAAGTATAAGGTAGAAAAAAGTGCTGAAAGAACTAGACCCTTAGGAGGTGAGATTTACAGGTGCAACAAGTCTCTTTTATGAGTGAGTACCTGTGCTGTAGGCGGCGGGGGAGGCATACCTATGCCCGCCGAGACAAAGTACAAAGAATAAAGCATCCAATAAACAAAGGGACTGAACAATATAGTACATGCTAGCATAAATATGAGCCAGATAAACAACATGATAATGAATCCCACATACATATTGTGCCTGGGGTAACAGCCAAGACTTGTACAATAATATCTGAGTACATGAGATATAAATACAACCCAGATGCCCCTGTAAACAAGAAAGGGCTCTAAAAATCTGACCGATACATGCAATCAAAAGGGCACTGCAAGCAGCTGAGGCCGACATCATCAAATCTATGGATCTGCATCAAAGGCTGTAATGAAGGGGTCATCTGAGCATGTGGGGGGATACCTATAGGGCCACCCCCTTAAGAGGGCTGAGACATCTCACACACACCCGAGAATCACTGATATCAGCTGCTGCATCACTGTACCATTAAGTATACAGATCTCGATCATGCTAAAAGCAGTTGGAGCTGAGAAACAATCAAATCAAAGGGAAATAAGGAGTCCCTTTGCCTGATCTGGGGCATCGAACAAGAGTGGAAGATGGAAACAAGGTACACCACCCTCTAGAATTGTCTTCTGGAATGAATGATTTGATGTCAATAGAAGGAGGTATGCCATTGGTGAGGAAATAAGGGATCCCCAACTAAGGCATGAGAGAAAATAATAGAGCGACTGACAGACTGACACCAGGGATGATGATGAAATGGGGGGTACTGAGTAGCGGACGGATGACTTCCCTTGCTAGATCATAAAGGGCATGGATGACATGGCAGCATCTGACACAATATCATGAGGGATAGGCGAAAGTGGGACTAGAGGCCATAATGTGCGACATGAAAGAGGGACCAAGCAACGAAGGATGGATGACTATAGCGGGATACAAAGGGACTGGGTATAAAATCCATGAATGCGATGATGACTCAACTCGGATGCTCTAAAAAAGGGTGACTCGATGGTGCTACCACACAGTAAAGGTCTAATGGGGGACCATAGAAACAAGAGTACAAAATGGTAACTCACGATGAAAATCGACACGAGCGTGGACAAGTATGGAGGTAAAATGGTGCCCCCAGTACGAGTGTTGTAAGTGAAGAAATTCAATTTTGAGGAGCGGTGAAGTGATGCTTCGTGGAAGAAATGTGTCTTGGTGAAGTATGAAATCACAAAAAACTAATAGATACCCATTTGAGGGCTCGGTGAGAACTTTCCAACGGTGCAAACAGTTTGTCAAATTGAGCTATGGTTTGGCTGCAGAAGGTGAAAGAAAAAACAAGGGTTTCTCTTTTAATAAGGATTTTTCCCTCCAAATTCACTCGTTTGCAAGTGTAGCTGTGGTGAATGTAGAGAGGAGAGAAGGCCCTAAATCTTGCGGCGACTGTAGCGAGCAAACTGACCATTGGAATTGAGATTCCTCAGTTGCAGGTAAGATTCCTAATCCTACTCTTTCATTTCAGTGGATTGAAAGTCCATTTTAGGTAACCAGAGCTCATGAATAGGCTGGGTCACACTTTTGGGGTCTGTTCTGCGACCTGGGTAGCAGGTACTGGGCAGAAAACTATGGCCTGTCCCAGGAAATGACCTGAAAAGTGAAACCTATCAGAGAAAGATGGTTTCAGTGCCTTTTTTGGTTGAGAGATGTGATTTTTATGGTTTAGGGGCATAGGTTCCCCCACGCATGTTATGGTCATGCCGAAATGTATTTAGAAAGGGGGAATTTAAACACATTTTAATGATGTGGTTCACCATTTTTTTCATTATGGTTATGCAGTTCGAGAAAGGGAATGGAGGATTACCAATCTCTTTTGGTACTGCATATATGAAGTTTTATTGCCTAAATATACCTCAGGCTGAAGGAAGGCAGAGTCTAGGGTAACATCAAACCATGCTTACTCGGGTAGCTAGCCCTACCAGATCAAGAGAGGGCTCTCTCCGGGTCAATCTCAGCAAAAATAATTAGTGAGGCTTGAGATGACTTGAAATAAAGGCTGATTTTAGTCTAGGTATATATGTGAAAGATTTTGATTTGATTTTGGCGGTTTTTGTTGGAATCAAAGGGAAAGGCAGATTTTGGGTTTGGGAAATGATCAGTCTTGTAGAGAGCTGAATGGGGCAAGAAAGGAAATTGTTTTGACGCTTCAAAATTGAATGAAATGAATAGCTCAGACCTATGAGGAGTTGAAGAGGCCAAGAGGAATTCAAGAATCCTCTTCAGACAGTTGAAAACATGGAAAATTAAACAAAACTTCAAGGTAGATCACTGCAAATCTCATGGATTCCACCTTTATCACTTATTTGTTTAATTTAAGAAGAAATAGAAGGGAAATGATACATATGAAAGTTAAGTAAGATTAAAATTACAGAGAGAAACACACCATCAAAACATAGAGCCACATGGATCCCAAAGAGTGTTGCAAACCCTAGTCTATTCCTTTGCCAAAATGCAGAGATAAAATGTACAATGAAGCTCAAAGCAATCCCAAGTGTCCAACCTTAAAAATGACTGAGAAAATACAAGATATAGACAAGCCTAACTCATTCCCATTCCTATAGGGGTTGAGATCACTAGTTTAGGAGTTGTTTCAACAAGATCTAAACTAATAACTGAAAAATAGGCAGTGGAACATCTTGCCTCTATAAGATAGGAAACATATTCATTCAGTTACATTTCACTTTTTGGTGAATGAATCTACTTACATGAGTAAAAATGTGACAAAATCACATCAAAGTCACGAAATTACATCAATTTACATCAAGATATATACATATGAAGATAAAAAAGTCAAACTGGCCCAAACTAGGTGAACAACTAAGTTACTGAGTGAAAACTAGGCCAAATTTCCCAATGCACCGCGCCTGAAATCTCTATGCGTCGCGCCACTTTGGAGCTTATTTTAAGGGCCTTCCCGGAGTCAAAATTGAGCGTAGGATAGCTCATTGGAAATAATTTTCTGTCTATTTTCCAACCCAAGTGGAATTTATGAATGTGGTTTGCATTTTCCCCTCAAAAGATCAAATCTCCCAACACTGCTTCCTGTGTGTCTAAAAATTGGTAGAAAGGCCAATTTTAAGGTGTTTTTAACCCTTCAGGAAACCAAAAAATTGTCAAAATCCTTAGGTAATGGGTGGGAATGCATAAATTTTGATGAAAAATCTAGAAATACAAATTTTTCCTCAAGAGGAGCTGCCAATTATAAGTGCGCGCCAAGTGGCGCGACACGTCGGGTAGGAAAATCTGTGTAAAGGCCAAAAAATTCAACATTGACAAAAAGTTTCCGAAATTTCTTGAAATTTGGGTTGAATGTCCACCATCAAGCACTATGCTAAGCCAAAGAAGCTTCAGCCAAATTTTGGAGCCTATCATGCCTTTTGTGATGCTTTAGTGCCCTCCTTAGCTTTGCCTTCAAGATCTTGATTCTCGCCTTGCAAACATGATTCCTTGCCTAATAATGATTCTTCATGTGCCTGAGCATGTTATTTTCCTTTTCAGCCTTCTCCAACAGCTTCTCCAGATGAATATTGACTCTATCAAGCCAATTCTCTCTATCAACCTCAATCTCTCGCTCAATGGATGTCATCTCGGTTTGGCTTCTTTGGGTAGCTTGCCGGTTCTCACGGATGTTTTGCAACTCCATGATTGTTTGCTGATCTTCCAACTGTTTGTTTTACTTCTCTAGGTAATTTATGATCCATTGGGATATTTTCAACTTGACGGTCAATGTGTCTATCTCCGCCTTCTGCTCCTAAATAGTCTCTCTCAACTTTGAGCTTGGAGAGCTCAAATCCTCATCAATCAGTATGAAATCTGTATCTTGGCCTCCTGAAGGCCCCTCATCCTGCATAGGCCTCTTACCTCTGTCTTGTACATGTACCTGTGCTGCTGATGACGAAAGCGAGACCCCTTCCACCCCAGGTGGAGATAATACTCGTCGGGCTGCTGCGAATAATCCTCTAGTGCCTCTCTGATAAGTGACATATGTCGGCACAGTAGTCTCTGTCTCCTGACCTCCATGATGATATGAAGGTTCATCTGCATCATGAAAAACCTCTGAAGGAACCTGAGGAGCTGTGAAGAAATCATTGGAAATGAAATCCTCCCATGAAATACCCTGCAAGCCAAGTTGATGCACAACCACGATCTTGATGAGTGCATAGTGATAAATATTGTTGTACTGCTGCTCGGGAGTTTTCCTCTGCACAAGAGTGGTCATTCTCTCGATGTTTCGGCACATGAAATAAGGGAGGTTCATCATCCTCACCCTGGTGAAATGCATCAATAACCCAATATGATAGGCATAGAGTCGTGAAAACCGGCCCTCACAACTTAAATATCTGATAATGAGTTTCATCAGAGGCGCATAGGAATCCTTTAGGAACTGGAATGGGAACACTCTGCTGAGTTGTCTCAGAAAGCTAGGCCTGATATATGGTTCATAATGCACTCTATCCACCTGCTATCTTTTGTTCCACTGTTCTCCCACATTTGGTATTCCGGTTGCTTGAGAGATTGTTTCCGGTGTCAAAGTGAAGGTTACACTGGCAAGAGTTACTTGACCATCATGTAAATGCAATACAAACAAACGAGCCAACTCCTTATGATAATGGATCCTAGCAATCATTTCACAAACTGATAGCATGACTGATCTCAGAAACATGCCATGGCAAGTGGGCAAGCCTGCAATTCAACCAATGAGGTGGGCTCTTCTCTCACATGTCTACCACTTTTATGAGGCCTTCTAGGTGCATGTAGCTCAGTGGTGGAATCACTATCTCGGTCATATGATGTATCAGTGTCTGTCTCCATGGTGTTCAAGGTTAATGCAAGGTCTATATTGAATTAGATAGATGAAAATGAGATTTTTGGTGCTTTTTTTTAGTGCCAAATGTATGGTAGTATGGGAGGGACTGTGGAGGAATAGGTTAGTGGGGATATTGGGGTTTAATCAAGTGATATTTTCCTTTTGAAAGCTTCCGATTTGATAAATTTAGGGACAAGGGACAACCACTTAATTTTTTGGGATAAACTTGGGATTTGGGGAAATGTTGAAAATGGGATAGGGATAATGGGAATGAGATGGGTCTGAGTGGCTTTAGGGATGTAAGGGGATAGGGGATGGATTGTAACGATAAGATAATAGTGAGAGGGAGGAATAAACAAGGTGAGGAATGGAAAAGTTTGGCACCAAAACCAATTTTAAAACTCCAACTTCAAAACCCTAAGGGAGCAATTCTCAACAAGATAAGAGGGTTTGAGTTTTGGCATTTAAATTCTCATAATAAATCTCAAACAAAACCAAGCACGAGTTATGAGCAATAGAGGAGTGGCTTTGACTTAATTCGAACAAGGAGAAACCGAGTAAATTTGGTGTTTGAGAAGAATGGAAAAATTCTTGTGTTTCGGCCCAATGCGCCGCGTAGCCAACCTAGTGCGTCGCACCCCTCCTATGCGTTGCGCTGGTTCAAATTTACACATAGTCAGCTGGCTCAATGCGCCGCACACCTTTGATGCATCATGACAACTTCCCAGTGCGCCGTGCTCTGCAACTTCTAAACAATCTGCCCCCAAATCACTTGTTTCACCCTCCACGATTCCTCCTTTGCTCAATGCTATCTCTTGGCAGAAAAATGGAGTTTTGAATTTGGAAATATCTTATATATACCAAATATTTTAATTTTTCATTTGAAAACCCCACTTTTTAATGTTTGTAAAACTTTGACACTTTTTAAATGAACTCTGTTTTGCTTGCTTTTGATTCTTGGACTGAATGATGAGCTTCTTGCCTGTCTTGCAGGGAATGAATGGCATGGAGTTTTGCCAAAGATGACCAGGGCTGCAAATGGAGCATGATTACAACTGAAAAAATTAAAAATTACATTGCATTTATTACATAAGGATAAAGTAGACAATTTTTCTTCAAAATAGAGTTTTGAAGAGAAATCATTATCAAGCATTATGATGATGAAATTTTTTGTACTGGTACCTTATTTGAAGCTTCCTCATGTTCTTTCTGGCCATTATTAGACATTTTGAGACCAGATTAATAAAACCCTAGACCTAATGAGACTAAAAACTCTAAAATGACTGTTTTCCAACCAGGAGACCAAAAATGATTGTAAATGATTTTGATGAACAGAAATAGGCCAGTAGGTACAAGACATGAGGGATATGAGTGACAAAACCTTTCTATCATATGATCCATGCTCCTAATGGAATGCAGCTAACTAAACTGAATGAGACACCTAAAATTAAATTCAACAAGAGAAATTTGATCTCTGACGGAGGGATGAAGTTACCGACTCTAACATGAAGCAAATGGACTTAAGCTTCTATTTTTGCATACATTGTGTCATTATTCCAAAAAGAGGATTTGGAGATAATGAATTAATGCTCTCATAGAAAAATCACAGGTTGGTCAACAAAAATGTCGAAGGGATTGAGTTGTTGATGTAAGATGAAGGAATGATGAGGGGTATCATCCCTAGAGTGATCTGAAGTGATATAGACTCTAGAAATTCTTCTAAATGTGGAAGAATAATGTTACTAGAGTCGACATGACCAAATACACTAGGAGAGTTGTGGAGAATTTATTTTCCTGGTCTCTCAAATATGGGTGCCCCCTTACCCAAACATTGGGTGTCAATGTAATGGCCACAAGGTGTATGTAGTTCGAATGCATGGGTTCAATGTAAGGGGGGAAAGATAAAGTCAGGGGTGGTAAATACTTCCATAATGTCGTCATCGTAATAGAATATGGGGTGACTGGTGGAAGAAAGACCACCTGATGCGGCGAAGATGCCTGACTCATCATAATGAGAAGAGAGGTTCACATGTGCATCGTCACAAGAGGTGACAGAAAAACAAGTAGATGAAGGATCCATCGATGTTGAGCCCAAGGTGATTGCTGATGGGAGATCAGGAAAAACATAAGGGGAAGTCCTGGGGGGGGTCTTCCACTGAGGATCTCATAGATGATGATAGATAGTGGACAATGGCCGAAGACTCTGTTATTTCGACATTCGGAGGGTGAATCTCAATAGGAGTGGATGTTTCCTTTGGTTTTGTTGAAGCAAAACATGCAAATAAGGGAGTGGTGGTCTCGTTGCACTTGGCCCCAAATTGGAAAACTGTCACTAGAGAGGTGTAGAATTCCTCGAGGTAGGGATAGAGGTAAGTATAGTGGCCATGGAAATCACACAAAGCACAGGGTTTATTTGTGTGTAAAGACTTGAATTTCAGGACTAAATCAGATATAGTGACATATACCTCTGGGATATCAATCTCCGGAAATGCTTCGCTAACCATAGGTTTGAGATGAGGCAACTGAGGAAAATTATGGGTGGCATGACTGACAACTTCATACAAAGCACATGGAGGTGTACGCTTTGGAGGTTGAGGAGGAGCATGGTTTATCAGGGCAGACTTGTATTTAGATGCCTTCTTGTGAGCTTTTCCCTTCTTACCTGAAGCTATCGCAACAGGGGAGGGTTCTTATTGAGGTGGCTGAGGCACTGTAGCAGTGGGAGAAGTCATGTGGACTGATTGAATCAGGGTCAAAGCAAGATAAGGATCGAGGTACCAGACAGGAATCCCCAGGTTCATTTTAGGAAGAGAGAGGATAGCCATAACAGGTACCGTGTAGAATCTGGGAGGGGGAGCTAGGAATGGTATCTGACTGGAGGTGTAATGGCCAGATGGGACAGCTCCTATATGGTTAAGGCCTGGAGGAACCATTCTGAGAGGATAAAGAGGCTCATGAATACCATCTATAGGTGAAGGGCTAGGAGGATGAGGTCCAAAAGGTTAAATCGAATGGCTAGGAACAGGCTGCGGAGGGCGAGGAGGCTGCTGACTAGCCAAAGCGGGCTTCTTGAGAGCAGCTCGAGACAATTGCATCATGCAAACATTTGATGAGTTGGGATCAGAGACAAGAGGAGGAGGACCAAGGAATGTACCAAGAAAAGAGGAGCCTTTGTAGAGTCCGGGTGAGACACTGGTCAAAGGATAGACGGTTTTCTTATTAGCCACCGAAGAGATAATGGACTCAGGGGAGGTCTGAGACTTCGGTTCGTAATATGTCAACTGGTCAATGGTGACTATCTTTCCATTATGAGGGAAGGACATCTTGCGGTGAAATATAGAAGGGACATCATACATCACATAAGTGTAGCTATGACCCAATAGAATGTTGTAATCCAAGGGGGCATCTATGACTTCTACGTTGACGCAAATAGTCTTGCCCACAAGAGTAATAGGACAATTGCGGAATAAGCTGATGGGCTGGGAGGCATGGCCATCCCATGCTCAAAGAGTGATCATGGAAGGATCCAACTTAGGTGATCCGAGTTCTTCCAAACCAAAGTGAACATCACACAGGTTTCCCCCTCATCAATAGTGCACTGGGAAACATTAGCGTTCCGGATCTTGACTGGGATTTGGAAGGCGACGAAAGTAGGGAGAAGAGGATGTTCTGACCGGTCAACATCAAAGACAATAAATCGATCATCGGAAGGATCTATAGTGCCCATGGCAGATAGTAGAGCTTTTTGTTGTGAATGGCATGACTGGAGGAGTTCCAGCATTGAAATGGCAGCAGAGGATTGTTCGAAATCATCTACTATGCTATATGAATGGGAAACTTTACCAGAAGTAGAATTTCAGTGGAGTGGTCCCTTAAGGATCTTGGTATGAACCTTTTCCTTAGGCTGAGGGATCTGCAAGGGACCATTAGGTGTTCAAAGAAGCTTCGTAGGGACTAAAGGAGGTAGCTTGGGGACAGACGTAGCAGGAGGCTTGTTGTACTGATGCGACCAAGTCTAAAGATTGATGTCTACAGTTAGAGGTTGATCAGAGTTCATCATGAGAATCTGGTAATCGAAGGTACCAGATGGAAGATTTTTAGTGGCCACCTGACCTTTAGGTGGTTCTGTAGCCACAAATCCTTGCTGAGGGAAAGTATCAGTAAGCATAGTTGGTTGACTAGGTGCAGCGCTGGGAGGGACGGAAGGGGAGGCTTGTTGTCCTCACAATGTTGCTTAAGACTCCCATAGTTGCCGCACCTATGGTAAAAGAGGACGATCATGTGTGTAATGACCATAAACACCACAAAAATAACAAGTCTTGTTCATGCGAACAGGCTTGTCCTGCTTAGGCTGGGTGCCCTGTTGTTGGTTAGTAGTGTTAGGAGCATTATTTTGAGGATTAGGTTTAGGATTACTAGGAGTAGACTGATTTTGAGTGCCTTTCCTCTTATTTTTGGAGGGAGGAGGATTAGTCGCGCCCTGCTATGCATATACCTACCCCTTAGGGGGCGATGGCTATTGTTTTGGGGGTTGAGAAGGCAAGGGAGGAAGTGGTGCTAATGCTGGAGGAGCTGGAGCACCAGGCTCTCGATATGGAAAATAAGGATGTTGGGTAACAGTTTGGTAAATAGGAGGTTGGGAAAAAAGAGGAGGCATTCTGTATCCTGGATACATGCTACCAGGAGGGGGAAAAGTGCAGGAGGTGTTGGCCTCACCCTGAGCAAAGCCATAACCCATGGGAGGTTGAGCGTACAGATTATAGAGAACTCCAATGATACCGTCGGTGGTATGAGATGCCCTTGGTGCATTGGCACCACCGGGTCTGGGAAGATTAGGTAGAACGGTATAAACATAACTCGACTGAGCGTAGATCATGTCATATTTTAACGCGATTTAGAGAGCAGCTTCTTTGGTTTGAGGAAAGTGTGAGGCGACATCTTTTCCAATAGGTGGCAAAAGAGATCTAAGGAACCAGTCCATGTAGACACGGTCTTCGAAGGTAGGAGCTTGAAATAGGCTCTTTCTTCTCTGTCATTCATTGACATGGTCAGAAAGGTAGGTCACAGACGATTGACGGAAAGAAGTCAAGAGTTCGGTACAAGTGTCATAATGAAGGGGAAGCTGGAAGTAATACAGAAAATCCTAGGAAATAATTGCAAATGTGGTATGAGAGGAAGGGGCTTGATCAACATACCACTTAGAAGCTTCACCTGTAAGCATATGTTGGAACCACTGAGGATGGACAGAGTCATCAGTAATGGAGTTAGACGAACACCACATATGGAAAGATCGAACATGATTTGTAGGATCTTCTCAAGCAAGGCCTTCAAACTTTGGGATGTCGAAAGGGAGCTTCGTCGGCATAGCAGGCCAACTAGAATCATGGTGTATAGGGTCATTTGTCAACTGGTAAAAATCAGGGAGGCTGAGACCTACCATGAAGGGGAGCAAGGGCACAGCCGGGGTAGTGTCTGTTGCGGTCCCACTAGTGGTATTCCCTGCATGAGGGCTGGGGTTACCACCAACATTAGTTCTTGCACCAGACATGGTGAAGATGACAAGGGTAGAACTGAATGCGGAACCAGAAGGAGAACCCAAAGGACCAGAAGAAGAGTTGATGTGAAAACTCGGTGGAGGACTAACTCAAACCCTACGCGGAGGAGTAAGTCTTCCTACCAGAAACTGAGGATGAAGGCCAAGAAGTCTCTGAGATAAATGCCTTGGTGGCACAATGATGACGACAAAAACATGGCACAAAGGAAAAAGAGACGGACAAGGGTAGGGAGGTGTAGGATCAACTGATTACAATGTCGAAAAAACGGCAAAGAGGTGCAGGATCAATTGATTTCAATGTTTTAGAGTCTTTACTTGGTGGTGTTAACCAAGCCCTTTTTATCTTAGGTTGTGCGTGTGAAGTGTGTAAATTTTAATTTTTAAACCCAGACATTTGTAGAGAAAAAGAAAAAGCGTGTTGTATGGCTGCAAATAAACTTGCAAATGGCAGTATATAAGCCTGCAAAAACAAAAAATAAACAGCTAATAATGCAACAATATAAACCCAAGGAGGCAGGCCTCTCAACAACTAGTCTATAGGTGAGTAAAAAACTAATCAAAACACACTAAAAAATCCAATAGATCTAAGGTCAAGAGGGACAGGGATCTGAAGGACAAAATCTATTGGAACTTGGTGCATAAAACAACAACGATTAGAGGAAAAATTGATGTAAAAAGAGGTGATGAAATGCTATCTCTAGGAGGGAAACAGAGTGAACCCTAGAGGAAAAACAAAACAAAGCTAAATGAGGTTATTTGGATGGATAATAAGCTGATCTTAAGTGAATCTGAAGGTGAGGTATATAATCTGAAAAATGGCTGAAGACTGAAATTTCAGACAACCTGCAACAGCAAAAAATCTTCCACAAGAAGTGGAGGGTACTGAAGCCCTAGGGGGCTAGGTTCCCACTTATTTGAGCAAAACAAAACAAGTAAATGTCCAAAACGGGCGGAGGTAGAGGTTAGAAAACCTTGAACAGAGGCTCAGACAAACCAGAAAACTTTCAGAATAATTCCTGCAAAATGTCCAGGTCAGAGTTTTTGACTTGTTTTGAGCAGAGGTTGCAATTTTTGGGCTGAAAGGTGCATCCTGAGGGTCTAGGTCATATTTTTTGGGCAAAAAGTGCGACCTGCACTTCTGGCACGCTCGGTGGCAGATTTAAAAAAAAATTGTCATCTCAGCTACGGCTGATGTCTGTCACCTGTGCAATAGGTCTGAAAACACACAGAAGTTAGAAATTTTACCATTTTAGGGTTTTATAGGTTAAAAATAGCATCAAGAAAAGAAAAAACAAGAGGCTAAAGAGAAATCCTAGGGTTTGAAGCAGCTGGATATAAAAGGATCAAAAAAATGACAGAGGTCGTAATCGTAAACCTGTGTGAAGTCGTCAGTTGTTAGTATGAATCTTAATTCCAAGCGTATGAAAAAATACCACTTTAGCCATTCATAACAAACAACCCTAACATCAAATATGGCTGCCAATATCCTCAGATCTACAGTTAGGTGATCAAGATAAATGCTGCAAAAATCTATATCTATGCATTAGAAGACATTAAGCAGTAGAAAAAACAAGATTTACTCCATGCATCCAATAGACAAGAATATGTTGAATGAATTTTTTATTAATGGCACCTGGGAGGCAAATACAGGAGGGTGTTCCCAGTTCTCCTCAATGGGATGGGTTATTGTAAGTCCTCAACACTTCATATCTAAAATTCCTCTCCCTTGATGGTGTAGAAAACCCAGACAAAAATGGTAGAAAAATATGACTATGATGGTGGATCAATAGTTAGACCAAAAGTATAGATCCAGAGTGATCTTTAGGCAACAAAAGGTGGTAAATGGACGGGAAAACCCATATATTTATAACAAAATATTGAGTTAGTCTAGATATTGGTCCATAGTTAAAATATTATTAACCAAATCAAGATCCAAATTTTATGGAATATTTTATTATATTTTTTGGAGGGAAAAGGAATTTGACTTGGGTCAAATCCCTTTATTTGTAAATAATAAATAAATAAATGATTTATTTATCATTTTAAGGACATGATTGAGTAATAATAAAATAAATAATTATTTATTTAATTATTTAAGGGTGATTTAGTCATATTCAACAAAGAATATTATTTAAATAAGGTTTAAATAATTATTCTTAGGAAATAATAAGATAAATAATGATTTATCTAATTAATTTTCTTGTTTTGGGTTAAATATAACCAGGAATATTAATTAAACTAGTGTTTAACTAATTATTCCTTAAGGAAAATCAAATGCATGTAGATTTATTTAATATTTCCTCATGGGGTTTCCTGTTTAGGCCATAAACAACTTAATAAAGGTGGTTTACCAGGTTATTTTTCATAGTGAATGCAATTTTACTTAGGGTGAAATTGGTCTTACATGGTGTACCTGGGTCCATCTAATAACAATAGGTTAGATGACCAAAAAATGGTTTAACAAATTTCCCCCGAGCGTGCGAGCATTAGGAACTAATCGTATAACTGAAGTACGTTCTAAGAACTCAATTACTAGACACTGAAGGGGAAGTCAAAGAGAGATAAGTATAAGGTAGACCAAAGTGTTGAAAGCACTAGACCCTGAGGAGGTGAGACTTAAAGGTGCGACAAGCCTCTTTTATGAGTGAGTACCTATGCTATAGGCAGTGGGGGAGGCATACCTATGCCTGTCGAGACAAACTACAAAGAATAAGAAGTCTAGTAAATAAAGGGACTGAACAATATAGTACATGATGGCATAACATGAGCTAGATAAACAACATGATAATGAATCCCACATATATATTCTTCCTGGGACAATAGCCAAGACTTGTACAATATTATCTGAGTACATGAGATATGAATACAACCTAGATGCCCCTATAAAAAACAAAGGGCTGTGAAAATATAGCTGATACATGCAATCAAAAAGGCGTTGCAAGTGGCTGAGGCTGACATCATCAAATCTAAACCCAACTAAACCCAGCTAAATCTTAAGGTCAAGGTTAAGGTTAAGGTTACGGGTTTAGTCAAGTTAAGGTTAAGGTTAAGGGGGTAAGGTTAAGGTTAAGATTAAGGGTAAGGTCAAGGTTAAGGTTAAGGTTATGGTTATGGGAAGGTTAAGGTTAAGGTTATGGTTAAGGTTAAGGTTAATGGTTTGGTTAAGGTTAGGGTTAGGTTGTAGTTAAGGTCAAGGTTAAGTTTAAGGTTAAGTTTAAGGTTAAGGGGGTAAGGTTAAGGTTAAGGGTTAAGGTTAAGGTTAAGGCTAGGGTTAAGGTTAGGGGAAGGTTGAGGTTAAGGTTAAGGTTAAGATTAAGTTTATGGGTTTGGTTAAGGTTAGGGTTATGTTATAGTTAAGGTTAAGGTTAAGGTTAAGGCTATGGGTTTAGTTAGGTTAAGGTTAAGGTTAAGGGTTTGGTCAAGGTTAGGGTTAGGTTATAGTTAAGGTTAAGGTTGAGGTTGAGGTTAAGGGTAAGGGTAAGGGTAAGGTTAAGGTTAAGGGTTTGGTCATGGTTAGATTTAGGTTATAGTGAAGGTTAAGGTTAATTAATGGGTTTAGTCAGGTTAAGGTTAAGGGTGCAGTTAAGGTTAAAGTCAAGGTTAAGGGTTTGGTAAAGGTTAGGGTTAGGTTAAGGTTTAGGGTTATGGTTATGGGAGGTTAAGGTTATGGTTATGGGAAGGTTAAGGCTAAGGTTAAGGTTAAGGCTAAGATTAAGTGTGAAATAGGGGTTAAGGTTAAGACTAGCTTAATTTAAGGTTAACCTTAACCTAACCTTGACCTTAACCTAACCTTAACCTTAACATTAACTTTAACCTTAACCTTCCCATAACCTTAACCCTAACCTTAACCTTAACCTTAACCCTACCCTTAACCTAACCTTAACTATAACCTAATCTTAACCTTACCCTTAATCTTACCCTTAACCTTAACCTTAACCCTAACCTTAACTTTACCCATAACATAACCTTAACCTCAACCTTTACTATAACCTAACCTTAACCTTACCCTTAGCCATAACCTTCACTTTACCCTTAACCTTATCCTTGACCTTGAACTTAACCTTAACCTTAACCTTAAACTAACCTTAACCTTAACCTAACTAAACCCATATCCTTAACTTTACCTTAACCTAACCTTAACCTTAACCTTCCCCTAACCTTAACCTTAACCTTAACCTATAACCTAACTTAACCTTAACCTTAACCCTAAACCTTAACCTTAACCTAACATTAACCTTAACTTTACCCTTAACCTAACCTTAACCTTAACCCTAATCTTAACCTTAACTTTACCCTTAAAATAATCTTAACCTTAGCCTAAACTCAACTAAACCTTAAGGTTAACCTTAATGTTAAGGGTTTGGTTAAGGTAAGTGTTAGATTATAGTGAAGGTTGAGGTTAAGTTAAGGATAAATTCAAGGTTAGGGTAAAGGTTTAGGTTAAGGTTAAGGTTAAGGTGAAGGTTAAGTGTTTATTTAAGGTTAAGGTTAGGGTTAGGTTAGGGGAAGGTTAAGGTTAAGGTTAAGGTTAATGTTAAGGTTAATGTTAGGGCTAAGGTTAAGCTTAAATTCAAGGTTAAGGGTAAAGGTTAAGGTTATAGGTAAGGTTAGGTTAAGGTGAAGGTTAAGGTTAAGGTTAAGGGTGAAGGTTAAGGTCAAGGTCAAGGTAAAGGTTAAGGTTAAGGTTAAGGTTAAGGTAAAGTTAACGTCAAGGTTAGGGTTAGGTTATAGTTAAGGTCAAGGGTAAGGTTAGGTTAAGGTTAAGGTTACAGGTTTAGTCAGGTTAAGGTTAAGGTTAAAGTTAAGGTTAAGGGTTTGGTCAAGGTTAGGGTTAGGTTACGGTTAAGGTTAATGTTAGGTTAGGTTAAGGTTAAGGTTAGGGTTAGGTTAAGGTTATGCTTAGGTTAAGGTTAGGTTAAGTTAAAGTTAAGGCTAAGGGTTATGGGTTTATTCAGGTTAAGGTTAAGGTTAAGGTTAGGTTAAGGTTATAGTTAAGGTCAAGATTAAGGTTAGGTTATAGTTAAGGTTAGGTTATAGTGAAGGTTAATTTTAAGACCTGTAACCTTAACCTTAACCTTACTAAACTCGTAATCTTAACCTTAACCTAACCTTAACCTTTACTTTACCTTTAATGTAACATTAACCTTAACCTAAGCTTACCCTAACCTTAACCCTAACTTTACGCTTAAGGTTATGGTTAAGGTTAAGGTTAAGGTTAAGGGTTTGATTAAGGTTACGATTAGGTTATAGTTAAGCTCAAGGTTAAGTTTAAGGTTAAGGGTAAGGTTAAGGTTAAGGTTAAGGCTAAGGTTAAGGTTAAGGTTAAGGTTAAGGGGGTAAGATTAAGGGTAAGGTTAAGGTTAGGGTTAAGGGTAAGGTTAAGGTTAAGGTTACATTAAGGTCAAGTGTTAAGGTTAATTTTAAGGTTAAGGTTAAGGTTAAGGTTAAGGTCAAGGGAAAAGTTAAGGTCAAGGTTAGGGTTAGGTTATAGTAAAGGTCAAGGTTAAGGTTAGATTAAGGTTAAAGTTATGGGATTAGTCAGGTTAAGGTTAAGGTTAAAGTAAAGGTTAAGGGTTTGGTCAAGGTTATGGTTAGGTTAAGGTTAAGGTTAAGGTTATGGTTATGGGAAGGTTAAGGTTAAGGTTAGCTTAGGTTAAGGGTTACCGATTTAGTCAGATTAAGGTTAAGGTTATGGTGAAGGTTAAGGGTAAGGTTAAGGTTAAGGGTAAGATAAGGTTAAGGTTAAGTGTAAGGTTTAGGTTAAGGTTAAGGTTAGGTTAATTTAAGGTTAAGGTTAAGGTTAAGGTTTGTTTGGTCAATTTAGTGTGTCCTAAATTGCTGCATTTAATTTGTCAATCCGGGAATCGTAAGCTGATGAAGTGCGGCGCACTATATGTGCAAGATAACCTATTTCTTAACTTTTTGTCGTTTTTGGTTTTCTAACGTGGAATGGAAATTCTAAGATGAAAACAAGTTTGGTTATGTTTGTTCAAGGAAGTGATATCCCCTATAATGATTTACCAACTTGAAATTTTAAAAAGCAATTTGAAATTTACAATGACAAGACTTGAAAGAAAATGAAAATGTACTGCTGAAATGAAAAGGTGTTGTTAATCTAATAAATCAAAACAGTGAACTATTGAGCATGAAAACTAAACTATTCTTGCTGCTGACTAAACACAAAAGAAACTATGCTTAAGGAAATTCAAAATTGCAACAAAATAAATCTAAATCAGATTACATCAATTTATCTTCTGATCCTTCATCATTAGTCCAGCTATGATTTTCGGAAGTAATCATAAACAATTTGAGTAACTGATATTTAATTTGCAGAAAGTAAACTAATACTAAACCATACACTCATGATTCAATCCCTCACCATCAGTCCAGCTGTGGCTTTCGGAGGCAACCGAAGATGTCATGCATGATTTTATATATCTAAATTTGCAGAAAAGAAACTAATACTAAACTACACATTTCATAATGCAATCCCTCACCATCAGTCCAGCTGTGGCTTTCGGAGGCAACTGAAGATGCTATGAGCATCTTAATATATCTAAATTTGCAGAAAAGAAACTAATACTAAACTACACATTTCATAATGCAATCCCTCACCATCAGTCCAGCTGTGGCTTTCGGAGGCAACTGAAGATGCTATGAGCAGATTAGTATATCTAAATTTTAACTACTGAAGCAGAAAAACAAAACTGAAATGTACAGAGCAATACTGAAATTAAACAAAAACTATGAAAAGCAAACTAGCAGCAGAACAATGTTAGTTCCATGTCATTAGTCAAAAAGCTATGAAAATGCCCGGGCTTCCTATCTAAAACCTGAAAAACATAAACACTGATCAGTGATTAACAATCATAAAGCATGAAAGACAGAAATGAAATGGAAATTATGGAAGTGTATAAACAGAAATGAAACAACTGCAAAGTATGAACATATGGATGGATTATGATACAATGATTTCTAAAAAAAACGAAATGAGAAATATACACTAATACACAAAACCTTAGTTGAGCAGGGGCCCTCTACACAGCCTTGGTAACGGTCCTCAAACACGAATTAAGTTGAAAAACAGAGTCTTCTCATATTAAAAAGCAGTTCATTACAGAATGGTAATGTTACGGCACAAGTGCAGCGTAATCACTACAGAGCAGACTAAAAGATAACAGAGATTACATTCACTAACAACGACTAACTTCATATGCATATGCAAACGCACTATATATAACAAAAAACTGTAACTGTCTCCTAAAGTTCATGCTGGTGGGAAGCACGTAGACCACTACGTCCATGGATATAAGAGTATGGCCGTGTTGGAAAGTAGATCTACGAAAAGTGGATGCTTGAATTCGACTCTAGAACCCTGTACAGATGTCGATTTAACCTCCACAGGCTTAGAAACGACCGTATGGGTCTTCATGTGACACGAAACAGAGTCCGGCTGACATGAAACTCCATGGTTGACTTCCATGTGGACGCCTTTGACCGTGGCTTCTTTGGACGAGTTTGCTTGAACCAATAGGACACGAACCATGTCCACGTCATTCCTGACCTGCCCATGTGGCTCGTTTCCCTTGTAGACACCTGTAGCATGGAGTTTCACAAAATAGCTGCGGAAAGTGGCAAGATTCCGCAGCTGAATGAACAAAATCTAGATCAAATAGCAAACACAAAAATATAATTAAAAACCATGTTAGATGCTCTTTTGCACATGATATTTACAATTTGGGAGGTTTAGGTGAGTGAAAAAGGTATGGAAAAATGTATGGAAAAGATGCAAATTTGGGACTCAACATACCCCCACTGTGAAGGTGTTGCATGTCCTCATGCAACCAAAATTTTGATACTCTCTGTTCAGTTCATGTGCCTTGATACTTCAACCAGCACATCCAACCCCCTTCTCTTCTTCTTTGGTACTGCCATCATTCTGGGTTTCTTCATTAAGCACCTAAATTTGATATTCACAAGTGCTCTGCTCAATTTTTGGCATTTCCTTTTCAATTTCTTATTCTTCTTTTGCCATATTCCCAAGTGTAACATAGTATTATCATGGATGATCTTGTCTAGCTTGCCTTGTTCTTTCAATGTTTCATTTTCATTTTTGATGTGCCTATTTAAAAGCTCCAGCTCAAAAATTTCCTGTTTTAATGATTGAACTAAATCATCCCGCAATGTATGAGGCTGAATGGAAGAAGTACTTGGACCTGTGGCTGCCTTTTCCAAGGATTCTATATAGTCATATACCTCCTGCTGCTTGGGGTCTATTTCAGGTGTCATTTTCATTGGGCTGTCCCCAAAATGCTGTAAAGGAGAATTATGTTCAAAATCTGGCCAAGGAGGGCTTACATCAATATTTTGCTGAGAATAAGATGGAGTATGCTCATTGTCTGATTGGGAATGAAAGGAATCAGGTTCACTAACTGACTGAGATGGACTATGGTCAGTTGGGGACTGTTCAGATGTCTCCTCACCCAAATCAATGAAATGAGGACCCTTAATTTGCGTTTTTCTCAATTTTCCCTTAAGCCTGCTGCTTCTCCTCACACGCTGTGGTACATTATCTTTTTTTTTTTGTTTCCCTTTCTCTGCCTTCTTGGATATAGATGACTGTTTTTGAAGATAAACTAATCTTTCAGAGAGTATTTGATGATCTTCTTCTTCAGAAGAAGGAGTTTTATGTACAGCCTCAATAGTTTCTTTCCCTTTTGGTATTATTGGCTTCTTGGCTTTGATTTCCTTCTTCTTCCTTTTTACCAATCTCTCTTTTCTATCAGTTCTTTTCATAGTAGAAGTAGGAGTATTTTGGATTTCATCTATTGTTCTTTTCCTTCTACTTCTTCTTGTTGTGCTAGCTGCGGGAATTTCCTGAGTAGGAGTAATTTGGGTTTCAACATTCATTCTTTTTCTTCTACTCCTTCTAATTAAACTACCTTCAGGAATTTCCTGAGGTTCCTCAAAGAAATTTCTAACTAGGAATTGTTCCCATGTGTCTTTTCTTTCCCTTAACTCCTTTTCAATCAGAATTTTTATAAGGCCGTGGTGATATAGATGAGGCTCTACATCTCCTAAGTGTTTTTGAACAGTCACAGCCATTTTCTTCAAGATATTGAATAGAAAATATGGGAGATTAAGAGTTTGGTTTTCTAGAAAATTCATTAATAGCCTGGTATGGTACATGTACATGGACCCAAAACGGCCTTCACATGTAATGAATTTCTGAACAATTAGCAGTAAAGTGGCCCATTCTTCTTTCAATGCATGCACAGGAATTCCTCTCTTAAAAACAGTTATGTCCATACCTTGATTTCGTAGGATTGTTATCCATGCCTCATCACTGATGCTTTTATTTTTGAACCAACGTTCTCCCTCCTGAAGAAGTTCCGTGGCTGTTGCTATTGATGCTTCATTGACCGAAAACTTGAGGTCTCCAATTTCTGCTTCCGAGCCATCAAACGACCTTGCAAATGCTTTCGTAACTTCTCTGTGGTAACCTTTGAATTTCTGAATAAAACACAGCCATTTTTCTTTCTTCAATATCTCCTTTGCTTGCGGATATCCCTCTATAAACTTTGGTCCTTCCGGCTCTGCCCTTAGCAATTTACCCATTTTACTTCTCTGTATTTCACAATTTTGCCTTCGTGAGGGTTTCAAATGGAAGTAGAATGGTTGAATGCTCAAAAACGAGCACAATGGCTGTGGGGATATATCATAAAATGGGAATGAATGAGACTGTGGGTAGATACCCGGGAGTGAGAATGAGCAAAAGGAACGAAACGGAATGAAACAGAACAGAGTGGGGTTTCGAAAACATAACAAAGATAGGACTGAGTAGATTGATAGAATATAACACATTCAGCCGCATTTTGAATTTTGGTGGCTACGAAATAAATGTGAACACGTTTCAATCAACGGTTATGACTTGATGCGGCTTGTAAGAGTCCTTGGTCAAATCAAATACGCTTCATTATCACCGGTGGGATATTGGATCATGAGTGAAAATCGGGGTTTAATGATGAAACCGTTTGTGAATAAATGCAAGAGGATAACATGGAGATCGTGAAAGGTTACGGAACTGTCAATATAATCATTGCGCGTAATGGATAGAGCTCATGGTTCAAAACTATATAAAAATGTGTTTTTCAATGCTATTTGAAATAAATTTTATTCATACCTTTGGAATCTTTGCCTTTGCCCTTGGTCTTCAACTAACTGATCTCCATTGGTGTCTTGAATGCTCCATTGATCCTCTCTCCTGCATTTTATTTCATAATTATGAAAATAACATCTGACTGTACATTCTCTTTGAAAACATAGTAGTAGCTGCGGAATCTGCTTCTGGCTGCGGAAACTGGAGTCAGCTGCGGAAACAGATGTCAGCTGCGGAAACTGACACAGCTATTACTTTGATGAATGGAAATGAACAAATGACAAATGACCAGATGGAAATGGTCATAAAAAGATTTTTATTGATGGAATGGATGAAATGAAGTGGAATGAATTGAAATGAAATGAAATGAAATGGAATGAAGTGGAATGAAATGGAGTGGGTGGTGAAATGAAATGAAATGAAAGAGAGAGAATTATTTTTTGGAAAATATAGATTGTCAGGTGTCCTTGATTTTCACCCTATATTTTCTGCATAAGACTGCCAATCAATGATTGGTTTTCAGGCTTATACCATTTTTTTTTTTTTTTTTTTTTTAACTGAAAAACAAAAGCTAGGCTGGTGGACAAGAAGAATTCTTCTATACCAGCCTGATTGCAGAACTTTCTTGAAACATCTTGACAAAATCCTCTTTTGAGAGTGGCTTATGATAAACTTTCAATCTATGGCCATTCACAATAAGAGGAGTTTGAAACTCATCAATGGTCTTGATTCTTACAGCTCCATTGCTAAAGATTTTGTCAATCTCATATGGCCCAAGCCAATGAGTCTGAAATTTCCCTTGAAAATATTTAAACTTGGAATCAAATAACAATGCCCAATCTCCTTCTTGAAACTTCTTTTCTTTGATATATTTGTCATGCCATTTAGTCCTTTGATATTGAACTAGATCAGTTCTTAGAATTGCTTCTTGTCCGATCTCATCTAGCTCATTCAACTGCTCCATTCTATGCTTTTGGGCTTCTGATAAGTCCATCCCCAACTGAACTGCTATCTTGAAGGTCTTGACTTGGAACTCAATGGGGAGCAAGAATTATTTCCCATAAACAAGTTCATAGGGAGAATGTCCCGTTGTATTCCTCCATGTAGTTCTGTAGGCCCACAAGGCTTCTGGAAGCCTTTCTGCCCAATCTCTTCTATGTAGATGAACAGTTTTGGTGATGATACTTTCAAGAACTTTGTTTGTGGACTCCACTTGACCATTTTCTTGTGGATGGTAAGGAGTAGATCTTATGTGCTTGATTTTGTATTCTTCCATCAACTTTTCCACCAAATTGGATGTGAATTGGCTCCCCTGATCTGTCACAATTTCTCTTGGAACACCAAAGCGAGTAAAAATATCCTCATAAAGAAAATGAACAACTGAATTTTCAGTAGCAGATACTAATGCTTTGGCTTCTACCCATTTAGTAACACAATCAGTACAAACCAATATATACTTCTTTTGCTTAGATGGTGGATTAATAGGTCCAATGAAATCTAAAGCCCATTTTTCAAAGGGTTCAATGAGTACCCGTGTTTGCAATGGCATTTCATTTGAAAGGGTAGGTTTCCCTACTCTTTGGCAGCTGTCACACCTTTTGACATATTGTTTTGCATCTTTGAAGAGGGAAGGCCAATAATATCCTAAAGAGAGGATTTTATAGGCTGTCCTTTTGTCTGCAAAGTGTCCGCCGCATGGTTCATCATGACATGCCTTAAGAATATCAGGCATTTCATCTTCCCTAACACATCTTCTGATCACAAGATCTGGCCCCGTTTTAAACAATTCGTTAGAAATCCATGAATATTTTGAACTCTCCTGAATAATTTTTCGTTTTTCACTTGGAAATAAATGTGAAGGTAGTTTCCCTGTAACCAAATAGTTAGCAATATCTGCATACCAAGGAGTTTTAATAGTTACCGCAAACAAGTATTCATCAGGAAACTTATCCTCTACAGGAGAATCTTCTTTAGTATTCTGAATCCTAGACAAGAAATCAGCTACTGTATTTTGTTTTCCTGGTCTATCCAACACAGTAATATTGAATTCTTGCAAAAGCAAAAGCCATCTTGTCACTCTGCCATTAGTAACAGGTTTGTTCATTAAATATCTAATTGCAGAATGGTCAGTATGAATAAAAGTTTCATAGCCTGTTATGTAATGTCTAAACTTATTAATTGCATGAACAACAGCTAAGAACTCTTTTTCAGTCACAGTATAATTCAACTCTGTGGGAGTCAAATTTTTACTCGTGTAATAAATGGCATAAGGAATTAAATCTTTTTGACCCAACACAGCTCCAAGAGCTGTATCTGAAGCATCTGTAGAAATATGGAAAGGAAGTTTCCAATTTGGTCCTCTCAAGATAGGTGCTTCAGATATTCTTGTTTTCAAAGTTTCAAAAGCTGATTGACAATCAGGATCCCATTTAAATTCACAGTCTTTTGTAAGCAACTTGAAGAGTGGAGATGCTATTTTAGTGAATTTTTCTATAAATCTTCTATAGTAACCAGTAAATCCTAAAAAACTTCTAACATCTCTTTGACAATTTGGAATAGGAAACTTGGAGATGACTTCAACTTTTGATCTATCAACCTTAATCCCATCTCCTGAAATATGATGTCCTAAAACAATCCCTTCAGTAAACATCATAAAGCATTTTTCATGGCTTAATGAAAGGTTTGTTTCTTTACATCTTATGAGAATTTTTTCCAAATTTTCTAATGCCTCTTCAAATGAATTACCATAAACTGTAAAATCATCCATATAAACCTCTACACAATCATGGATTAGATCAGAAAAAATTCCTAGTACTGCTCTTTGGAATGTTGCCGGTGCATTACATAACCCAAAAGGAAGCACTCGGTAGGCAAAAGTTCCCCATTGACAAGTAAATGTGGTCTTATCTTGGTCTTCAGGTGCTACCTGAATTTGATTATAGCCACTAAAACCATCCAAAAATGAAAAGTACTTTTTACCTGCTAATGTATCTAATACCTCATCAATAAAAGGCAAAGGAAAGTGATCCTTCAAAGTTGCTTTGTTCAATTCCCTGTAATCAATGCATACTCTCCATTTACCATTCTTTTTAGGTACTATAACCAAAGGAGAAACCCATCGGCTATCCGAAATTGGATAAATGAAGTTTACATTGAGAAGTTTTTGGAGCTCTTCTTTCACTATCTCCCTAAGATTTGGATTCATCCTTCTTTGAGGTTGTCCGATTGGTCTACTGTTTTCCTCAATATAGATATGATGGATGCAAGTCTTAGGATCAATACCCTTCATGTCAGTATACTCCCATGCAAATGCAATAGAATGTTTTTGCAAGATTCTGGTTAGTTCTTCTTGTTGTGACTTCTCCAGATGTTTGTTGATATTCAATGTCTTTTCTGGAAAAATCTCAATAGCAGAATTACCAAACTCTTCCATAGAGTAAAGAGACATTTGTCTTGATGATAAATATTCTATGTCAGATTCCAACTGAAATTGTGTGGAGTCATATTCTGAGGATGTCTCAAAATTTTCTAATGTGTTCAGAATTTGACTATCCTCACTAATTTCAGAAATGGTAAAGACAGGTTGTATAGTGTTCTCATCATCGACCCATTCATTGTCTCCTATTTCTGTGATTGCTCTTGCTGGAGGATACAAATTGAATTTCTTTGTCGAATTACCATTAGAAATGTACATGTCTCCAGATCTACAACTAATAAAAGCATCAGCTGTGGCTAGCCAAGGTCTTCCTAAGATAAGTGGATGTCCTCTTAGATTACTTTTGGGAGTCAAAATCATAAAGTCTACTGGATATTCCCAAGAATCTAAGGAGACTGAAATATCTTCTAATACACCATCTGGTTTAATAACCGATCGATCTGCAAGTTGCAATAAAGTAGGTGTAAAAATAAGGTTAGGAAGTTTTAACTGTTCCATAGTCTGTCTACTCATAATGTTGATAGCAACCCCTAAGTCAATCAATGTGTTTGAAATTTCTATCCCATTTATATGTGTCTTGACAATTGGACTTCCTGGATCTACATACTTCTGCATGGTAATTTTTCCCATCATAATGTCTGCAATCTTTCCTACCAGGTGGATTCTTCTTGTGTCTTTTAGTTTCCTTCCTGGTCTTTTGAAACTCAACTCCTTTATGGTTTTTGCTAGAATAGGAATTTCCCGAATGGCTTGTAGCAATGGAATCTTGATACAAACATTCTTCAATTCATCTAGAAAGTCATAGTTAGGCAACAAAATTTGTTTTTCCACCCCCTTATCAATTTGTAGTCTTTCCGGAAAAGAAGGTGTAGATGAAGATACATGTTGCTCAACTATAGGAGTTGTGGATGCTAGCTTTTCTTTTTCTTTTTGAATTTTTGAATTTTGAAGAGATTCTTCCTCAGAACCCTTATCGACTTGAAGAGAGTCCTCCTCAGAGGTATCTTGCTCTTGAATGTCTATAGAATGTTTTTCTAAAACTCTACCAGATCTGAGTTGTACATCGTTGAGAGGAACAATCATATAGGTAGGAAATTGTTGTCCTTCTACCATATAAGTAGTTTTAGGATTCTTATTGTTAGGATTTGGCAATGGCTGAGCTGGAAGTTGATTTGTCTTCTGTTGGTATGGGAGCATGAGTTGAGGATTTGTATTTTTTTGAGAAGGTTTTTGTTGTGGAAATGGCAATGAAAGTTGTGGATTTGGGCTTGGAAGTTGTGGAGCTTGTTGATTTTGAAAAGATGGAGGATATTGATAAAATTGAGCAAATCTACCATAAGGATTTTGCATCCCTTGTACCCATGGCTGATATGAGTTTTGATGTTGGGGCCAAGGTTGTTGCCAAGGATTCCAATTTGGTGGGGTTTGAAGATTCATAGGGTTATTAAACCCTTGAAATTGTTGTTCCTGCCAAGGTCTCCTTGTGACAAAACAGAGAGATTCTACTGAATTTGGATCTTCTTGAAAAACAGCTTTGAGTCCAAGGATTGAAGGACAATCCTTGATCTCATGATTTTCTGAGAAAATCATACATGTTTCTACAACTTTTGCATCTAAGGGACATTCCCTTAAATCATGTTTCTTCCTACATTTCGGACAAAAGATGGCTAAAGCATCTGTTTCTGCTTTCTGCTTGTTTTGGATTTTAAGGGTGTCTAGTTGTTCACTAAGGCTCCCTAAGATATCAGTTTTGAACTCATCAAGCATATTACCAATCTCTGCCCTACTTACTGATCCAGTTGCATATTTGTTAGCCCTAATAAGAGAAGAATCCCTAGGCCCTTTTCCTGTTTTAGATTTTCCCCTTGAGAGATGGATACATAGTTCTGTTATATCACGAAATGGAAGTTGAGAAATGTCTCCTTTCCCAATCATGTTTAAAATGTCTATCCATTAATCTCTAATGGCTTTTAATAGAAGGGCTTTCAAGGTTTCATTATCTAAGTTGCTCATCTTTGCTCTTTTCAAGTTGTATTGAAATATTTCAATTAAGTCTTCCAAATTTTCATCTTCTTTTTGCATCATTTTGAATACCTCATCCTTGTGATTGGTGGGCGTACAATAGTCCAAGTATCTGTCCAAAAATGTTTGTTTCATATCATTCCAAGTCCTAATAGATTGAGTGGCTAATCCCATGAACCATTTCAAAGCAGATCCCTTCAATGTTGAAGGAAACAGTTTGAGTTTTTGAGAATCTTCCATATAGTCATAAGTTCAACACACAACTTCAAACTCAAACAGAAATGTTTCAGGATCCTCACTTCGCAATCCATAAAAGTTAGGGAGAACAGATGGTGAGATATTTTTCATTGTTGCATGAGTTTCCTCATCAACTATAGGGAATCCCAACAAATCCCTATTTCTATCATTATTTCCTTCACCATTGTTATCTCCATTATTTCCTCCTCTTCTACCTCCACCTCTATTTATTACTTCCTCTGCCATGATAGTTTCTTTAGAGTCCTTATAGTACTCTAGTTCTTCTACCAAGGAAGGATGAGAGAAAGTCTCTTTGTTTTCTAAGTGGGTTTTAGTAGGTGGTATAGGAGAATCCTCTAATTCAACTGTTCCTTGACTTCCAAAAATCTTAAGGCTAGGGGTAGATGGTGGTGAATCTGGTCTATGCCTTGAAGAAGATGGAGTTATGAAAATCGAACTCTTAGCTTTAGCTATAAACCTTCCCCTAGAATCTCTTGCTCTATGCATGTCATTTTTTATTTTTATTTTTATTTTTAAAAATTTGGGCTAATAATTCTCTTTCTGATCTTCCAGATCACACTAGGTGCAAGAAGAGAGCATACTTAAGAAATTACTAAACCAATAACTCTCTTTTCTGATCCTCCGGATCACACTAGGTGCAAGAGGAGAGCATACTTCAAGAAGTTATCAAGTTTTCCCTTCTTTTATGATTTTATGTTTTTTTTTTTTAAGAAATTGGCTACCTAGTTACACTTCCCCGGCAACGGCGCCAAAATGTTTGGTCAATTTAGTGTGTCCTAAATTGCCGCATTTAATTTGTCAATCCGGGAATCGTAAGCTGATGAAGTGCGGCGCACTATATGTGCAAGATAACCTATTTCTTAACTTTTTGTCGTTTTTGGTTTTTCTAAGATGAAATGGAAATTCTAAGATGAAAACAAGTTTGGTTATGTTTTTTCAAGGAAGTGATATCCCCTATAATGATTTACCAACTTGAAATTTTAAAAAGCAATTTGAAATTTACAATGACAAGACTTAAAAAGGAAAATGAAAATGTGCTGCTGAAATGAAAAGGTGCTGCTAATCTAATAAATCAAAACAGTAAACTAGTGAGCATGAAAACCAAACTATTCTTGCTGCCAACTAAACACAAAAGAACTATGCTCAAGGAAATTCAAAATTGCAACAAAATAAATCTAAATCAGATTACATCAATTTATCTTCTGACCCTTCATCATTAGTCCAGCTATGATTTTCGGAAGTAATCATAAACAATTTGAGTAACTGATATTTAATTTTAAGAAAGTAAACTAATACTAAACCATACACTCATGATTCAATCCCTCACCATCAGTCTAGCTGTGGCTTTCGGAGGCAACCGAAGATGTCATGCATGATTTAATATATCTAAATTTGTAGAAAAGAAACTAATACTAAACTACACATTTCATAATGCAATCCCTCACCATCAGTCCAGCTGTGGCTTTCGGAGGCAACTGAAGATGCTATGAGCAGCTTAATATATCTAAATTTGCAGAAAAGGAACTAATACTAAACTACACATTTCATAATGCAATCCCTCGCCATCAGTTCAGCTGTGGCTTTCGGAGGCAACTGAAGATGCTATGAGCAGATTAGTATATCTAAATTTAACTACTGAAGCAGATAAGCAAAACTGAAATGTACAGAGCAATACTGAAATTAAACAAAAACTATGAAAAGAAAACTAGCAGCAGAACAATGTTAGTTTCATGTCATTAGTCAAAAAGCTATAAAAATGCCCGGGCTTCCCATCTAAAACCTGAAAAACATAAACACTGATCAGTGATTAACAATCATAAAGCATGAAAGACAGAAATGAAATGGAAATTATGGAAGTGTATAAACAGAAATGAAACAACTGCAAAGTATGAACATATGGATGGATTATGATACAATGATTTCTAAAAAAAACGAAATGAGAAATATACACTAATACACAAAACCTTAGCTGAGCAGGGGCCCTCTACACAGCCTTGGTAACGGTCCTCAAACACGAATTAAGTTGAAAAACAGGGTCTTCTCATATTAAAAAGCAGTTCATTACAGAATGGTAATGTTACGGCACAAGTGCAGCGTAATCACTACACAGCAGACTAAAAGATAACAGAGATTACATTCACTAACAACGACTAACTTCATATGCGTATGCAAATGCACTATATATAACAACAAACTGTAACTGTCTCCTAAAGTTCATGCTGGTGGGAAGCACGTAGACCACTACGTCCACGGATATAGGAGTATGGCCGTGTTGGAAAGTAGATCTACGAAAGGTGGATGCTTGAATTCGACTCTAGAACCCTGTATAGATGTCGATTTAACCTCCGCAGGCTTAGAAACGGCCGTATGGGTCTTCATGTGACACGAAACAGAGTCCGGCCGACATGAAACTCCATGGTTGACTTCCATGTGGACGACTTTGACCGCGGCTTCTTTGGATGAGTTTGCTTGAACCAATAGGACACGAACCATGTCCACGTCATTCCTGACCTGCCCATGTGGCTCGTTTCCTTTGTAGACACCTGTAGCATAGAGTTTCACAAAATAGCTGCGGAAAGTTGCAGCAGCTGCGGAAAGTGGCAAGATTCTGCAGCTGAATGAACAAAATCTAGATCAAATAGCAAACACAAAAATATAATTAAAAACCATGTTAGATGCTCTTTTGCACATGATATTGACAATCTGGGAGGTTTAGGTGAGTGAAAAAGGTATGGAAAAATGTATGGAAAAGATGCAAATTTGGGACTCAACAAGGTTATAGTTAAGGTTAAGGTTAAGGTTAAGTCAAGGTTAGGTTTAAGGTTAAGGGTAATATTAACCTTACCCTTTACACTTAAGATTTTATTTACTCTTAACCTTATCTTAACCTTAACAACCTAACCTTAACCTTAAACTAACCTTAACATTGACCTTGACCTTAACCTTAACCATAACCTTAACCTTAACCTTAACCATAACCTTAACCTTAACCTTGACCTTAACATTAACCTTAACCCTAACCTTACTGTAACCATAACCTTAACCTTACCCTAATCTTACCCTAACCTTAACCCTAACCTTAACCATAACCTTAACTTTATCTTAACCTTAACCTAAACTTAACCTTGACTCTACCCTAAAACTTAACCTTAAGTTTAACCTTAACCTTAACCTTAACGTAACCTTAACCTTAACCTTAACTATAACTTTACCCTAATCTTAGGTTAAAGTCAAGGTTAAGGTTATGTTAAGGGTAAAGTCAAGGTTAAGGTTTAGTAAAGGTTAAGGTAAATTTAAGGTTAAGGTTAAGGGTAATCTTAACCTTACCCTTTACCCTTAACCTTGAATTTACCCTTGATAACACTAGAAAATCATACAGCAGAAGACGACATAAATTAACGTCAAGCCTAAGGATTTACAAGGCAGGAACACATTATGGAATAATGAAGCATTTAAAATCTCTAATGTTTTGAAAAAATCAGAGTTGAACTAGTCATAAATGCTTAATTGTGATCTTTATCCTTCGATAAGAGTGCCCTCTGTGTGCCTTTTTTCCCGATAAACGCGCATTCTGAGAAATGGAAAAAAATCTCTTTCCGAGAACACACCAAGAAAAGGATAGTTACTCCTTCTGTGAAAGCCACTTAAGGATAGTCACCAGCGCCTCCTTAGACACTATGTGAGCACACAAAAGAATATTTGAGAACACAATGGAATCACACCTCTCCATTCTGTCACTATCCATCATGTACCAAGGGAGGGAAGGAGGATTTGAAGCTCACCTATATAAACCAACCAAGAGATGAAGAAAGGGTGATCACATTATTATGCTAGCCAAAGTTGCCCAAGAAACACTAGTAATGTGTGACCCGGAGCTGGAGCTAAAGAGGGCTCGATCGTTGGCCACCCAAAATCTTAGTCCACCACAACAGAGAGAGAGAGGGAGACTGCATCAGAGGCAGAGCTTGGAAGGCAACATCCTTGCATCGGGACCTAGAGCCATTACCTAGGGGCCCTTTGGCAAGTGGGTAAAATTTATTCTCCATTTCAAACATTTAATAAGAAGAGGCCATTGAGCCATTGTTTGCATTATTATTGTTTTGACTCTCTTTATAGCTTCTGTATATTTGTGTTTTAGTTTTAGTTTAACCAGAGAATAATTTAGCTTATTTTTTTTCAATAAATGTTATGCTTTTGAGATCCCCCACTTTCTTCCTATTACCAATAGTTGAAAGAGTAGACCACACTCTTTAAGCTGGTGTGATTTCGTACACCCGTGCGACTAGTCCACCACAGCAGAATTGGCGACTCCACTGACGTGTTCCAAGTTTATGTGGTTGTGCCATCTTTTGCAGGAGACCCTTTGTCTATTATGGAGTGGAGCTAATAGTTCTCTGATCCATCTTACAGTCCCTAGAATCACTGAACTGACAGAATAAATAAGGCATCTCCTAATATTTTTAATTGCAATATTTTTGCAAGGAATTTTTCCTCACAGATGCGCATTGCACGTGTTCGAGACTGACCTGCAGGCAGGAGGGCGCACCTATTAAGGATTTTTGCGCTAAAATTTCAGACTGGGATTTTTCTCCTTATATTCTACATTTTTTTTTCTTGTAAGTGTGCTGGGCAGCCCCTAATTTATCTTCCAACACTTGTGTTGATACCCCACTCTGATAACTCACTTTTTGCTGCTTTCTATAGGAATAGAGTTAGTTTTCATTTAACTTTTATTTTTGCAAAAAGGCTTCACATAGTTTAAGTAGGGCGTGAATTAACCATTTCTTTCTGAACAATTTATGGTTTTTGCAAATTCTGGTATGCACACTTATTTTAACTAGTCCAAGTAAGTGGCCTAAGACCACACATGCATAAGCTAGTGTAGAAATTGTTTAGCGTAAATTCAATTTTTGCATTTAGGAAATTGCGGGAATAGGATTGAATCACCAATTAGAGCGAGTGATCTCTGCTACCTTTGCACCATTTGGTTACCCTAGACAAGCATATGAATGCTCTACATTTTTGATTTTCCATCTCCCTTTAGTTACTCACATAGACTAACTATGAAGATTTGGAAGTGGCGCATTAACCGCAAATGATTTCAATTTGAGCAAGGAACAATGTCACATAGTTTAAATAGGGGAATTTTGTAAAGGATCATCAATATCCATATGTTAAAACTATAATATTGTTCACCATAAGCTCACACACACGCACCCACTAAGCAAATAATGCCACCTAAAACTAACTTAAATCAACTCACTAAATTCTCCGCACAGGGGCCACAAAAGAATTTATAGATTAAGTTAGGATCAAGGGGGTAGGCATCCAATAAGCTGCCTTGATAACACTTCATATTGAAACATAGAAGTTGTGTATTTAGGGAGGTTTAAAATCCACCTATCAGCCCACAGAAAAGAAAACCTAAGCACGAAAGTGACCTGATTCAGAGAGGGTTAGGCTTAGGTGCAGTGCATGTGGTATCAGTTGGGGCTACCTGACTCGAATGATACTCGGTACTGTTATTTGATTATCAAGAATCCCAAGACTCAAACGCTCACTTGGTACATTGGTTATTAGTGGCTAAAAACTAGGGCATCCTTTACCCTATAGGTGATGGTGCAGGCAAGCTCCAGACCCTCTACCCTTACCTTGGTGGATTCTCTTCAGCTGACTGGGGGAATCGCCAGCTCTTACGGGACATTGTGCCGGCACTTAGAAGAAATATTCTCAAGGCCTAGTTATTTTGGATTGTGTGGGGACGTAGTAGGTCTTCTAGGATTTTGAGTATCACGTGAAAATAAACAAAACCATTTTTTACTTGATTGATCACATAGATTAAGTTAAAGGGAAAATTCATTTCATTTTTTCTTTGTTTTATGTATGTGGCAATAAATTTGTCATGATCACAGACTCAATCCCCTCAAATTTTTCCAAAACCTAACCTAGTCAACACTAAAATGGTCCCAATGGAACCTCGTCGGTCGATGCGTCTTTTGGACCTCCTTCCATTACTGGGAGGGGTTCCAGGTCTTTCTTCATTTAGGCATCAAAGATGGAACCTTGCCGTAGTCGTGGGTTCATCCTTTCTAGGAGAAACCTTAGTTTCGAACCCTAGCCGGTCTCCCAACACCACACCGCACACCACTCCCCCCTTTTCCCCTAGGGGGAAGAGTAGCGCATCCCATATGGGAAGCCAGTTGAATTCACATCACGGTATGTCACAGACTAACCCTCATTGTAACTAGAATTTCGTGTCTTCACACATTTCCATGGTGTCAACCTCTCAGTCACCATTCTTAGCCGCGTTGAATCTACCTGATTTAACCAAGATCATAAATGACTCCATCGCACACGAGCCCAATTGGCCTCCCACGCCCATGAAGCTCCCTTTCGATATAACAAAGTTTGAAGGTAAGAAAGCAGAAGACCCAAGTAATCATGTAATGACCTTTCACCTATGGTGCTCATCGAATAGCATCATTGACGATACTATTCGGTTGAGGCTATTTCAACGAACTCTTATAGGAGTGGCCATGAAATGGTACATGGAGCAATCGCCTGCTTCACATGGAACCTATAGCGCCCTCGCTACCGTGTTCCTCACATACTTTTAGTTTCCCATTCACCATGATTCGGGAATGGAATTACTGACTCATTTCAGATAATCCCCCTCCATCCATATCTCAAACCATCTCCTTGAATGGAGGCAATGTCACAGTTTATGCAAAGCTAAACATGACAACTGGGTCCTCTTAGATTTATTCTTGAAAACTCTAATGGTGGATATTTCAAAGGATGTGGTGCAACACAACCCCACATCCGAAGAGGACGCCATCAGTAAAGCCCAACAACTTGAACTGATCTATACACGGTCAGGATATATCTACAATATCCTACATAACGCCCTGTGCCTGCAATCCTAACAAGAATTTCTAGGCGCTTCTAACTCTCCAGATGGAATAATTGGGTCAATGACCCAAGGGTACCTAGGCAGCAGCAGTCAAACTCTCAGTTACACACATAATTCTACCCTGAATATGTCTCAACCCAAATTTCAAATTCATCATATGTAGCAGAAAAATTTGAATAATAGGACACAAGCGTATCACCAAGGAGGACCTTATCCTCCGACTGAGGGGACCCAGTACGCAGGAAGAAAAACTAACAAAAGAGCTCCCCCCCAATGGCTAGTTGCAAACATGGGACAACATTATGCTCAGTCCCAAGCACAAAACGCACCTACGCAAACCAATGAACAAGTAAACTTTGTGCAGCCATCCCAAAATCAACCACACCAGTATGATCAAGAGAACTACCCTCCTAACATGGTTAAGAAAAACACAAAAAAAAATCCCAAAAGGAACCCTGGATAGGGAAGCAACAACCAACAACACCCACCGCGATCCCAAGCTGGAGGTAACTACAACCGGAATCAGATTCAGGAGCCAAGCACTACTGCAAGGCAAGGAAAGAGGCCACATCTACGAACAAACCATTCTTTTTCAATATGTGGTGAGTATGGGCACTATACTAACCACTGTTCCGAAATCCTTGAGCATAAAAATATATAGAGTCACCGAGGACAAGGAGGGTCTTCCCAGCAAACTATGGTGATGCAAGAACCTTTCCCTCATAAAGGGACATTCAACACTCAATGGCAAAGCCCAGACGATTCCGGGAAAAACAACCATGAAATTTACATTACTGGGGAAGAAATTTTTTTCTAGACTCGAAATCGTAGGTACGACACCCCACCAAAAACTAATATGTTAGGGGATAGTACTAGCACACCAAAGACACCTTTTACCATTTAAAATATCACTATAGCACTGTTGCCAAAGATGGAAAAGGGACCTAATAGGTGAGTAGGTAACTACTCCAAAGCGGCCCATAATTATAGCATCATGGACGATTTAGCTCAATCACCCGCTCCTATGTCCATGTTGGAAGTACTGCAGTCGTGCCCCAAGCAAAATAAATCCCTACTTTCCACTTTAGGTGCTATCGACTCCATTGATATGTGAATGATGGCTTTTGACATAGACAAAGCCACCCCTAGGTTTCCTTCCATGGTTTCCTTCTAGATACCAGTATCGGTACATAATATCATTAGTCACCGATGTGTCATTGACGAGGGTGCATCGACATGTATCATGTCAAAAAATGTGTGGCAGAAGTTAGGATCCCCTAAACTCAAACCTTCAGTCATCACACTTAGAGCATATGACGGTTGTCCCTCGAATCCCATCGGCCTCTACCAAAATGTACCGGTCTGCTTAGCTGGCAAGACGGTCCACATAGACATCAAATTATTGGATGCTCACTTGGGTTACAACATACTCCTCGAGCAGAGTTACATGTATGCCATGTCTGCCATAGCATCCTCTATCTTCTGCATTATGATGTTCCCCCACAAGGATCGAATAATTAGAGTAGACCAGCTGACACACAGTGAAAACCATCCCCTAACCAACATGGATGTAATTCTACCCTACATAGATATAGGCACAGATGGTCTTTCACGGTACCAAGAATACGTCCCTGGCCAATTCAAACCGTCGTCCGTGCTAGGATCATTCCTAGGAGATTCTCCCATTATCCCTGAGGTATCGCCCGATGCTACAGGGGCCCCAGTGTGCATGATGTCCGCATCAAGCACCGAGGTTAGTCAGGACATGGACTCAAGTAGTAATGACACTGAGGCATCGGCCACGACAGCCTCTCTAGCTTATGCTACCTCTCAAACTCCTTTCCTCTACCCCCCAATTGGCTTCGTCTCCCAGCAAGTTTTGGCAATGGTGGTGTTATCCAACATATCGTTGGCATTCCCAGTTTGATACCTAGTTCCCCCTTCTGGAACAAGAGCCACTAACGTTACTCTTGTAGTGTTAAATATCCTCAGTCCAGAGGAGCCCTCACCTGCCCAAGAAACGGTCTCAACTACCCCCGCAAGGGAAGTTCCCATTACGAAACCAGTTATCACAGCCAAGAAAACTGAAAAAATAGGAAATAAAGTGGTGACCCCCACCATGCAAAGAGATTCATTGGCCTGTTCTATATTTGATGTCATAGGACACCCTACCCACATATGTCTAGATCTGGATGAGTTAAAATCAATCCTCGGCTCTGAAGCAGACGTTTCGATTCCACGTTACCGCAAAAATGAACCTACCTCAAAAAACATAGGCAAACTGCTACATACCAGTCACACATGTGCTCTCTGTGGCACCTATGGGCACTATACCCACCATTGTCTGGAAATACCATGATATAAGGATTCCTTACATGTAGTCGAGTGATCCTATCAAGAGGATCCCCCTGCCCAATCTGTCAGAAATGAACCTCATGTCGTCCTATACATGCAGGAGGAATGACACTCACCAGAATGACAACCAATTGTCCCTCCTCCCCCTAAACCACCATACACCAACTAGGGATAGGGGAACTTGGTTGCCTCATCCTATTGAGTTATTATGCACATCGATTATTGCAGACAGTTTGAACAAGTATTTGACCCAAGGTCACCTACGCAGCAGTAATCTGTATTCGAGGAGTTACCAGGCATGTCATCTACTGCAGATGGTTTTATATTTGACCCAAGAACACCTAGGCAGCAGTAACACCCATGATACTTAGAGAGTTACTAGGTAGGTAGATTTTGTAGACGGCTTGATCAAGTCTTTGATCCAAGATCTCCTAGGCAACAGTAACACCCATGGTACTCAGGGAGTTACTAGGTAGGTAGATTTTGCAAATGGCTTGATCGGGTCTTGGACCCAAGATCACCTAGGCAGGAGTATTACCATACACATCGATTCTGCAGATGGTTTGATAGGGTATTTTTCCTAATATCACCTAGGCAGCAGTAGCACCATGCACGTCGATTATGTAGATGGCTCGATTGGGTCTTTGGCCCAAGGACACCTAGGCAACAATAATCAATACCCTGGATACTCATATGATTCTACTTAGAACGTATCACAACCTACCTATCATGAAAGTTACACCGACACTCATATACCAACCAGGGACAAGGGAACCAATATTCCCCATTCCCTGCAGAGAATGGAAAAATGGCACAATGTAATGCGCTGGTCAATCTAGTGCAACCCTTCCTAGGATCATCACCAACCATACAACCAGGAGAATTATAACAATCCTCCAAATGCTGCAACAAGAAGCCAAGGAACAAACCAAAAGTGAGATCCTGCACAGGGAGCAGTAACCGGAAATCCCCCCCCCCCCTCGATCTCTGTCTTGGGGCAATCCCAACTGAAATAAAAACTAGTATCTAAGAAAACACTCCCAAGGGAAAACTGGAGCTGTGAGTATCTGATCACCAGACCGAAAGCAGCACTGTGATCAAAACTCCATAACAAACAAAGGTGATGCCACACATTCACACTCTTGAAAAAATAAATTTTTAGCGTCGACAAGTATGCCCTCTCTCATCTTCTTTTTTAAAGCTCATGAATTTCAATAATATTTGATAAAGAAGATGCTTTCCCTTGAGGTATTTGTTTTTTGTAGGAATAACCCACAAACCGTCCACAACACCGTATATTGAAAGATCCAGAACAGGTATCATCCTACCCCAGGCATGATAGAGTCCCGCAAAAATTTTCATATACTAACATCATTTCTCCATTAGAAATAAACCATAGGGTCCTCATACCTGACCACGTTTATCATTACCTCACCCTGCATATGATAAACGCTTGTGTTGGTCGGTAGAGCCTCCCCTCCATGGCGCTCGTCACCCAAATTAGACCATATATCACCGCACAAGTGATGCCATGGCCATACCATTTCAGTCCGGGAAGTACGTCATGCCCATCCATCTATCATGCATAAGGTCAAGTTTTCCATTCAAACTCAAAACCCCCTTCCCGGAAAACCAGGTTATAGAAGAACATTGAAAAGCACACCTCCACGCATCAAATTTGGCCCACCATACCTCCATCAGCATAATCCCATCTACGACATTTTCCTCTTCATCAACCCCACACATGAGACCAACCAATGGGACCCCTACCCCCAGAAAAACATCATCCTCACACCTATAGTGAGCGACCCATGTTTCATGTTTTGGGGTACCCATCTCTGTGTTTTGTACAAACCAAACCCCATTATTTTATTCTTTTGGTAAGTGTACAAAGACTACAAACAATTCCCTTCAGTACTTCACCCTCATATTTCATCTTTTCCCCCACGGCAGTAGTCCCTCATTCCCATTGTTCGGAGTATTTCACCCCCATGCACGCACCATAACGACATTCATAGCTGGTCCATACCCGCCTTATAAGTCCTACTGACTCTAGGGATTTTCCCTTTAGAAATAACTATGACTACCGCCAAGCTGTTAAAGTATACTTCGACCTCGGGCCACTGAATCCCCATCATCTATTTTTAGTCACCTCTCACCAATATTACTATGTTAAATCCATCACATATAAGTCCCTGACCCCTCAGGTCTGTGACCCATGGTTTGGTTAAGGTTTCCTTTTTTTTGACCTTGACATCTCTTTTCCAAAAAGGAAACGGTAGCTTGGATTATCCCTCCCCATGAAAAGGGTTATCCTCGGGTGGAACTATGGGAGACATAATTGTCGAAAAATGTCATTGATCCTCCTGACATTCAACTACAGAAAAAGCTTTCATGTCACAATGATATCGTACCTTACAACCATTGCACTTTGAGCAGATCCGTCGAAGACCTGTGCCTCCATAAGCATCTCTGACAAAAAATCTTACACGGTAAGGTCCCAACCGGTACATATGCGTACATTGCATAGTGATATGCCATACCAAAATTACGCATATGAGTACCAATTTCCACCTATATTCAAATAAAAAATGCCCCTGAGGGAATCAACAATTTCCTTCAACAACCACCAGCATCACTACCACAGTAGTGGCATAGACAGTACATGTATTTGTCAATTTGTTTTAACTAGCCATAGCATCATGAGCATGGGACATGCTTGCCTCGTTGAAATTTTGTAAATATGTTGTATATTTTGTCTTCTTGCAGGGGGTCCCTTAGGCCATGGTTATCTCAGAAATGGTGCAAGGTGTTGTCAATTCCAAAATTCACGAAGGCCTCTCTCTCTCTCTCTCTCTCTCTCTTTGCGTAAGATACAAAAAATAAAATATAATGTATTTCAGCTATAAAATTCTTCCTAGACCTCACACATTAGGGGGTGACAGTTAACACTGGAAAATAGTACAACAGAAGATGACAACAATTAATGTCAAGCCTAAGGATTTACAGGGCAAGAACACATTATGGAATCAAGAAGTATTTAAAATCTCTAAGGTTTTGATAAAATCATATTTGAACTAGTCATAAATGATAAATTTCACACTTTATCCTTCGATAAGAGCGCCCTTTGCGCACCTTCTTGTCCGATAAGTGCGCATTCCTAGAAATGGAAAAAATTCGCTTTCAGGGACCACACCAAGAAAAAGACATTTACTCCTTGTGTGAAAGCCACCTAAGGATAGCCACCAGTGCCTCCTTAGAAAGTATGTGAGCACACAAAATAATATTTGAGCACACAATGGAATCACACCTCTCCCTTGGGTCACTATCCATCATGTACCAAGGAAGGAAAGGAGGATTTGAAACTCACCTATATAAACCTAGAAAAAGATGAAGAAAGGGTGATCACATTGTTATGCTGGCCAAATTTTCCCAAGAAATACTAGCAGTGTGTGACCCAAAGCTGCAGCTAAAAAGGACTCGATCGTTGGCCACCCAACATCTTAGTCCACCATAGCAGAGAGAGAGAGAGGCATACTGCATTAGAGGCAGAGCTTGGAAGGCAACATCCTTGCATCAGGCCTTAGAGCCATTGCCTAGGGGCCCTTTGGCAAGTGGGTAAAATTTCTTCTCCATTTCAAGCGTTTAATAAGAAGAGGCCATCAACCCATAATTTTCATTATTATATTTTTGACTGTCTTTATAGCTTCTGTATATTTCTGTTTTAGTTTTAGTTTAACTAGGGCATACTTTAGCATATTTTTTTTCATTAAATGTTATTCTTTTAAGCTCCCCCACTTTCTACCTATTACCAATAGTTGAAAGAGTAGACCACACTCTTTAAGCTAGTGTGATTTCATACACCCGTGCAACTAATCCACCACAACAACCCTTAACCTTGTCTTAACCTTAACCTTAACCTTGACATTAACATTAACCTTAACCATAACCTTACTCTAACCATAGCCTTACCCTAACCATAGCCTTATCCTTACCCTAACCTTAACCCTAACCTTACCCTTATTCTTATCTTAACCTTAACCTAACCTTAACCTTGACTTTACCCTTAACCTTAACCTTAAGTTTAACCTTAACCTTAACCTTAACCGTAACATTAACTATAACCTTAGCTCAAGGTTAGGTGAAGGTTAAGGTTAAGGTTATAGGTAAGGTTAGGCTAAGGGTAAGGGTAAGGTCTTGGTTACGTGTTTAGTCAGGTTAAGGTTAAGGTTAAGGGTAAGGTCAAGGTCAAGGTCAAGGTTAAGGTTATGGTTATGGGAAGGTTAAGGTTAAGTTTATAGCTAAGGTTAACGTTAAGGTTAAGGGTTTGGTTAAGGTTAGGGTTAGGTTATAGTTAAGGTCAAGGTTAAGTTTAAGGTTAAGGTTAAGGTTAAGATAACGTTAAGTGTAAGGATAAGATTAAGGTTAAGGTTAGGTTAAGGTTAAGGTTATGGTTAAGGTTAGGCTAAGGGTAAAGTTAAGGTTAAGATTAGGTTAAGGCTAAGGTTAAGGTTAAGGTTAAGGGTACATGTTTAGTAAGGTTAATGTTAAGGTTAAGGTTATGGGTTCAGTTAGGTTAAGGTTAACATTGAGGTTGAGGTTAAGGTTAAGGGGGTAAGGTTAAGGTTAACTTTAAGGGTAAGTTCAAGGTCAAGGTCAAGGTTATGGTTATGGGAAAGTTAAGGTTATGGTTATGGTTAAGGATAAGGTTAAGGTTAAGGGTTTGGTTAAGGTTAGGGTTAGGTTATAGTTAAGGTCAAGGTTAAGTTTAAGGTTAATTTTAAGATAAGGTTAAGGTTAAGGGTAAGGTTAAGGTTAAGGTTAAGTTTGTGGCTATGGGAATGTTAAGGTTAAGGTTATGGTTAAGGTTATGGTTAAGGATAAGGTTAGGGTTAGGTTATAGTTAAGGTCAAGGTTAAGGTTAAAGTTAAGGTTATAGTTAAGGTCAAGGTTAAGGTTAAGGTTATGGTTATGGGAAGGTTAAGGTTAAGGTTATGGTTAAGGTTAAGGTTAAGGTTAAGGGTTTGCTTAAGGTTAGGTTAAGGTTAAGGTTAAGGGTTTGGTCAAGGTTAGGGTTAGTTTATAGTTAAGGTTAAGGTAAAGGTCAAGCTTAACCTTAACCTAACCCTAACCTTAACCTTAAACTTACTGAACCTGTAACCTTAACCTTAACCTTAACATTGACTTTACCATTAACCTAATCTTAACCTTAATCTTGAATTTACCCTTAACGTAACCTTAACCTTGACCTTAAACTTAAACTTAACCTTAACCTTAACCTTACTTTAACCTAAATTTAACCTTAAACTTAACCTTAACCATAACCCTAACCTTAACCAAACCCTTAACCTTAACATTAACTTGACTAAACCCATAACCTTAACCTTAACCTTAACTTTAATTTTACCCTTAACCTTCAATTTAACCTTAATTATAACCTAACCTTAACTTTGACCAAACCCTTAACCTAACCTTAACCTTAACCTTACCCTTAACCTTAGCCTGAACCTTAACCCTAACCTTAACCCTAGGGTAAGGTTAACATTAACCTTAACCTTAACATTTTCTTAACCTTAACCTTACCATTAACCATAAGCTTAACCTTAACTTTACCCTGAACCTAACCTTAACCTTAACCTTAACCTGACTAAACCTGTAACCTTAACCTTAACCTAACCTTAACCTTAACATAACCTCAATGTTGACTTTACCCTTAACGTAACCTTAACCTTGACCTTAACCTTACCCTTGACATTAACCTTAACCTTAATTTTATCCTTAACTTAACGTTAACCTTAACCTAACATTAACCTTAACCTTGACCTTAACCTTAACCTTAACCTTACCTTAACATAACCCTTAACCTTAACCTTAACCTTGAACTTAACTTTAATTTTACCCTTAACCTTCAATTTAACCTTAATTATAACCTAACCTTAACTTTGACCAAACCCTTAACCTAACCTTAACCTTAACCTTACCCTTAACCTTAACCCTAACCTTAACCCTAGGGTAAGGTTAACATTAACCTTAACCTTAACATTGTCTTAACCTTAACCTTACCATTAACCATAAGCTTAACCTTAACTTTACCCTTAACCTAACCTTAACCTTAACCTTAACCTGACTAAAACTGTAACCTTAACCTTAACCTAACCTTAATCTTAACATAACCTCAATGTTGACTTTACCCTTAACGTAACCTTAACCTTGACCTTAACCTTACCCTTGACATTAACCTTAACCTTAATTTTATCCTTAACTTAACCTTAACCTTAACCTAACATTAACCTTAACCTTGACCTTAACCTTAACCTTAACCTTACCTTAACATAACCCTTAACCTTGACCTTATCCTTAACCTTACCCTTAACCTCAAGCTTAAGCTTAACCTTCCCATAACTATAACCTTGACCTTAACCTTGACCTTAATCTTGAACTTAACCTAACCTTAACCTTATTAATCTTAAGCATTTAGTCAAGGTTACAGTCATGTTATAGTTAAGGTAATGGTTAAGGTTAGGTTATGGTTAAGGTTAAGGTTAAGTTTATTGGAAGGTTAAGGTTAAGGTTAAAGTTATGTTAAAGTTAAGGTTAACATTTGGTCAAGGTTAGGGTTAGGTTATAGTTAAGGTCAAGGTTAAGGTTCAGGTTCAGGTTAGAGTTAAGGGTTAGGGTTGGGTTATATTTAAGTTTAAGGTTAAGGGTAAGTTAGGTTATTGTTAAGGTTAAGGTTAAGGTTAGGTTATTTTTAAGGTTAAGGTTAAGGTTAAGGTTAGGTTATTGTTAAGGTTAAGGTTAAGGTTAGGTTAAGGGTAAAGTTAAGGTTAAGGTTAAGGTTAAGGTTAGGTTAAGGTTAAGGTTAAGTTAAGGTTAAGGTTAAGGGTTTGGTCAAGGTTAGGGTTAGGTTATAGTTAAGGTTAAGGTTAAGGTAAGGCTAAAGGTTAAGGTTAAGGTTAAGGATTTGGTCAAGGTGAGGGTTAGGTTATAGTTAACGTCAAGGTTAAGGTTAGGTTATAGTGAATTTTAAGGTTAAGATAAGATTAAGGGTAAGGTTAAGGTTAGGGTTAGGTTATAGTTAAGGTTATGGTTAGGGTAAGGTTAGGCTTAGGTTATAGTTAAGGTTAAGGTTTGGTTAAGGGTAAAGTTAGGTTAAGGTAAGGTTAAGGTTAAGGTTAAGGTCAAGGTCAAGGTTAAGGTTAATTTAAAGTTAGGGTTAAGGGTGAAGGTTAAGGTTAAGGTCAAGGTTAAGGGTAAAGTCAATGTTAAGGTTAGGTTAAGGTTAATATTAGGTTAAGGGTAAAGTTAAGGTTAAGTTTAAGGTTAGGTTAAGGTTAATATTAGGTTAAGGGTAAAGTTAAGGTTATGATTAGGGTAAGGTTAGGGTTAGGTTATAGTTAAGGTTCAGGTTCAGGCTCAGGTTAAGGTTAAGGTTAGGTTATAGTGAAGGTTAAGTTTAAGACCCTTAACCTTAACCTTAACTATAACCTAACCCTAACCTTCACCAAACCTTAACCTTAACCTTAATCTGAACCTTAACCTTAACCTTAACCTTCCCATAACCATAACCTTAACCTTGACTTTAACCTTAACCTAACCTTAACCTTAACTTTAACTTTACCCTAACTTTGACTTTAACCTTAACTTTCCCCTCACCTTAACCCTAACCTTAACCTTAACCTTAACATTCACCTTAACCTAACCTTAAACTTGACCTTAACTATACCCAAACGCTAACCTTGACCAAACTCTTAACATTAACCTTAACCTTAACTTTAACCTTAACCTAATCTTAACCTTAACCTTAACCTTAACCTTAACCTAACCCGAACCTTAACCTTAACCTAAACCTAACCTTAACCTTAACCTTAACCAAACTATAATCTTGCCCTTAACCTTGACCTTGACCTTAACTATAAGGTAACCCTAACCTTAACCCTAACTTTAACCTTAACCATAACCTTAAAATTCCCCTAACCTTAACCCTAACCTTAACTTTAACTTTACCCTTAACCTAACCTTAACCTTAACTTTAACCTGAACTTAACGTAACCTTAAGCTTAACCTAACCGTAACCTTAACCTTACCTTAGCCTAACTTAACCTTAACCTTGACCAAACCCTTAACCTAAACTTAACCTTAACCTTGACCTTGACCTTAACCTTAGCCTTAACCTTAAACTTAACCTTACCTTGAACTTAACCTTAACCTAACCTTAACCTTAACCCTAAAATTAACCTTGACCTTAACCTAACCTTAACCTTAACCTTAACCTTAACGTAACCTTAATCTTAACCTTAACCTAACTATAACCTTACCTTTAACTTGAACATTTACCTTAACCTTAACCTTAACTTAACCTAACACTAAGCTTGACCTTAACCTTAATCTTAAAATTAACCTCAACCTAACCTTAACCTTAACTTTAACTCTACCCTAACCTTAAGGGTTTAGTTAGGTTTAGGTTAAGGTTAAGGTTAAGGGTTTGGTTATGGTTAGGATTAGGTTATAGTTAAATTCAACGTTAAGTTTAAGGTTAAGGGTAAGGTTAAGGTTAAGGTTAAGGTTAAGGCCAAGGTTAAGGTTAAGATTAGGTTAAGGGTAAGGTCAAGGAAAATTTTAAGGTTAAGGTTACGGGTTTAGTCAGGTTAAGGTTAAGGGTACGGGTTTAGTTAGCTTAAGGCTAAGGTCAAGGGTAATGTTAAGGTAAGGGCAAGGTTAACCTTAACCTAACCTTGACCTTAACCTTACCTTGACCTTACCCTTAACCTAATATTAACCTAACATTAACCTAATATTAACCTTAACCTATCCTTAACCTTGACTTTACCTTAATCTAACCTTAACCCATTAACCGTAAACTTAACCTTCCCGTAACCATAACCTTAACCTTGAATTTACCCTTAACTTAACCTTAACCTTAACATGACTAAACCCACAACCTTAACCTTAAACTAACCTTGACCTTGACCTTAACTATAACCTAACCCTAACCTTGACCAAATCTTAACCTTAACTTTAACTTTAACTTAACATTAACCTTAACCATAAACTAAACTTAACCTTGATCTTACCCTTAACCTTATCTTAACCTTATCTTTACCCTTAACTTAACCTTAAACTTTATTATAAACTAACCCTAACCTTGAACAAACCCTTAACCTAACCTTACCCTTAACCTTCACCCTCAACCTTAACCTTAACCTTCCCACAACCTTAACCCTTAACTTAACCTTAAATATAACCTAACCCTTACCTTAACCTAACCTTAACCTTAACTTTACCCTTAACCTTAACCTAACCCTAACCTTGACCAAACCTGAACATTAACCTTAACCTTAACCTAACTGTAACCATAACCTTAACCTTAACCTTAACCTCACTAAACCTTAACCTAACCGTAATCGTAACCTTAACCTAATGGTAACCTTAGACTTAACCTTAGCCTCACTAAACCCTTAACCTTGACCTAACCGTAACCTTAACATTACCTTAACCTAACTTAACCTCAACCTTAACCTAACGTTAACCTTAACTTTAACTTTACCCTAACTTTAAGGGTTTAGTCAGGTTAAGGTTAAGGTTAAGGGTTTGGTCACAAGTTTAGTCAGGTTAAGGTTAAGGTTATGGTTAATTTAAGGATAAATTTAGGTTAAGGTTAAGGTTAATTTAAGGTTAATTAAAGGTTATGGTTATGGTAAGGTTAGGGTTAGGTTATAGTTAAGGTTAAGTTCAAGCTTAAGGGTAAATTTAAAGTCAAGGTTAAGGTTAAGGGTTAAGTGAAGGTTAAGGTTAAGGTTAAGGTCAAGTTTAAGGGTAAAGTGAAGGTTAAGGTTAAGGTGAAGGTTACGGGTTTAGTAAGTTTAAGGTTAGGTTAAGGTTAAGGGTGAAGGTTAAGGTTTTGGATCTTAAAATTAACCTTACCCTTAACCTTCACCCTTAACCTTAACCTTGACCTTAACTATAACCTAACCTTAACTTGACCTTAACTATAACCTAACCTTGACCTTAACCTTAACCTTACCTTTACCTTAACCTTAACCTAAACCTTACCTTAACCTTAACGTTGACCATGACCTTAACCTTAACCTTGACCTTAACCTTAACCTAACGTTAACCTTAACCTAACCAAAACCTTAATCTTAACCCAACCTTAACCTTAACCTTAACCTTAAACTTCTTTATAATGTAAACCTTAACCTTTACCTTACCCTTAACTTTAACCTTAACCTTACCCCCTTAACCCTAGTTAAGGTTACGGGTCTTAACCTTAACCTTCACTATAACCTTAAATTTAACTATAACCTAACCCTAACCTTGACCAAACCTTAACGTTAAATTCAACTTTACCCTTAACCTAATCTTAACCTTAACCTAAGCCTAATATTGACCAAACCCTTAAACTTATCCTTAGCCTAACCTTAACCTTAACCTTAACCTTAACTTTATCTTACCCTTAACCTAACCTTAACCTTAACCTGACTAAACCTGTAACCTTAACCTTGCCCTTAATCTTAAGGTCAAGGTTAAGGTTAGGTCAAGGTTAAGGTAAGGTTAAGGTTAAGGTTAAGGGTTTGGTCTTAACCTTAATTGTCACTATAGCCGTAACCTTAACATAACCCTAACCTTTACCCTAACCTTAAGATTAACCTTAACCTTGACCAAGCTCTTAACCTTAACCTTAACCTAACCTTTTCCTTGACCTTAACTATAACCTAACCGAAACCTTGACCAAACCTTAACCTAAACCTTAACTTTACCCTTAACATGAATCGTAACCTTGACTTAACCTTAACCTTAACTTCAACTTTACCCTTAATCTAACCTTAACCTTAACCTTATCTTAACCTTAACCTAACCTTAATTTAACAATAACCGTACCCTTAACCTTAACCCTAACCTAACCTTAATCTTAACATTAATCTTGACCTTAACCTTATCTTACCCTTAACCTTACACTTAAACTAACCTTAACCTTAACTATAACCTAACCCTAACCTTGACCAAACCCTTAACCTTAACCTTAACCTTAACTATAACCTAAGCTTAGCTTTACCCTTAACCTTAACTATAACCTTATCTTTACCATTAACCTTAACCTTAACCTTAATCTTAACCTTAACCTTAACCTAACCTGAACTTTAAGTTTACCTTTAACCTAAGCTTAACCTTAACTTAACTATAACCTTAACCTTCACCTTAACCTTAACCTTGACTTTACCCTTAACCTAACCTTAACCTTAACTTAACCTTAACCTTAACCTTAACCTTTACCTTAGCCTTACCCCCTTAACCTTAACCTTAACCTTAACTATAACCTAACCCTACCGTTAACCTTATCCTTAACTTTAATCTAACCCTTAACCTTAACTAATCTTAGGTTGCAGTTAAGGTTAAGGAAGGGCAAAGTTAAGGTTAAGGTTAGGATAAGGTTAGGGTAAGGTTAAGGTTAAGGTTAGGTTAAGATCAGGTTAAGGGTAAAGTTAAGGTTATGGTTAGGGTAAGGTTAGGGTTAGGCTATAGTTAAGGTCAAGGTGAAGGTTAAGTTATGGTTAAGGTTAAGGTTAAGGTTATGGGAAGGTTAAGGTTTATGTTAAAGGTTTGGTCAAGGTTAGGATTAGGTTATAGTTAAGGTCATGGTTAAGGTTAAGAGTAAGGTTAGAGTTAGGGTAAGGTTAAGATAAGGTCAAGGTTAAGGGTTTGGTCAAGGTTAGGTTTACGTTATATTTAGGGTTAAGCGTAAGGTTAGGTTAAGTTAAGGTTAAGGGTAAAGTCAAGGTTAATATTAAGGTTAAGGGTAAATTTAAGGTTAAAGTGAAGGTCAAGGGTAAGGTTAGTTTTAAGGTTAGGTTATAGTTAAGGTCAAGGTCAAGGATAGGTTAAGGTTAAGGCTTGTTCAAGGTTAGGGTTAGGTCATAGTTAAAGTTAAGGTTAAGGTTAAGGTTCAAGTTAAGGTTAAGCTTGAGCTTAAGGTTAGGTTATAGTGAAGGTTAGGGTTAAGACCCATAGTCTTAACGTTGACCTTACTCTTAACCTTAACCTTAACTTTAACCCTAACCTTGAATTTACCCTTAACCTTAACCTTCACTATAACCTAACCTTAACCTTTACCAAACCCTTAACCTTAACCTTACCCTTAACTTTAACCTTAACCTTAGTAAACTTGTAACCTTGACCTTTACCTTAACATTAACCTTAACTTTAACCTTAACTTAACCTAACCTTAACATTAACCTAACCATAAGCTTAACCTTAAATTAACCTAAATTAACCTTAACCTTGACCAAGCCCTTAACCTAAACTTAACCTTAACATTAATATTCCCATAACCATAACCTTAACCATGACTTTACCCTTAACCTAACCATAACTTTACCCTTAACGTAACCTTAAGCTTGACTTTACCCTTAACTTTGACCTTACCCTAACCTTAACCTTTACTTTACCCTTAAATTAACCTTCACCTTCACTTTAACCTAACCCTAACATTGACCAAGCCCTTAACATTAACCTAACTATAATCTTAACCTTAACCTTAACCTTAGTCGTAACATTAAACTTAACCTTAACCTAACATTAACCTTGACTTTAACTATAACCTAACCCTAACCTTAACCTTAACCTTAGTCGTAACGTAAACTTAACCTTGAATTTACCCTTAAACTTAACCTTACCATTAACCTTACCCCTAACCTAAGCTTAACCTTACCCTAACCTTAACCCTAAGCTTACCCTTAACATTAACCTTTACATAACCTTAACATTAAATTTACCCTTGAACTTAACCTTAACCATGACTTTACCCTTAACTTAACCTTAACCTTCACTATAACCTAACCCTAACCTTGACCAGACCCTTTACCTAAACTTAACCTTAACATTAACCTTCCCATAACCATAACCTGAACATTAACCTTAACGTTAACCTTAACTTTAACCTAACCTTAACCTTAACCTTAACATTGACCTAACCTTAACCTTAACCTTAACCATAACCTTAACCTTAACCTTGACCTTAAGGTTAAGGTTTGGTGAACGTTAGGGTTAGGTTATAGGTTAGGGTTAAATTTAAGGGTAAAGTTAAGGTTATTGTTAGGGTAAGGTTAGGGTAAGGTTAAGGTTATGGTTATAGTATGGATAGGGTTAAGGTTAATGTTAAGGTCAAAGTTAAGGTTAAGGTTATGGTTAAGGTTAAGGTTAAGGTTAAGATAATTTTATGGATAAATTCAAGGTTAAGGTTAAGGTTAGGGGTTTGGTTACACTTAACCTTAAGTCAAGGTTAAGGTTAAGGTTATGACTTTAGTCATTTCAAGGTTAAGGTTACAGGTTTAGTCAGGTTAAGGTTAAGGGTAAGCTAAAGGTTCAGGTTAAGGGTTTGGTCAAGGTTAGGGTTAGGTTAAGGTTATAGTTAAGGTTAACCTCAACCTTAACCTTAACCTTCCCAAACCCTTAACCTTAACCTTAACCTAACCTTGACCTTGACCTTCACCTTCACCTTCACCTTCACCTTAACATTAACCTGACAAAACCTTAACCTTAACCAAACCCTTAACATTAACCATAACTAAACCTTAACCTTGACCTTAACCTTAACCTTAAGCTTAACCTTAACTTTACCATTGACCTAACCTTAACCTTAACTTTAACCTTAACTTTACCTTAACCTTAACCTTCACCTTAACCTAACCTTAAACTTGAACTTAACTATAACCTAGCCCTAACCTTGACCAAAACCTTAAGGTTAGGTTAAGGTTAAGGTTAGGTAAATGTTAAGGTTAAGGTCAATGTTAAGGGTTTGGTCAAGGTTAGGGTTAGGTTAATAGTAAAGCTAAGGTTAAGGTTAGGTTAGGATTAAGGTCAACGTGATAGGTAAAGTTAAGGTCAAGGTTAGAGTTAGGTTATAGTTAAGGTTAAGGGTTTGGTAAAGGTTATGGTTAAGGTTAGGTTAGGGTATGGTAAATGTTAAGGGTAGGTTAAGGTTAAGGTTACGAGTTCAGTCAGGTTAAGTTTAAGGTTACAGTTAAGGTTAAAGTCAAGGTTAAGGATTTGGTTAAGGTTAGATTAAGGGTAAAATAAAGGTTAAGGTTAGGGTCAAGCTTAAGGTTAAGGATAGGGGAAGGTTAATGTTAGGGTAAGGGTAAATTCATGGTTAATGTTAAGGTGAAGGTTAAGAATGTTAAGGTTAAGGGTAATCTTAACCTTAACCCTAACCTTAACCTAACCCTAACCTTAATGTTATAGTTGACTTTAACCTTAACCATAACCTTAACATTAACCTGACTAAACCCGTAACCTTAACCTCAATCTAACCATCACCTTGACCTTAACTATAACCAAACCCTAACCTTGACCAAACCCTTAACATTAACCTTAACCTTAAGGTTAAGGGTAAGGTTTGGGTTTAGTCACGTTAAGGTTATAGGTTTAGTCAGGTTAAGTTTAAGGTTAAGGTTAAGGTCAAGGTTAAGGTTATGTTAAGGGTAAAGTCAAGGTTAAGGTAAAGTTAAGTTTATGTTTAAGTTAAGGTTAAAGTTAAGGTTATGGGAATGTTAAGGTTAAGGCTAAGGTTAAGTTAAGGTTAAGGTTAAGGGTAAATTTAAAGTTAAGGTTACGGTTAAGGGTAAAGTTAAGGTTGAGGTTAAGATAAGGTTAAGGGTAAGGTTAGGTTAAGGTTAAGGGTTAAGGGTAAGGTTAAGGTTAACCTTAACCTTAAGCTTACCTTAACCTAACCTAACCATAACCTTAACCTTAACCTTGACCTTAACCTAAATCTTCACCCATAACCTTAACCTAACCCTAACATTGACCAAACACTTAAGGTTAACCCTAACCTTAACCTTAACCTAACCTTAACCTTAACCTTACCTTTAAGCTTATCTTAACCTTAACCTTAAACTTAACCTGGACCTTAACTATAACCCAACTCTAACCTTAACCAATCCTTAACCTTGAATAAATCCTTAATGTAACCTTAACCTTGACTTTACCCTTAACGTAACCATAACCTTGACCTTAACCTTACCCTTAACATTAAGGTTAACCTTTACTTTAACCTTGACTCTACCCTTAACCTAACCTTAAGGTTAACCTTAACCTTATCTTAACCTTAACCTAACCTTAACCTTAACCTTAACCCTAACCTTACCCTTAACCTTAAACATAACCTTGACCTTAGCTATAACCTAACCCTAACATTAACCTAACCTTAACCTTGATTTTACCCTTAATGTAACCTTAACCTTGACTTCACCCTTAACGTAACCTTAACCTTGAACTTAACCTTACCCTTACCCTTAACCTTAACCTTAACCTCACTAAACCCATAACCTTAACCTTAACCTTACCCTTAACCTTGAACTTAACCTAACCTTAACCTTAACCTTAACTTTACCCTTAACCTAATCTTAACCTTAACCTAACCTTAACCTTAACCTTAACCTTATCTTAACCTTAACCTAACCTTAACCTAACTATAACCTTACCCTTAACCTTACCCTTGACCTTAACTATAATGTAATGCTAACCTTAACCTTAACCTTAAACTTAACCTTCCCCTAACCTTAACCCTAACCTTAACCTTAACTTTACCCTTAACCTAACTTTAACCTTAACTTAACCTTAACCTTAACCTGCCCATAACCATAACCTTAACCTAACCTTAACCTAACATAACCTTAACCTTGACCTTAACCTTAACGTTAACTTTAAATTTACGCTAACCTTACGGGTCTAGTTAGGTTGAGGTTAAGGTAAGGTTAAGGTTAAGGTTAGGTTAAGGGTAAAGTCAAGGTTAAGGTAAAGTTAAGATTAATTTTAGGTTAAGGTTAAGATAAGCTTAAGGTTAGGTTAAGGTTAAGGTTAGGTTAAGGGTAAGGTTAAGGTTAAGGTTATGGTTATGGGAAGGTTAAGGGTTTGGTAGAGGTTAGGGTTAGGGCATAGTTAAATTTACTATTAAGGTTATGCTTATGTGAAGGTTAAGGTTAACATTAAGGTTAGGTTAGGTTAAGGGTAAGGTTAAGGTTAGGGTTAAGGCTAGGGTTAAGGTTTAGTTAGGTTAAGGTTAGGTAAATGTTAAGGTTAGGTTTAGGTAAGGTTATAGTTAGGTTAAAGTTAAGGTTAAGGTTAACATAAGGTTAAGTTTAAGGTTAGCTTAAGGTTAAGGTTTAAGGTTACAAGTCTTAACCTTAACCTTCACTATAACCTGCCCTTAACATTAACCTTTACCTACCCTTAACCTTAACAATAACCTTAACCTTAATATTGACCTTAACTATAACCTTAACCTTAACCTTAACCTGACTAAACCCTTAAGGGTAGGGTAAAGTTAAAGTTAAGGTTAAGGTCAAGGTCAAGGTTAAGGTTAAGTTAGGTTAAGGTAAGGTTATAGTTAGGTTAAGGTTAAGGTAAAGGTTAGGTTAAGGTTAAGATAAGGTTAAGGTTAAAGTTAAGGTTAAGGTTAGGTTAAGGGTAAAGTCAAGGTTTTGGTAAAGTTAAGGTTAAGGTTAGATTAAGGTAAAGGTTAGGTTAAGGATAAAGTCAAGGTTAAGGTTAGGTTAAGGTTAAGGTTAAGGTTAAGTTAAGGTTAATGTTAAGGGTTTGGTTAAGGTTAAGGTTAAGGTTAAGATTAAGGGTAAAGTAAAGGTTAAGGTGAAGGTTAAGGTTAAGGGTAAATTCAAGGATAAGGTTAGGTTAAGGTTAATATTAGGGTAAGGTTAAGGTTTTTTTCAAAGTTAGGGTTAGGTTATAGTTAAGGTCAAGGTTAAGTTTAATGTTAAGGGTAAGGTTAAGGTTAACGTTAGGTTAGGGTAAGGTAAGGATAAGGTTACAGTTAAGGTTAAGGTTAAGGTTAAGTAAAGTTTAAGGTTAAGGTTAATGTTAAGGGTTTGGTAAAGGTTAGGGTTAGGTTATAATTAAGGTCAAGGTTAAGGTTAAGGTTAAGGTTATAGTTAGGTTAAGGTTAACTTTAATGTTAAAGTTAGGTTAAGGTTATGGGTTTATTTAGGTTAAGGTAAAGGTTAATATTAAGGTTATGGTTAAAGTTAAGGTAAGGTTAAAGGTTAAGGTTAGGTTAAGGTTAAGGTTAGGGTTAAGGTTAAAGTTAAGGTTAAGGTTAGGTTATAGTAAAGGTTAAGGTTAAGGTCAAGGTTAAGGGTAAAGTTGAGGTTAAGGTTAAGGTTATGGGTTTAGTAAGGTTAAGGTTAAGGTTAGGTTACGGTTAAGGTTTATGTTAAGGTTATGGGAAGGTTAATGTTAACGTTAATGTTAAGGTTAAGGTTTGGTCACGGTTAGGGTTAGGTTAAGGTTAAGGTGAAAGTTAAGGTTACGGGTTTAGTCAGGTTAAGGTTAGGGTTAATGTTAAGGTTAAGGTTAGGTTAAGGGTATAGTCAATGTTAGGGTTATGGTTATGGGAAGGTTAAGGTTAAGGTTAGGTTAAGGTAAAGTCAAGGTTAAAGTTAGGTTAAGGTTAAGATTACGTTAAGTGTAAAGTTAAGGTTAAGGTTAAGGTTTGGTCAAGGTTAGGGTTAAGTTATAGTTAAGGTCAAGGTTAAGGTTAGGTTAAGGTTAAGGTTAGGGTTAGGTTATAGTTAAGGTTATGGTTAGGTTAAGGTTAAGGTTAAAGTTAGGTTAAGATAAGGTTAATGTTAATGTTAATGTTAATGTTAGGTTAAGGTTAAGGTTAAGGTTAGGTTAAGGTGAAGGTTAATGGTAAGGTTAAGGTTAAGGTCAAGGTCAATGTTAAGGTTAAGTTAGGTTAAGGTGATAGTCAAGGTTGAGGTAAATTTAAGGCTAAGGTTAGGCTAAGGTTAAGGTTATGGTTAAGATATGGTTAAGGTTAAGTAAGGTTAAGGGTTTAGGGTTTAGGTTATTGTTAAGGTAAAATTTAAGTTTAAGTTTAAGGGTAAGGTTAAGGTTAGGTTAGGTTAAGGTAAGTTTAAGGTTACGGTTAACGTTAAATTTAAGGTCAAAGTTAAGGTTAATTAAAATTTAAGGTTAAGGTTAATGTTAAGGGTTTGGTCAAGCTTAGGGTTAGGTTATAGTTAAGATCAAGGTTAAGGTTAAGTATAATGTTATAGTTAGGTTAAGGTTAAGGTTAAAGTTAGGTTAAAGTAAGGTTAAGGTTACCGGTTTAGTCAGGTTAAGGTTAAGGTTATCGTTAAGGGGGGAAGGTTAAGGTTAAGGTTAAGGTTAGGGTAAGGTTAAAGGTTAAGGTTAGTTTAAGGTTAATATTACGGTGAAGATTAAAGCTAAGGTTAAGGTTAAGGTTAGGTTATAGTGAAGGTTAAGGGGAAGGTCAAGGTTAAGGGTAAAGTTAAGGTTAAGGTTACGGTTACAGGTTTAGTGAGATTAAGTTTAGGTTAAGGTTAAGGTTAGCTTAAGGTTAAGATAAGGTTAAGGTTAAGGATAATGTTACGGTAAGGTTAAGGTTAAGGTTAAGTTTAAGTTAAGGTTAAGGTTAGGTTAGGTTAGGTTAGGGTTAGGTTAAGGTTAAGGTTAAGGTTAAGGGTAAGGTTAATATAAGGTTAAGGTTAAGGATAGGTTAATGTGAAGGGTAAGGGTAAGGTTAAGGTTACAGTAAGGTTAAGGTTAAGGTTAAGTTAAGGTTAAGGTTAAGGTTAGGTTAGGTTAGGGTTAGGTTAAAGTTAAGGTTAAGGTTAGGTTAATATAATGTTAAGGGTAATGTTAAGATAAGGTTAAGGTTAAGGTTAGATTAACATGAAGGGTAAGGGTAAGGTTAAGGTCAAGGTCAAGGTCAAGGTTAAGGTTAAATTAGGTTAAGGTAAAGTTAAGGTTAAGGTTACAGGTTTAGTCAGGTTAAGGATAAGGTTAAGGTTAAGGTTAAGGTTAAGGGGGTAATGTTAAGGTTAAGGTTATTGTTAACGTTAGGGTAAGGTTAAAGGTTAAGGTTAGCTTAAAGTTAAGGTTAGGGTTAAGGTTAAAGTTAAGGTTATGGTTAAGGTTATGTTATAGTGAAAGTTAAGGGTAAGGTCTGTTGGAGTCCCATGATTTAGAAGATTGGTATACCAAATGAAAAGGCAACATGGAACCAGTCCTAAGAGTCCTAGGACCTAGCCTTCCTAGACTCAGAGAGTGATCCCTCTATTTTTTTTGCAAATGATATGAACTTCTTTGCTTTGTAAGGTTGATTTTAGGCTAGTTATCAAGTGTGAGGTTTTTTTGTTTGTTTTGGTTGGGTATAATGATCAAGAAGCATAGGTAGAATGAGGAAATATCTAATTCATTGGGAAATGGAGTCAAATGAAATTCACGATAAGTTCATCAATGGATCAGGGACTATCATAGGGAAAATCTAACTTGGCCAGTGGATCTTCAAGTTTTAAGGCGTTTATGAGATGGACATCAATTGTAAGAATGAAAAGTAGGGTAAAGGTAAATTTAAGAATCCTTTATCATATGTACTACTCAACAAAGGGACTTTAAATATCACAAAACATGAAGAGGAAATAAATAGATAGGGTAAACCTTAAATTCTACAATCCACACTTTTGCAAATGATAATTCAAGACAAACTTTTCCAATGAAATATAGAAGGCGAGAAACTCATTTAAATTTTACGGATTCCACCTTAAAGGACATAAAACATTTAAGAAACACATATAATTGCAATCAGAGAAGAGGGAACTCCTAAAAATCCTTGATTATAGTTATGAAGATCTCTATAACAATTATTTAAGTAAGTACAAAGGGTATGATCGAAACAAAACCTCTTTGGCAGACTTTAAAGAATGGTACTTTAGAGAGAGAGATTTCAAAAAAAAGTGTTTAAGTGGCAGCAAGTAAGCAAGGAAAACCATAAATCATGCTTGAAGCCAACTGTATTCAACTATTTATGAAATAAACAGGCTTAGGGGGTCCAGAGAGAAATTAAGAATTGTCTGAAATGTCTTAGCAGAAGAAAACATTAAGGCATTGAAGAATAAACAAAACTAAGGTGCTTTCAAAAGACATTTATTAGCCTAAATTTTTCATTTTACTGCTACATAGAAAGATGGAAACATAATGAAAACATGAAATAACAATAACAGGTTAGAATCACTTCACCAACAACCAAGCTCAGGGATCCAGTGATCTAGCCTCCTCCATCAACAAAAAAATCAAGGCATCCACAAGTTCCAAGACTTCAATTTATTTTCAACTTCCGAGAGACTATGTATTACTTCAAAGAATCATCAAATGCCAACAAGATAATGATTTCAAATGTATTATTTATGTTGAAAATGAGTAGGTGAAGCCTAAGATAGGGTTTGAGTATCATTTATTACTGAGTAAGTGCATTCCTAACCTTGAAGACCATGCAAGGCTCAAGGCAGGAATATTCAGAGCTACTTCTCTGTTTTAATAACTTCTATCTTAACTTCTAAGGAAAAATAGGTGAATGTGTTGACTTTAAGGCTTATTCATAACTTTTACAATAACTTTTCGACAGATAAAATATCTTTGACTCGGCTCAATAATTTCCTAATGCTTTTTTTGAAGGAAACAAAACACTTAGGTGGCTAAAAATATCTTTGAGAGGAATAACCACTGTGAGCTGAGTCATTTAAATTTGTCTTAGGTTAATTTGTCCTTTGTTTTATCTTTAATTTCTGTCTTAATCCTTAAACTCTATCTTTATGCTTTGTTTTCTGCTCTTTATCATTTTTTCTTTAATCTGTTTAATCTTTCTGTTCTCTTCCTATGATTTTTTGACTTTTTTCTTTTGATCCTTTTATTTTACCTTTTCATCTTTCTACTATATTATTTATTTCCTTTGACCTTTATCAATCCGTATTTCATTTAATATTTTGTTTTAATTGGATAATCCTTTATTTTTTCCATTAATTAAGATTAGCCCTTTAACCCTTTTACCTTCTTTCTTTGTTGTTTCTTGACTATTTGTGTCTTCTGTTTGTAGGGGAGGCCGCTCTTTGTAGTTGGAGGGTTTATGATTTGTCGATGAGGATGATTCATCATCGATTAAACCCTGAAAAGGCCTCTGATCTCCCCTATTCTGGATTAGGACCCTTGGATCATCACCCAAGGTTTCATCCATATTTTATGGACAGTAGGAGGGCATTTTGGATCCTTTCTACCATGAAAAACCTACACAAAACACAAATATTTAGTAAAAATCATGCAAGAGCGAGCTTGACTACATTTTCAGGGGTTTCAAGTGCTTGGAAGGTGTTTTTTAGAGGAGGAGAAGGTGCAGAGGAAAAGGTTCTAAAGGTGGAACTAGGCAGAAATTTGAATTATGGCACAGAGGGAAAAAACGGTTTTGATAAACTGGGGTTGTTTATCGCATGGATTAGAGGTGGTAAGTGGCTTGGGACGAAATGGACATGATACCATAGAGTGAATGCCACATGGAAGGTGGGAAACTGCCTATTTTGCGTGGGTTGTGAATCATCAAACCTCATCGCAACTTTTTATGCGATATGTGTTTTTGGCCATCGGATCTCAAGTGATGAGATCAACGGCATGGGATGATTTGAGGAGCGACCCGGGGCGAGGTGACGTGGAGATATTTGTCAAGTAGCGCGGGGTCATAACGATGCGGGGCAAGGTAGGGGATGCAATAGTCATTGGATCGAGAAAATGGGTCCCCGATCAACGATGGAGATGGCTTGATGAAATGAAAGACAGGGTGAGGGAAAATGGAGCCCGCATTTTAATTTTCCAAAGGTTTTGAGAGTTTTAATAAAATAGAAGGGGCGAAGATTTATTTCCCATGGGGAAGGAGCTAAGAGATGGCGGGGCTAAGGTATTATGCGAACAAAGGGGGTTGGGGCTTAAGCAGAGAGGGGAGTAAGGATTGATTTATACAAAGAGCGGGTTTTATACATAAAAATGGTTTTATGTATAAATTAAAAAGGACCCGATAGGATAAAACTTAGTTTAAAACAATGTAAAAAGAGGGTTTTTACATTGTTTAATATGTTTAAATGAAATATGATGGATGAAGGGATCTTATGAGGGTTTTAACGAAGGAAAAAGTGGGTTTTGTAGAGGAATAAAGGAAGTAAATGAGAGTGGGATGTGGGGAACAAAATGAAATCAACAGGCCTAAAAAATGGAGTTTCCTTCGAGTAGTGGGGTAAATTTTAGAAGGCAAAAGATAGAGAAATTTAGTGAAACAGTTAGGCTTAGGATAATGAAGGCAGTGAGATTTCTAGAACTCACAATATTTCTCAAATGTTGTTTCTTAGAAATCTAGGATCCTAATTTAGTCATCTTTTGATATCAACAAAAATTACTAATTACTAACAGTGGCTACACTTGGGGAGGGTAGATCCCTTTTGGAGGTGTCCAAAACTTTCAGTTTATTAATCCTTGAGTTTCAGCAGACCAATGTCTTTTTCGTTGGGTAGATTTTCTTCTTTCTTTTCACTTATTGATAATTCTTTTTCAGTGACAATATTAACCATCTGCAACATATAATTTCCCTTAATGACATTTCTACTTACCCACCTACTTATCCTAACATTTTCTCTTATTTGAGTGCACTTGAACTGGAAAAATGTTGACATTTTTATTTTTGAAAACAAAAATAAACTATCTACTTTAATCCTTATTTCTTCCAAGGGTTCAGTTTAAACTACTGAACTCTTTTTATTCTCTACATGAACTATTTGACTTTCAAGATTAAACTGTTTGGTAGTCTTGATTCACTAAACTATTGACATGAAATTTAAAACATGGTTCAAATTAGGATTAGGCAGTCTAACTTACCATGGTTGTGGCATTGGAACAAACTGCACACAATCATTATTTTGCATAAAAGTAACTTTAGAAATATAAGGCTGTGATCTATCATTTGTAATGCATCCTTATCTTTCTCTTTGGTTATGTTTTGAGCATTTGGAACTAGTATCTTATATTCCCTAATCTATCTTTCTTGATAAGTCAAGTTTGAAATAGTCTTGTCCATCATTGTTTTCACTAACTTATCAACATAAAGCATGTTCAGCCATGATTAGGCTAGATGACTGAACAAGATATCATTTTCAATTCGTAGTGGCATTTAGGCTTGCATACTTTCAGTAGTACTATTTTTTGGGTATGGGGCTATACCTCTTTTGAATGTGCCCTCTTTCTCTTTTTTTTCATTGTTTTTGTATTTTTGTTCTCAAGATTTTCTCATGCAATGTTTATGTAAAATGAAGGAAAGCTTTGAAGCTAAGAATCTTGACAAAAATAGTGTTTGAGCATCCTACCATTGATAGGACCTCCAAATAACTCTTCTCCATTCAACCCTTTTAAAATAAAGAATTATGACCCCTAATTGAATGAATGATACAAGGCCCTTTCCACAAATTCTCAAACCTGCCATGCTTACCTTTGTCTTCCCTTCTAGAATACCATTTTAAAACCGTGTCTCTAACTTGGAAATTATTAGCTTTCGTTCTTCTCCCAAAGATGTTCTTGATGCTCTCTTTAACTGATTGTGATATTTTGTAAACTTCCTCCCTTGACTGCTATAAATTAATAGTTTGATTCATCCTTCTCTGAATGCCATTTTCTTCTAATTCAACTTCTTGGAGAAGTTTAATGACTAGAACTCCCAAGGATGTTGGGAAGACTGCATCCATTGCATATACCAATTGATAGGGAGAAATATTGATGGATTTCTTTGTGGTTAGTTTGTCAACCCATAAAGCATGAACTATATTACTATGCCATGATTTCTAATTTTGTTCCAGCAGTCTTTTGATAATGTTGATCAAGATTTTGTTGGAGGATTCAACAAGTCCATTTCCCTGAGGGTAGTAATCTATGGAGTGCCCCAATGTGATATGGTATTTATAGCAGAAGTCAACCATTCTTTTGGATTTGAAGGCATCATCATTATCTGTAATGATCTTTCTAGTACAACCAAATATAGATAATATGTTGGTCTCAAGGAACTTGATAATGACTGAGTTAGTAGAATTTCTAGAAGGGATAGCCTCTATCTACTTGGTAAAATAATCTGTGGCAGTAAGGATCCACTTATGTTGGGCAGATGGGGTTGGGTGAATTTCTCCAATAAAGTCTAAACCCCATTGCTAAAAGGGAGCCTCAACACTGATGGGATGCAAAGGTAAAGGTAGGTTTTTTCTCTTGCCATCAAATATTTTACACTTATGGAAAGTCATGAATAGTTTTTTAGTATCAGGGAAAAGGGTGGGCCAGTAATAGCCAGCTCTAAGAATATTGTTTGTTGTGGTCTTCCAGTAAAGGTGGCCTCCACATTCTCCCTTATGCAGCTCATGCATGATTTTTCCTGCATCATGATCAAGAAAACATTTAAGCAGTATGCCAACAACATTTCTCCAATATAACACTCAGTCTAAAGTGCAATAATTTAAAGCTTTATGTTTCAAGAATCTAAATCTAGTTTTTGATAAAGAAGGAGGAGTATTAAAATAGAGAAGCACATAAATGATATCAGCATACCAAGATGAATTCAGAAAATTTTCTTCAATGTATGGAGTTGTGAATTCTTCCTGTTCCTCTAAAACATCAACCATATTCATATCTAATGCTTGGAAATTTGATTCTGCCGTGAGTTTTGCTAATCCTTGTCCCTTAATCAGCTTGGTAGGCCTGATTTCTAAATCATATTCTAAGATAATAGCAATCCATTTTCCCCTTTTACCATTAGCGTCTTGATTTAAAACGTCCTTGACAACTGTATGTGGGACAAAAGCAATGATATGTGATTGTAAAATGTAGACTCATAAATATTTTAATGCTTTTATCAAGGCTAAGGCTTGTTTCTCCATGATATTATATTTTATTGGAGCATATATTAAGGCTCTACTGAAGAAGGATATGGGTTGTTCTTGGCCCATGTTATTCTTTTGCAAAAATACTGCAGCAATGGTGTGTTCATATGCAAATAAAAAAATGTAGAAATCCTTGGTGAAATCAGGACTGATAAGAACTGTTGTTTGAGTGAAAGCTAATTTTACCAGTTCAAATGAATGTTTCAATTATAAGGTCCATTTAACTCTTTTTTCCTTTTTGATCATGTTTGTGATATTTCTCAAAATTTCAACAAGGTTAGGCATGAACCTTCTCAAAAATTTTATCTTCCCAATGAAAGATTGCAATTATTTGAGGTTTCTAGGATGGCTGATTTTCAGTATGCCTTCAATCCTTTTGGGATCTAATTTGATTCCTTCTTCAGAGATTGTGTGGTCTAGGAGCTTTCCTTCTTGGAGTCTAAAGGGTGTTTTCTTGGGATTCAAGGACAAGCGATATTTCCTACATTTCTCAAAAACTTTTCTTAGATGGACTAAGTGTTCTTTGTCAGTTTTGGAGAAAACAATGATGTCATCAAGGTAAATGATTATGAAATAGCCTATTTCTTCTGAAAAATATATATCCATGGCCCTTTGGAAGGCGGCCCCTACATTCATCAAACGAAATGGAATTTTAACATACATGAATGTACCCCAAGGTGTAGTGAAGGTTGTTTTGTGTTGATCACTTGGGAGTACTAGCACTTGGTTGTAGCCTGAAAAACCATACAAGAATGATATTTTCTTAGATCCAACCACCTTTTGGAGTATGTGATCCATTTTAGGCAAGGGGTAATTATCTTTCAGGGAGGCCTTGTTCAGATTTCTAAAGTCAATGCAAAGCCTAATTTCCCCGGTCTTCTTCCTAACATATACAAGGTTGGAAACCCACTGTGAATATCTAAGGGGAACTATAATACTCGCATCATACATATTTTTGATCTCTTTCTCAACTAAAGGTAATAAAACAGGGTTTATCCTTCTTAGTTATTGTTTGAAAAGTTTCTGATTTTCCTTAAGAGGAATTTTGTGTTGAATAATGTTGGTATTATATGATTTCAGATCTTTCTATCCCCATGTAAACACATCTCCAAACTCTTTGAAAAGTGCAATATATTCCTATTTTATATGAGTAGGAAGAGTGCTAGATAGCTTGATCATTTTTGGCTCATTCGCCTATGTTATGTTCTTCTACATTAGTTTCTGTAGGCTCCATCTTTGGTTTCTTAGCTACATCATTGAAGTCGAAAAGCTCTTCCAATGGTGTAAGGCCCCCTGGTATTAAATCATATTTGCATTGTAAAACCTCAAGGTCCTTTTGATTTGGTTTTTTAAATAATTTTGCGTTATAAATATGTTCAAATTGATTTATATCAGCAGTAGAGGGTATCTCTGTTTCAGGGATTTATTTTTCATCAAAGAAATCTTTTTAGGGCTTAAGCTAAGTGTTGGTATAGCAAAATCATTTTCAGATTGCAGAAAATCATCAATGTGTTTATCTCCCTCAAACACTTGCCAATAGTTTTCACTGTTAGGGACTATAGGCCTATTTTTTACTTTAACAGTGAACAGTTCATTTATATGGGTATTTGACAATTACTGGAAGCAAAGGCAAGCTCATTTGCAAGGTTATTTTGAGCTCTAGGGATGAAAGTGAGTTCATAATTTTCAAAATTTTTGAGGAGATCTAGGGAAACATTCCTATATTCTCTTAATCTTGGTTTTCTGGCTGAATACTCCCCTTTTATTTGCCTAGTAATTAGCTTTGAATCTCCTTGGACTGATATTTTCTTGGATCCTAAATATTTGAGCAAATGTAGGCCAAGAAGGAGAGCTTCGTATTTTGTAATGTTATTAGTGCATTGGAAATCAAGTTTGTAGGAATGTCCTTTGTTTGTATTATGTATCCATACACCAGCTCCAGAACTAGCTTTGCAACAAGAGCCATCAAAGCTCATGTTCCAAAGTATTTCTTTCTCATATTCATCCTCATTTTGTTTTTCAAGGCTGCTAAAGCTTGGGCTACTATGTATTTCATTTGAGGGTAGATTTGGTTGTTCAAGTGGGCTTAAATCCTTTTTATTTTCATTTTCTTGTGTGTTGATTTGCTCTTCATTAAACAAGATAAATGAATCAAGATCTGAATGAATGGAATAAACAAGAGTGTTATTTGGCCTATCTATGTTTATTATCGTATATTTCATATGATATTCCATGTATAACCTCCTTGTCTGGTTAAATACTGGAATGGTAGCATAAGACATGTCCATTTGAAGGCTCCCCTGAAGTTTGGCTCCCCATAATCTGGATAAAATCATGCCATACTTTGGGGGAATGTTAGCAACAACTATGTCCATAACTAGACCCTTTGCGGGAATTTGTGCCAGATTGACACATAAATCCTTGATCAGACCTAAACATCTGACTCCGCTTGAATCAAAGGAATACAAGTCTTTGTAAGGTTTGGTAATTTCTAGGCCTAATCTCTCCATCACTACTTTTGGGATGATATTTTCAGAGGCACCAAAGTCTAGCATGGCATTATGTAAGATATTATCATGTATATCTAAGCTGACATAAAATGGATGAATGGTTCCTTCTTGGTATTTTCCTTCTACTTCAAGACCAAAAAAAAATTATGGTTTATCATCTGTCAAGTTTAAAGTATCAATATCATTTCCTATATTAAAATATTTCAAAACTTGATTTTTATATACATCCTCAGTTACTAGTTCAGCTAAGGATACGCTAATTTTGATCTTGGAAATTTCTCCCTCAAGGTTGAATGGGACTAGTGTTTTAAGCATGAGGGGTTTCCGCAGTGCATTATATTAGATATCATTTTTGGGATTCAACTGCGTTAAGTAAGTCATTCATTTATGACCATTTCCATGAGAGGCAATCATAAGTGACTGATTTCTCATGTTCCATGAGAGGCAGTCATAAGTGACTAATTTCTCATGATTTTTTAATAGTCCAATTAGCACTCATTGCATCGGGTGATGCTCACAGGGTGAATAAGTGGGTTTGAAAATAGTGAAATGAATCACATAACATCAATCACCACTTCCAGGGCTTGCACCTGGTAACCAAGAGTTCTTGGGAGGTCACCCATCCTAGAACTCCTCTGGCTCAAGCATGCTTAAATATGGAGTTTTCCCCACAATCAAGCACACTTAGCTTTCTACCCCATTTGCAAAACCTTAGCAAGTATTACGCCTCAAGAACCATTCAATTAGAGCTCCCTTTACTCCTTGTATTTTAAGTATGAGGGGTTTCCGTAGTGAATTATATTAGATATCATTTTTGGGATTCAACTGCGTTAAGTAAGTCATTCATCTATGACCATTTCCATGAGAGGCAGTTTTAAGTGACTAATTTCTCATGATTTTTGAATATTCCATTTCGCACTCATTGCATCGGGTGATGCTCACAGGGGTGAAGAAATGGGATTGAAACTAGTGAAATGAATCACATAGCATCAATCATCACTTCCAGGGCTTGCACCCATAACCAAGTGATGCAGGAGCATCGGAATTAGCCAGGAATGTGGAGATTTGTTCACATGTTGTGGCTAAACAGAGTGAAATTCATTGACTGTTTGGTCAAAATCAGTTTTATTGAGAAGGTTGGACTTCTAAAATAGTTAGTTATTGTAATAAATAAGAGATTGTCTTATTTAGATTTAGAGATAAGATTGTGCGTATAGATGTGTTTGAGAAGCTACGAAATAGCAGATTTTTGTTTGATCTATAAAAAATAGGAAATTGCTGTTAGATATTTTAGGAAAATATTTCAAGTTAATAAAAAAAGGAGTAAAATGTCGATGGGAGAGATTCTTTAGAGTAGTAAGGGCTTGGTGTGGAGCAAAAAGCTCAGATTTGAGTGTGAACTGTATTTTTTGTTTCACATAGATCTATTCCTTGTTAATTGGGCTTGAGACCCAGACTCTGGTTTCTGGTTACTATGAATAAAATTTAGATTGTGTGACAAGCCTGTGAAGCTTGGATATCGTTCTTCTTTGTGTAATTGCTTGAAATTGTGGTGGTTTGTGTGGTTTTTGTTTTAAACTGTAATATTTCCTGCGATGAAAGCAAACTTGAAACTGTTAAGTCCGTGAGCGTAAAAGCTATTAACACAGAGAATTTGTGAAGTAAAGCACTATCGGAACTTTGAGCTGATCTGAAGAAAAAAAATTGGTTGATTGTATGTGTTATCGGGTCTGCGTAACATCGCATCGGGACCAGAGGGGCTTCCATATCACACCATATAGAAATGAACCCGGACACGAAGTGTTATAAACTGGCTTGAAGTGGAATCGGGTCTGTGGATATCGCAAAGACTATAGGAGGTAACGTCGAACTACAACGATCACCGATTTCCGATTAACTTCGCATCAAAGTTCTGAAAGCTGCCAACAGTTGGTAATGACATCAATCACAGTGATTTGCGATTGTTGATTGATATCACATCTGTGCACATTGGAGTGTGGAGCGCATTGGAGTTGCGAAAGTTGTATTGATATTGCATCGGAGCAGTTGTTGAACAATATAAATTATAGCACAGTGTTGAGTGACGATTGCGAATTAATTTGAGCCACATCGCATTGGAATTATTAAAACTGTCGATGGTTGGAAAAAATATTAGAATTTCCGACTTGCGAATTGATTCCAACCATCAGATCAACCAGATTTGAGGAAGAGGCAATATATATATGATATGTTGGAAAACAACGTTCAATACTGTTTTGAATGTTATAAAAGGATTATTTCGAATTGGAAGGAGAACATAATTTTTTGTAATTTTATTAAAGGGTTTCAGTTCCGATATAATAAAAGGGTGATTATTGATTGTAGTGATCCATTTTGGGCATTCATTAGAATCTAGTGCTACCGCTGCACAAATTTTTTTGGTATCAGAGCAAAAGAAAGGGTATTTGCAGCAAAGATGCCACCAAGAAGGGGAATTGGTCGAGGAATACCAGAACCAAATGCAATTCTGCTAGAAGAAGTGCGGAATTTGCATGCACAAATGGAGACAATGGAGACAGCCCAAAGGAGAGCGCCTGATGATGGTGCTGATAGTTCTTTAGAATAATCTGATGCAGATGTGGAAGAAGTAGAAGAGGACAATGAAAATGTCAAATTCATCAAGATGCTGGAAAAAGTTGGAAGCAAACCCAAGATGGAGATTCCTATGTATGAAGGGAGTTTGAATGCAGAGGAGCTTATGGATTGGATCAGATCCATATATCAGTACTTTAACTATGAAGAGGTTGAGGAGAATAAGAGGGTGAAGTTTGCAGTCACTAGATTGAAGGATCATGCAGCCATCTGGTGGGACGAGGTACATACATCAAGAACGAGAAAAGGGAAATATAAGATAAACAGTGGGATAAAATGGTAAGTAAACTAAAAGCCAAGTTTTTTCCTAAAGACTATCATTTGAATCTTTTTAAGAAAATGAAAAATCTGAAGTAGAAAGGAATGTCTGTTAAGGAGTACACAGAAGAATTTTATAGATTGAGTATCAGAACAGGGCATGTGGAAGATGATTTGGAGAAAATATCTAGATATTTAAATGGGCTAAGGTATGAAATACAAGATGAGATTAGCTTTTTAAGCCTGAAAAATGTTGAGGATGCCTATCAAGCAAGTCTGAAGGCAGAGGAGAAAATATTGAGGAGACAGATTCAAAGGAACAGAGGAAAGAGCTCAGTGAAAGGTAGAGGAGCTGCCAGATCTAGAGGAACATAGCATCAGCATGAAACGGGAAGTTCAGGTGGCAGATCACCACAGACGAGTGAATCTAGTAGAGGAAGATTCACGACTAGAGGAAGAGGGCGAGGAAGAGATGTTAGGTGTTATACCTGTGCAGAATGGGGACACATGTCGAGGGAATCTCCTCATAACAAATCAGCAAGCCAGAGGGGTGCCAATGTGACGGAGGCAGAGCCAGAACCACCTCAACTTGTGGAGAAAGAAGAACCACCTGAAGAAGGTGAATCACTGCTACTTAGAAGAAATTTTCTTAGATCAGAAAAGGAGGCTGGAGAACCTGCGCAAAGGAAAAACTTGTTCAGAACTACATGTAAATCAAAGGGTAAGTGCTGTAAGGTCATAATTGATAGCGGGAGTACTGACAATCTTGTGTCCACAGAGATGGTGGAAAAGCTTGGGTTAATAAGGACGGCGCATCCTGCACCTTATAAAGTGTCTTGGCTATAGAAGGGCCATCAAGTCATCGTGATAGAGCAATGTAATGTGGAAATGCAAATCGGCACATAAAAATACATGATCCTATGTGACATAATGCCCATGGATTTATGTCATGTGTTATTGGGGAGACCATGGAAATTTGACTGGAAAGCGATTCATGATGGGAGAAGGAACACATATACCATAGAGAAGGACAGAATTAAACACACATTGCTGCCAGTGAAGAATGATGTTGATAAGGGACTGCCTGAAAATAATATTATGCTGATAAGTGGCAAAGAACTACTACAGGAGGTCGATAAAATCGAGGAGGTGCATTTCGCTATCGTAGGGAGGCCCCAGGTAATCTTAACCTCTACAAATTTAAATGATTTTCTTGAAGAAATTCAAGCTATGTTAAATAATTTTATGGATATCATCGTGGATGAATTACCGAATGAATTACCACCGATTAGAAGTGTGAGCCACCATATTGACTTAATACTAAAAGAAATTCTACCTAATAAAGCTCCGTATAGACTAAATCCCCAGGAAAACGCAGAGATTGCAAGGCAAGTATAGGAGCTGATGAACAAGGGGCTGATTCGAGAAAGTCTGAGCCCGTGTGCTGTGCCAACGGTACTTACTCCGAAGAAGGGAGGAGAATGGCGCATGTGCACCAATTTCAGAGCTATCAACAAGATAAAAGTCAGGTACAGATTTCCTTTGCCCCGAATGGATGATTTAATGGATTGTTTAAGTGGATCCAGGTACTTTAGTAAGATAGATTTGAAAAGCGGGTATCATCAGATCAGAATTCGGGAAGGCGATGAATGGAAAACAGCCTTGAAAACAAATAGTGGACTATATGAGTGGTTAGTGATGCCTTTTGGGCTCACTAATGCACCCAGTACATTCATGAGACTAATGAACGAGGAATTGAAGGAGTATGCAGGTAAATTTGTCATTTTTTACCTTGATGATATTCTGGTTTTCAGCAAAAGTAAAGAGGAGCATTTAGAACATCTGATGTTAGTTCTGAAAACTCTACAGAAGGAAAAGATACTAATAAATTTGAAGAAGTGTACTTTCATGAAAGAGGAGCTGGTATACATGAGATTTGTGATTTCCAAAGAAGGTTTGAAAATGGATCCAGAGAAGGTACAAGCAATCAGGAACTGACCTACTCCCAGAAGTGTATTTGAGGTAAGAAGTTTCCATGGACTTGCTAGTTTTTACCGAAAATTTATAAAAGGGTTTAGTCAAGTTTGTGCACCAATCCTTGAGACAATTAAGGAGGTCAACAAGCCATTTCGATGGACAGAAGTAGTTGACAGGAACTTTAATCTACTGAAAAAGAAGATAACAGCAAAGCCAATTCTAGCATTGCCTAATTTTGAGAAAGTCTTTCAAGTAGAAACTGATGCAAGTGGAGAAGTAGTTGGTGAGGTACTGAGTCAAGAGCAAAGACCGATAGCATATTTCAGCGAGAAACTAAATGATGTGAAAAGGAAATATTCTTCATATGATAAAGAGTTTTATGCTATTGTCCAGGCATTGAAAAAGTGGAGGCATTACTTACTGCCAAAGGAATTCATCTTATATTCAGACAACCACGCTTTGCAGTTTATTAATAATCAGCCAAAGCTAAATCAGAAGCATGCCAAATGGGTGGAATTTCTGCAAAGTTTCACTTTTGTAATAAAGCATAAAAGTGGTAAGTCTAATAAAGTAGCAAATGCATTGAGCAAGGTAAGTTTTCTTTTGCAAGAGTTTAAAGTGGGTGTTGTAGGTTTTTATGAAATGATAGAAATGTACAAGGATGATGAAGATTTTAAAGACATCTACGCAACAGTTCAGAATCCGGTGAGCCATAACAGAAGTCAATGGATGGACTACCTTATTCAAGGAGGCCTGTTATTTAAAAGCAACAAGTTATGTATTCCTAAATGTTCCATGAGGGAGAACATAATTAAAGAGAAGCACAATGGAGGGTTATCTGGTCATTTTCGACAAGATAAAACCTTCACTCAGGTGAATGATTTTTATTACTGGCCTAAAATGAAAACTGATGTTAAAAATTTTGTTGAGAAATGCAGGGTATGTCAGTATACCATAGGAAGGAGTCAGAATACAGGTCTATATCAGCCATTTCTCATACCAGATCAACCATGGGATGCAGTGAGTATGGACTTTGTTCTGGGTTTACCAAAAACTCAGAGAGGAAATGATTCTATTTATGTTGTAGTAGACAAATTTTCTAAAATGGCCCATTTTATTGCTTGTAAGAAAACTAATGATGCAACACATAGAAAATTTATTCTTTTTAGAGATTGTAAGATTGCATGGGTTACCTGTAAGTATTGTATCAAATCGTGATACTAAATTTGTAGGGCATTTCTGGAGGACACTTTGGAAGAAGCTGGGAACTAAACTTAGTTTTAGTTCAGCATACCATCCTCAGACAGATGGAAAAACTGAAGTAGTGAACAGGAGCTTGGGGAATATACTAAGGAGTTTGGTACATCAGAATCCCAAATAGTGGGATTTGGCATTAGCTCAAGCTGAATTCGCTTACAATGATACACCAAACCGAAGCACTAGAATGAGTCCATTTTAGATTGTCTTTGGAATGCATCCGAGAGGAGTATATGAGATTAGGGATTTGGGAAAGCAGGAAGCCAGGAGTGAAAGTGCTGAAGATTTTGTTGAAAAAATGCAGAGACTACAGGAAGAAGTCAAAGGTAAATTGCAGGAAAGCAGCAGTAGATACAAACAGAGAGCAAATCTGAAAAGAAGAGAAAAAGAGTTTCAAGTAGGAGATTTAGTGATGGCATATTTGAGGAAAGAAATATTTCCTTCAAAAACTTATAACAAACTAAAAATGAAGAAGATAGGACCTTGTAAAATCAGAAGGAAATTTTCAGCCAATGCATACGAGATCGAGTTGCCGGAAGGGATAGGAATATCCCCCATTTTTAATGTTGCAGAGTTATATCCATTCAGAGAGGCATAAACCAAATTGAAAAATGAAGTTACAGGAGATGAAGTTCAAACTGTAGATTGGGAGGAACAGGTACCAAAATCATCCAAGAAAGAAGTTGAAGCTATCTTGGATAAAAGAATATCCAAGAAAACTCGAGGGCAGACATATTTCCAATATCTAGTCAAGTGGAAGGAGCAACCAATGGAAGATTCCAGTTGGTTAACAGCAGTTGAACTACAGAAATATGGAGTAAGTCCTGAAATTTTGAAGGAAAAATATTTTCTTTCCTGGGAGTCTGATGCAGGAGCATCGGAATTAGCCAACAATGTGGAGATTTGTTCACATGTTGTGGCTAAACAGAGTGAAATTCATTGACTGTTTGGTCAAAAGCAGTTTTACTGAGAAGGTTGGACTTCTCAAATAGTTAGTTATTGTAATAAATAAGAGATTGTCTTATTTAGATTTAGAGATAAAATTTGTGTGTATAGATGTGTTTGAGAAGCTATGAAATAGCAGATTTCTGTTTGATCTATAAAAAATAGGAAATTGCTGTTAGATATTTTAGGAAAATATTTAAGTTAATAAAAAAAGGAGTAAAATGTCGATGGGAGAGATTATTTAGAGTAGTAAGGGCTTGGTGTGGAGCAAAGAGCTCAGAGTTGAGTGTGAACTATATTTTTTGTTTGAAAGAGATCTATTGCTTGTTAATTGGGCTTTAGACCCAGACTCTAGTTTCTGGTTACTGTGAATAAAATTTAGATTGTGTGACGAGCCCATGAAGCTTGGATATCATTCTTCTTTGTGTAATTGCTTGAAATTGTGGTGGTCTGTGTGGTTTTTGTTTTAAACTTCAATATTTCCTACGATGAAAGCAAACTTGACATTGTTAAGTCCGTGAGCGTAAAAGCTATTAACACAGAGAATTTGTGAAGTAAAGCACTATCGAAACTTTGGAGCAGATCTGAAATAAAATATTGGTTGATTGTATCTGTTATCGGGTCTGTGTAACATCGCATCGGGACTGGAGAGGCTTCCATATCACACCATATAGCAATGAACCCAGACGCGAAGTGTTATAAACTGGCTTGAAGTGGAATCGGGTCCGTGGATATCACAAAGACTATAGGAGGTAACGTCGAACTACAACAATCACCGATTTCCAATTAATTTTGCATCGGAGTTCTGAAAGCTGCCAACAGTTGGTAATGACATCAATCACAGTGATTTGTGACCACTGATTGATATCACATCTGTGCACATTGGAGTGTGGAGCACATTGGAGTTGCGAAATTTGTATTGATATCGCATCAGAGTAGTTGCTGAACAATATAAATTATAGCACAGTGTTGAGTGCCGATTGTGAATTTATTCGAGCCACATCGCATCGGAATTGTTAAAACTGTCGACGGTTGGAGAACATATTAGAATTGCGGACTTGCGAATTGATTCAAACCGTCGGATCAACCAGATTTGAGGAAGCGGCAATATATATATGATCTGTTGGAAAACAACGTTCAATACTGTTTTGAATGTTATAAAAGGATTATATCAGATCGGAAGGAGAACATAATTTTTTTTAATTTTATTAAAGGGTTTCGGTTCCGATATAATAAAAGGGTGATTATTTATTGTAGTGATCCATTTTGGGCGTTCATTAGAATCCAGTGCTACCACTGCACCACCAAGACTTCTCGGGTGGTCACCCATCCCAGAACTCCTCTGGCTCAAGCGCACTTAACTGTGGAGTTTTCCCCACAATCAAGCCCACTTATCTTTCTACCCCATTTGCAAAACCTTAGCAAGTATTGTGACTCATGAACCATTAATTAGAGCTCCCTTTACTCTTTGTATTTTAATTTTGAGGGGTTTCCGCAGTGAATTATATTAGATATCATTTTTGAGATTCAACTGCATTAAGTAAGTCATTCATCTATGAACATTTCCATGAGAGGCAGTCGTAAGTGACTATTTTCTCATGATTTTTTAATAGTCCACTTAGCACTCATTGTATTGGGTGATGCTCCTAGGGGTGAAGAAGTGGTATTGAAACTAGTGAAATGAATCACATAGCATCAATCATCACTTTCGGTGCTTGCACCCGGTAACCAAGACTTCCCGGGAGGTCACCCATCCCAAAACTCCTCTAGCTCAAGCATGCTTAACTGTGGAGTTTTCCCCACAATCAAGCCCACTTAGCTTTCTACGCAATTCGCAAAACCTTAGCAAGTATTGTGACTCATGGACCATTCAATTAGAGCTCCCTTTACTCTTTGTATTTTAAGTATGAGGGGTTTTTGCAGTGCATTATATTAGATATCATTTTTGGGATTCAACTTTGTTAAGTAATTCATTCATCTATGACCATTTCCATGAGAGGAAATCGTAAGTGACTAATTTATCATGATTTTTGAATAGTCCATTTAGCACTCATTGCATCGGGTGATGCTCACAGGGCTGAAGAAGTGGGATTGAAACTAGTGAAATGAATCACATAGCATCAATCATCACTTCCAAGGCTTGCACCCGGTAACCAAGACTTCCCGGGAGGTCACCCATCCCAGAACTCCTTTGGCTCAAGCGCACCTAACTTTGGAGTTTTCCCCACAATCAATCCCACTTAGCTTGCTATCCCATTTGCAAAATCTTAGCAAGTATTCTCCGTCATGAACCATTCAATTAGAGCCCCCTTTACTCTTTGTATTTTAAGTATGAAGGATTTCCGCAGTTAATTATATTAGATATCATTTTTGGATTATATTAGATATTATTTTTGGGATTCAACTACATTAAGTAAGTCATTCATCTATGACCATTTCCATGAGAGGCAATCGTAAGTGACTAATTTCTCATGATTTTTGAATAGTCCACTTAGCACTCATTGCATCGGGTGATGCTCACAGGGCTGAAGAAGTGGGATTTAAACTAGTTAAATGAATCACATAGCATCAATCATCACTTCCGGGGCTTGCACTCAGTAACCAAGACTTCCCAGGAGGTCACCCATCCTAGAACTCCTCTGGCTCAAGAACGCTTAACTGTGGATTTTTCCCCACAATCAAGCCCACTTATCTTGCTACCCCATTTGCAAAACCTTAGAAATTATTGTGCCTCATGAACCATTCAATTAGAGCTCCCTTTACTCTTTGTATTTTAAGTATGAGGGGTTTCCGTAGTGCATTATATTAGATATCATTTTTGGGATTCAATTGCGTTAAGTAAGTCATTCATCTATGACCATTTCCAAGAGAGGCAGTCCTAAGTGACTAATTTCTCATGATTTTTGAATATTCCACTTAGCACTCATTGCATTGGGCGACACTCACAGGGATGAAGAAGTGGGATTGACACTAGTGAAATGAAGCGGGATTGACATATTTACATCTGATTTGTCAAACATATTATTTTTCAGCCATTCTGATTTGTTGAGTTTTTATTAGGACTATTATTTTGGATAGACTTCTCAGGGCCACTAGCAAGAGTACTAGGGCAGCTCGGGTAAACACTTGGCTAGCTGGTTTTGTCTTTGTTTAACTCAGTTTTCTTAGCCACAATGTAAGAAATTTTTATGTCTTTTTAGGAATGTTTACTGAGGTATTCCTAATAGCAGTTTTTGTGTTTTTATTCTTGGAGGTCTCTCGGTTAATTTTTCTTCTAATATCATATTTTCTGTGAACATCCATTATAGCATTTTCAAATCCCAATTTGTAGTCTTCAGAATCCTCATGATTGTTTTCAGTTTGTTCTAAGGAGAATAATCCTTGTTCTTCTTCAGTGAGGAAATCATCACCCTCACTTTTAGATCCTATTAAATTCACATGGTTTTCTTCCAACCTTTCTGTTTCCCTTTCTTCGTCTTGATATACATAATTTTCTTGAAATGAGGCCTAATTTGTTGGTCATTATCTCTTTTTCTATTTTGAATAGGTTCTCTTCTGAAATTGGGATTTATATTTCTATTCTAGGGATTGATTTGGTTCTCTCTAGGAGGCACTCTATCATTTAAGTTTATATTTTCTAGCATCCTTTCCATTACCCTTGCTAAGATATCAATTTTTGCATCAGATGATGAGGTTGATGCCAATGTTTCATCTTTATATGTAACTATTTTTTTCTGATTTCAACCTAGATCTTTTCTCAATCAGATTTTCTTCTACACTTATAGCTCCCTTATGCATATCTTCTAAAGTCAAGGGGTCTCTTTCTCTTAGCTTCTAGGCCATGTCTGGGTCAAAGCCTTCACGAAATTTATCTAAGGCTAAGCCTAGTGGAGGTTTCATGTTATGGGGAAGTGCATTGTAAACACTATTGAATCTACTTCAGTAATCTTGGACACTTTCCAAAGAATTTATTTTAAGGCTGCTATACTCTGAAAGGATTTGGAGAGGGTTCTTTTTAATTTCACATTTGTTTATGAATGTTTGGTATAAAGAAGGGAGATCATTTATGATATTAGGAGTTAAGATTTTAAACCATTTTTTGGCTTCTCCTCCTAAACTTTGGGCAAATATTCTCATATTAATGGTCCCTTCTTCTATTTCCATGTAATCCAAGGCATCATCCATTTTATCTACTTGTTGTTGGGTAGTAGTAGATTCAATTACAGTGAAATGGGGATGGGAGTGGTGGAAGTACTTAGACCAACAAGTTGATTTTGAGCAGATTTGTTATGGAATGAGCTAAAGTGGTGGAGAAGCTAAAAATCAGGAGGAGTGGAAGGAGATGCTTCTCTACTAAAATTCTCCTGCAAATCTAAGGGCTCAAGGTCAGATTGGCCAATATCATTGTGTGACTTGGTTCTAAATAATTTCCTTGAATGGTACAAGTCAAAGTGAGGGTCTTTCAAGACTGTAAAGTTTCCAGGGATAGATCTTGTTCTTTGGATAGTCCTAATAGTAGTTAAATTTCTAGCTCTAGAAGTTTGCCACAAAATATTTTCTAGATCATCAACTATAGTAGGAGGAGTAGGGTCTAGATGAGATCTTGTATTGATCCTATGTGAAGCCAGATTTCAAACTCAAAATTTAGAGAGGCTGAAAGTTTTAGGACTAGTTTCAGAAGGTTAACCCCTCATAGTGTCTAGGAAACTTCTAAAATATGGGACTAGTATTTTAGACTTCTTGGGACTGATTTGATACAATCCTAAGGAAATCTGAAAGTACTAGTGGAGTAATAGGCCTACTGGGGCTAATGGAGTCGCCAAGTGGAAATTTTTAGCTGTTTTGAAGGTAAATGTGTATGTTCCACCACCAATAATTGAAAAAAAACCAATCTAGAGACATTTTTGGGGTTTTTTGAGTTTCTTTTGTGTATTTCTAAGGATTGTAAGATTTTTCTACACCTGAATCATCATTTAGCTAATACGGTGAAATAAACAAAGTCTAATCTATGGTCATTGACTGAGTTTTCTATGATTTATAATGGTTTTTGGAGTCCTAAAGTGTACTTAGTTTGTCACTGACTCAGAAGGTCCCACCATGATCACCAGAATGTTGGAGTATGGCGATGATGTGTAAAATTACACCAGATAATATTTATCAAGGGTTTTTGAATATTTTAATGGATATTCAAGCATGAATTTAGTCAGAAGGTCCCACCATGATTTCCAGAATGTTGGAGTCTTGTGATCTAGAAGATTGGTATACCAAATGACAAGGAAAAAATAAACTAGTCTTTGGAGTCCTAGGACCTAGCCTTCCTAGACTCAGAGAGGGATCCCTCTATTTGTTTTTCAAATGATATGAAATTTTTTTCTTTGTAGGGTTGATTTTAGGCTAATTATTAAGTGTGAGGTTTGGTTGTTTGTTTTGGTTGGGTATAATGATTAAGAAGCATAGGTAGAATGAGGAAACCTCTAATTCATTGGGAAATGGAGTCAAATGGAAGTCATGATAAGTTCATCAATGGATGGGGGACTATCATAGGGAAAATCTAACTTTTCCAGTGGATCTTCAAGTTTTAAGGGGTTAATGAGATGGAAATCAATTGTAAGAATGAAAAGTAAGGTAAAGGTAAATTTAAGAATCATTTATCATATGTACTTCTCAATAAAGGGACTTTAAATATCACAAAACATGAAGATGCAATCAATAGATAGGGAAAACCATAAACTATGCAATCCACACTTCAACAAATGATAATTCAAGACAAAATTTTCCAATGAAATATAGAAGGTGAAAAACTCATTTAACTTCTAGGGATTTCACCTTCAAGGAATGAAAAAATTTAAGAAACACATATAACTACAATCAGAGAAGAGTGAACTCCTAAACATCCTTAATTATAGTTATGAAGATATCTAAACAATTATTTAAGCAAGTACAAAGGGTATGATCGAAACAAAACCTCTTTGGTAGACTTTAAAGAATGGTACTTTAGAGAGAGACTTAAAAAAACAGTGTTTAAATGGCAGCAAGTAAGCAGGGAAAACAATAAATCATTCTTGAAACCAAATGTATTCAACTATTTATGAAATAAATAGGCTTAGGGGGTCCAAAGAGAAATTGATAATTGTCTGAAATGTCCTAGCAGAAGAAAACATTAAGGCAGTGAAGAATAAACAGAACTAAGGTGCTTTCAAAAGACATTTCTTAGCCTAAAAATTTTATTATATTGCTACATAGAAATATGGAAACATAATGAAAACAAGAATAAAAATAAAAAATTAGAATCACTTCACCAACAACCAAGCTCAGGGATCCAGTGATCTAGCCTCCTCCATCGAAAAACAGATGAGGGAATCCACAAGTTCCAAGAATTCAATTTCTTTCCAACTTCCGAGAGACTATATATTACTTCAAAGAGTCATCAAATGCCAACAATATAATGAGTTCAAATTTCGTATTTATGCTGCAAATGAGGAGGTGAAGCCTAAGAGAGGGTTTGAGTATCATTTTTTACAGAGTAAGTGCATTGCTGACCTTGAAGACCATGCAAGGCTCAAGGTAGGAATATCTGCAACTACTTCTCTATTTTAATAACTTCTATCTTAACTTCTAAGGAAAAATAGGTGAATGTGTTGAATTTAAGGCTTATTCATAACTTTTACAATAAATGTTTGACAGATAAAATAACTCTAACTCAGCTTAATAATTGCCTAATTTTTTTTTTGAAGGAAACAAAACACTTAGGTGGCTAAAAATATCTCTGAGAAGAATAACTGCCATGAGTTGAGTCATTCAAATTTGTCTTAGGTTAATCTGTCTTTTGTTCTATATTTAATTTCTGTCTTAAGCCTTAAACTCTATCTTTATGCTTTGTTGTCTGCTCTTTATCATTTTTTCTTTAATCTGTTTGATCTTTCTGTTATGTTCCTTTGATTTTTTGACTTGTTTCATTTGATACTTTGCTTTTACCTTTTCATCTTTCTACTATCTTCTTTTTTTCTTTGACCTTTATCAATCTGTATTTTCTTTAATCTTCTATTTTAATTAGCTAGTCCTTTGTTTTGTCCATTAATTAAGATTAGCCCTTTAACCTTTCTGCCTTCTTTCTTTGTTGTTTCTGTTAAGTCCCTATATTAATAGTGTAGTCCCTTATTATGTTAGTGTAGCCCCCCTTATTTTTATTGTTGTACCCTTGTAACACCCATATTATTATTGTTGTGCCCTTACATTAGTATTGATAGGTCGGCTAGGGTTACATTGTGGCCCCACTAGGATTACATTATGGCCCCATGGACTCCTATATATAGAAAGGAGGTTTTATCATTTGTATCATCTAATAATTGTTCATTTATGTAATGTATTGGAGGTTTACCCCTTGAATTGGCTTATTTCTAAGGAATTGATATCTCTTTTCTTCTATTTTTGGAGCTGGTTTCACAACATTTGGTATTAGAGCTTTGGATTCTAGGGTTTTCGCTGCTCCAAATCGATCATCGTGGAATTTTCGCTATAAATTTTTTTCTAGGAAGGTTCAGAAGCTAAAAATTTTATAGTGCAAATCTGAAATCATAAGGACTATCGTTGAAAAATTTCAGAGCTTGGTTCGTAATATTTTCGGAGATATGATCTGTGGAATTTAGGTCTTTTTTAGGCTCTCTAGTTTCATCTCAAAGAGGTTATCATGGGAAAATATTCATAAATATCTCTCTGAGCATCGGATTGGAATGCTGTAAAAAGTGGACATAATTAAACGAACTTTGGTTTCTTTTCTATCAATTTCAAAGCCAAAGGATGAAACAGTGACATGTGGCAAGTTATACAAGTTTGCTCTACTGAACCAGTCCATAATTGGGTCATTGTGGGAGATTGGACATAACTTTGCCTTGAAGAATCCAAATCAGGTCAGACCTGTGACATTTAAAAGAAGCTTCAAAGGGCTACCACAAGGCCAAATTTATGATATTGAGGATCTGTAATTACAGAAATAATTTAATTTCAATATCAAGATCCTCAAAAGCAAGAAAAAGGTGTGTATTTGGTTTTTAAAATTGCATAACGTTTGTTTGAAAAAGTAGTTTGAAGTGATTCCTAGGGCATATTTTAGAATTTTTATCAGTATTGGGTTCTATAATGCTTCAAAAAAATAATTCCATACCCCTTAAGTCCTCAAAATTCTATACTATGACGCATGAAGAGGAAGAATTGCAGTATGAGATATCAAAATTATGGTACCAAGAGCAACAATTTTCGATCTTACGAAGAGCAAACAAAGATTACATAGATGGTTTAAAAGAAGAAATGGAGGATGAGTTGGATGGTTTGAAGGATCAAAAAATAGCTAATATGGATAATAAATTAGTGGAAGATCAAATTGAGCATCAAAAACAAGTTCTCCAACTCTCAAAGGATAACCTAACTTTGGTGCAAAATCTAATGAAACAACAAGAAGATCAACATCACATCGAAAGAGGTTATGAAAAATTCATAGAAACAAGAACTCGACAAGTACGATCAATTTCAGAGTATCTCAGCAAGTGGAAGAACTTTCCTGTAGAAGATTCCACATGGGAGGATGAGAATTTTATACAGAAGCATCAAGAAATAATCAAGCATTGAGGACAACACTTGTTTGAAGGAGAGGGGCATGTTAATTCCCTATATTAATATTGTAGTCCCTTGTTATGTTAGTGCAACCCCCCTTATTTTTATTATTGTACCCTTGTAACCCCCATATTCTTATTATTGTGCCCTCACATTAGTATTGTTAGGTCGGCTAGGGTTACATTGTGGCCCCACTAGGATTACATTATGGCCCCATGGACTCCTATATATAGAATGGAGGTTTTATCATTTGTATCATCCAATAATTGTTCATTTATGTAATGTATTGGAGGCTTCCCCCTTGAAGTGGCTTATTTCTAAGGCGTTGATATCTCTTTTCTTCTATTTTTGGAGCTTGTTTCACAACAGTTTCTTAACAGTTTGTGACTTTTGTGTGTAGGGGAGGTCACTCTTTGTAGTTGGATGGTTTATGATCTGTCGATGAGGATGTTTCATCATTGATTAAACCCTAAAAATCCCTTTGATCTCCCCAATTCTGGATTAAGACCCTTGGATTGTCACCCAAGGTTTCATCCATCTTTTATGGACTGTAGGAGGGCATTTTGGATCCTTTCTTCCATTAAAAACCTGCACAAAACAAAAATATTTAGTAAAAATCATGTGAGAGCGGCCTTGACTGTGTTTTCGGGGGTTTCAGGTGGTTAGAAGGCGTTTTTCAGAGGAGGAGAAGGTGCAGAGGGAAAGGTTCCGAAGGCAGAACCAAGAGGAAATTTGAAATATGGCGTGGAGGGAAAAATTGGTTTTGATCAACCGGGGTGGTTTATCATGTGGATTAGAGATGGTAAGTGGTTTGGAGTGAAATGGACATGATACCATAGAGAGAATAACACATGGTAGGTGGAAAACTGCCTGTGTGTTGTAAATCATCAAACCTAATCGCAATTTTTTACGCGATATGTTTTTTGGGCCGTCGGATCTCAGGTGATGAGATCGATGACGCGGGATGATTTAAGGAGCGGTGAGCAGATTTGGGGGGGGTGGAGCATGGGGATAGTTGGCACAATGTGAATGGAGTCAGGGGGTAATGGAAAGTGGGACCCAGGGTGAGGTGACGTGGAGATCTTTGTCGGGTAGCGCGGGGTCATAACAATGCAGGAAAATTTCGGGGATGCGATAGCCATTGGATTAGGAAAATGGGTCCCCGATCAATGGTGGAGATGGCTTGATGAAATGAAAGATGGGGTGAGGGAAAATGGGGCTCACATTTTAATTTTCCAAAGGTTTTGGGAGTTTTAATAAAACAGATGGGGTAGAGCTTTATTTCACATGGGGAAGGGGCTAAGAGATGGCGGGGCTGAGGTCTTATGCGAACAAAGGGGGCTGGGGCTTAAGCAGAGAGGGGCTTAAGGCCTAATTTATACAAAGAATGGGTTTTATACATAAAAAGGGTTTTTAGATTAAATTTAGTTTAAAACAATGTAAAAAGAGGGTTTTTAGATTGTTTAATATGTTTAAAGGAAAGATGATGGATGAAGGGATCTTATGAGGGTTTTGAGGAAGGGAAAAAGTGGGTTTTGTAGAGGAATAAAGGAAGTAAATGAGAGTGTGATGTGGGGAATAAAATGAAATTAGCAGGCACGGAAAATTGAGTTTCCTTGGAGCAGTAGGGTAAATTTTAGAAGGCAAAAGATAGAGAAATTTAGTGAAATCGCTACACTTATGATAATGGAGCTAGTGATATTTCTAGAACTCAAAATATTTCTCAAATGTTGTTTCTTAGAAATATAGGATCAGAATTTAGTCATCTTTTTATATCAACAAAAATTACTAATGACCAACAAGGTCAAGGTTAAGGGTAAAGTTAAGGTTAAGGTTAAGGTTATGGGATTAGTAAGGTTAAGATTAGGTTAAGGTTATGGGATTAGTAAGGTTAAGATTAGGTTAAGGGTAAGTAGGTTAAGGGTAAGGCTAAGGTTAAGGTTAAGGTTATAGTAAGGTTAAGTTAATGTTAAGGTTAAGGTTTGGTAAACGTTAGGGTTAGGTATAGTTAAGGTTAAATTTAAGGTTAAGGTTAGCATTAAGGTTAGGGTTAAGGTTAACGTAAGGGTAAGGTTGACCTTAAACTTAACCTTAACCTTAACCTGACCAAACCTTAACCTTAACCTTAACGTTACCCTTAACATAACCTTAACCTTGACTTTACCTTAACCTAACCTAAACTCCTTAACCTTAACCTTAACCTTAACTTCACCCTTAACCTTCACCTTGCCCTTAACCTTCACCTTAACCTTAACCTTATCTTAACATTAACCTTAACCTTAAGCTTAAGCTTAACCTAACTATAACCTTACCATTAACATAACTTAACCTTAACCTTGACCTTAACCTTAACCTTAACTTTAACCTTAACCAAACCCTTAACCTTGACTTTAACCTTAACCGTAACCTTAACCTTAACCTGACTAAACATGTAACCTTAACCTTAACCTTAACCTAACCTTAGCCTTGACCTTATCCTAACCTTAACCTAACCCTAACCTTAACCAAACCCTCAACCTTAACTATAACCTAACCCTAACCTTCACCTTAACTTTACCCTTAACCTTGACCTTAACCTTAACCTAACCTTAACCTTAACTTTACCCTTAACCTAACCTTAACCTTGACCAAACCCTTAACATTAAACTTAACCTTAACCTTTACCTAACCTTAACCTTAACCTAACCTTGACCTTAACTATAACCTAACCCTAACCTTGACCAAACCTTAAACTTAACCTTAACTTAACCTTATCCATAACCTCACCTTAACCTTAATCATAACGTAACCTTAACCCTGACCTTAACTATAAACTAACCCTAACCTTGACCAAACCCTTAACCTTAACCTTAATCTTAACCTTAGCCTAACATTAACCTTAACCTTAACCTACCCTTAACTTAACCTTAACCTTAACCTAACTTTAACCTTAACTTTACCCTTAACCTAACCTTAACCATAACCTTAACCTTAACATTGCCCTTAACCTTACCCTTACCCTTAACCTAACCTTAACCTTGAATTTACCCTTAACCTTAACTATTACCTAACCTTAACCTTAACCATAACCTTAACCTGACCATAACTTTAACCTTAACCTAACCCTAACCTTGACCAAACCTTAACCTAAACTTAACCTAACCTTAACGTTAACCCTAACCTTAATCTTGACCTTAACCTAACCTTAAGGATTTGGGAAGGTTACAGTTAAGGTTAAGGTTAAGATAAGGTTAAGGGTAAGGTTAAGGTTAATTCTTAGGTTAAATTAAGGTTAAGATCAAGGTTAAGGTTAATGTTAAGGTTAAGGTTCAAGTTCAGGTTAAGGGTTTGGTTAAGGTTAAGGTTACGGTAAGGGTAAAGAGAAGCTTAAGGTTAGGTTAAGGGTAAAGTTAAGGTTAGGGTTAGTTTAAGGTTAAGGTTAAGGTTAGGGTTAAGGATAAGGGTAAGTTTAAGGTAAGGATAAGGTTAACCTTAACCTTAACCTGACCAAACCTTAACCTTAACTTTACCCTTAACCTAACCTTAACCTTGAATTTACCTTAACCTAACCTTAACTCCTTAACCTTAACCGTAACTTTACCTAAGGTTAGTGTTAAGGTTATGGGAAGGTTAGGTTAAGGTTAACCTTGACCTTTACCTTAACCTTAGCAATAACATAACCCTAACCTTGACCAAACCCTTAACCTTAACCTGACCTTAAGGTTAAGGTTAAGGTCAAGGTCAAGGTCAAGGTCAAGGTCAAGGTCAAGGTTAAGTTAAGGTTAAGGTTAAGGGTAAAGTTAAGGTTAAGGTTAATGTTAAGGGTAAGGTTAAGGTCAAGGTTACGTTAAGGGTAAAGTCAAGGTTAAGGTTACGTTAAGGGTTTGTTCAAGGTAAAGGTTAGGTTATAGTTAAGGTCAAGGTCAAGGTTAGGTTAAGGTTAATGTTAGGGTTAGGTTATAGTTAAGGTGAAGGTTAGGTTAAGGTTAAGGTTAGGTAAGGGTTAAAGATAAGGGTTAAGGTTAAGGTTACGGTCAAGGTTAAGGTTAATATTAGGTTAAGGGTAAGATCAAGGTAAGGTTAAGGGTTAGGTTAAGGTTGGGTTAAGGTTAAGGTTAAGGTTAAGTTAAAGGTTACGTTAAGGGTAAAGTCAATGTTAAGGTTAAGTTTAAGATTAAGTTACGGTAAGGTTATGGTAAAGGTTCAAGTTAAGGTTAAGGTTAAGGGCTTGGTCAATGTTAGGGTTAGGTTATAGTTAAGGTCAAGGTAAGGTTAAGGTTAAGGTTAAGGTAAGGTTAAGGTTAAGGTTAAGGTTACATTAAGGGTAAAGTCAAGGTTAAGGTTAAGTTAAGCTTAAGATAAGGCTAAGGTTAAGGTTAAGGTTAAGGTTAGGTTAAGGGTAAAGTTAAGGTTAGGGTTAGGGTTAGGTTAAGGTTAGGTTAAGGGTAAAGTTAACGTTAGGGTTAGGTTAAGGTTAAGGTTAAGGTTATGGTTAGGCTAAGGTTAAGGTTAAGGTTAAGGTTAGATTAAGGTTATGGTTAGGTTAAGGTTAAGATTAGGTTAAGGTTAAGGTTAAGGTTAATGCTAAGGGTAAAGTTAAGGTTAGGGTTAGGTTAAGGTTAATGTTAAAGTTAATGTTGAGGGTAAAAGTTAAGGTTAGGGTTAGGTTAAGGTCAAGGTTAAGGTTATGGTTATGCTAAGGTTAAGGTTAAGGTTAAGGTTAATGTTAGGGTTAGGTTAAGGTTACGGTTAGGTTAAGGTTAAGATTAGGCTAAGGTTGAGGTTAATGTTAATGTTAAGGGTTTGGTCAAGGTTAGGGTTAGGTTGTAGTTAAGGTCAATGTTAAGGTTAAGGGTAAGGTTATAGTTAGGTTAATGTTAAGGTTAAGGTTATGTTAAGGTTCAAATAAGGTTAAGGTTAAGGATTTGGTCAAGGTTAGGGTTAGTTTAAGGTTAGGTCAAGGTTAAGGGTAAGGTTAAGGATAGGTTAAGGTTACACAAATGGTTTGGTTAAGGTTAAGGGTAAGCTTAAGGTTAAGGTAAGGTCAAGGTTAAGGTCAATGTTAGGTTATAGTTAAGGTCAGGGTTAAGGTTAGGTTATAGTGAAGGTTAAGGTTAACGTTAAGGGTCAAGGTTAAGGTTAAGGTTAAGGTTAAGACATGTAACCTTAACCTTCACACTTAACCTTAACCTTAACCTTAACCATAACCATAACCTCCCCCTAATCATAACTTTAACCTTAACCTGAACGTTAACCCTAACCTTAACCTTAACCTAACCTTAAACATGACTTTACCCTTAACCTTAACCTTAACCTTAACCTGACTAAACTCGTAACCTTAACCTTAACTATAACCTAACCTTAACCTTGACCTGAACTATAACCTAACCTTAGCCTTAACCAAACCCATAACCTTAACGTTAACCTTAACCATAACCTTAACCTTGACCTTCCTATAACCTTAAGGTTAGGTTAAGGTTAAGGTAAGGTGAAGTGTGAAGTTTAAGTTTGAGGTCAAGGTTAAGGTTAAGGTTAGGTTAAGGTTAAGGTTAAGGTTAATGTTATGGGAAGGTTAAGGTTAATCGGGTAAGGTTAAGGGTAAGGGTAAGGTCAAGGTTAAGGTTAAGTGTGAAGGTTAAGGTTACGGGCCTTAACCTTAACCTTAACCTTAACCTTCACCCTTAACCTTAACCTTAACCTTCACTATAACCTAACCTTGACCTTGACCTTAACTATAACCTAACCTCGACCTTACCTTAACCTTAACCTTAACCTTAGGGGAAGGTTAAGGCTATGGGAAGGTTATGGTTATGGGAAGGTTAAGGTTAAGGTTAAGGTTAGGTTAAGGTTAAGGTTAGGTAAAGGTTATGGTTTTAGTCAGGTTAAGGTTAAGGTTAAGTTAACCTTAACCCTTAACCTTACCCTACCCTTAACCTTAACCTTAACCATAACCTTAACCTTTTCCTTAAATATAACCTAACCATAACCTTAACCAAACCCTTAACTTTAATCTTAACCTGACTATAACCTAACCCTAACCTTGACCAAACCTTAACCTTAACCTTAACTTTACCATTAACCTAACCTAAACCTTAACCTTGATAGGGTTAGGTTAAGGTTAAGGTCAGGTTAAGGGTTTGGTCAAGGTCAAGGTTAAGGCTAGGTTAAGGGTAAGGTTATGGGTAAAGTTAAGGTTAAGGTTAAGGTTAGGTTAAGGTTAAGGTTAGGTTAAGGTTAAGGTTAAGGTTAGGGGAAGGTTAAGGTTAAAGTTAGGTTAAGGTAAGGTTAAGGTTATGGGTTTAGTCAGGTTAAGGTTAAGGTTAAGGTTAGGGTAAGGTTAAGTTTAATTTTAGGTTAAGGGTAAAGTTAAGGTTACGGTTAGGTTAAGCTTAAGCTTAAGGTTAGGTTAAAGGTAAAGTTAAGGTTAGGGTTAGGTTAAGGTTAAGCTTAAGGTTAGGTTAAAGGTAAAGTTAAAGTTAGGGTTAGGTTAAGGTTAAGGTTAAGGTTATGGTTAGGCTAAGGTTAAGGTTAAGGTTAAGGTTAGGTTAAGGTTAAGGTTAGGTTAAGTTTAAGGTTAGGTTAATGGTAAAGTTAAAGTTAGGGTTAGGTTAAGGTTAAGGTTATGGTTATGGTTAGGCTAAGTTTAAGGTTAAGGTTAAGGTTAGGTTAAGGTTATGGTTCGGTTAGGTTTAAGATTAGGTTAAGGTTAAGGTTAAGGTTTCGTCAAGGTTAGGGTTAGGCTATAGTTAAGGTCAAGTTTAAGGTTAGGTTAAGGGTAAATTCAAGGTTAAATTTAGGTTAAGTTTAAGATTAGGTTAAGGGTAAAGTTAAGGTTAAGGTTAGGTTAAGCTTAAGGTCAAGTTTAGGGCTAGGTTATAGTTAAGGTTAAGGGTTTGGTCAAGGTTAGGGTTAGGTTCAGGTTAAGGTTAGGTTAGGATAAGGTGACGGTTAAGCTTAGGTTAAGGTTAAGGTTACGGGTTTAGTCAGGTTAAGGTTAAGGTTACGGTTAAGGTTAAAGTCAAGGTTAAGAGTTTTGTTAAGGTTAAGGTTAGATTAAGTTAAGGTTAAAGTTAAGGTTAAGGTTAGGTTAAAGGTAAAATTAAGGTTAAGGTTAAGCGTAAGGTTAAGGTTAAGGTGAGGTTAAGGGTAAATTTAAGGTTAAGGTGAAGGTTAAGGATAAGGTTAAGGTTAGGTTAAGGTTAAAATCAAGGTTAAGGTCAAGGTGAAGGTTAAGGGTAAGGTTAAAGTTAAGGGTTACGAGTTTAGTCAAGTTAAGGTTAAGGTTAAGGTCAAGGGTTTGGTTAAGGTTAGGTTAAAGTTAAGGTTAAGGTTAAGGGTTTGGTCAAGGTTAGGGTTATGGGTAAGGTTAGGGTAAGTTTAGGGTTAAGGTTAGGGGAAGGTTAAGGTTAAAGTTAGGTTAAGGCAAGGTTAAGGTTAAGGTTAACGTTACGGGTTTAGTCAGGTTAATTTTAAGGTTAAGGGTTTGCTGAAGGTTAGGGTTAGGTTATAGTTAAGGTTAATGTTATGTTGAGGGTAAATTTAAAGTTAAGTGTTTGATCAAGGTTAGGGTTAGGTTATAGTTAAGGTTAAGGTTAGGGTTAAGGTAAGGGTAAAGGTTTAGGTAATGTAAAGGTTAAGGGTTTGGTCAAGGTTAGGGTTATGGTTAACGTTAAGGTTTAGGTTAAGGGGGTAATGTTAAGGTTAAGGGTTGATGTTAAGGTTAAGGTTAGGGTTAAGGTTAGGGGAAGGTTAAGGTTAAGGTTAAGTTTAAGGGTTTTGTCAAGTTTAGGGTTAGATTATAGTTAAGGTTAAGGTTAAAGGTTTAGTCATGTTAAGGTTAAGGTTAAGGGTTTGGTCAAGGTTAAAGTTAAGGGTTTGGTTAAGGTTAGTGTTAGGTTATAGTTAAGGTTAAGGTTAAGGTTAAGGTTAAGGGTAAGGGTAATGTTAAGGTTAAGGGTTTGTTCAAGGTTAGGGTTACGTTATATTGAAGGTTAAGGTAAAATTAAGGGTAAATTCAGGGTTAAGGTTAAAGTTAAGGTTAAGGTTAAGGGCAAGGTCAAGGTCAAGGTTACTGGTCTTAATGTTAGCCTTCACTATAACCTAAACTTAACCTTAACCTTAAATTTAACTATAACCCAACCTAACCTTAACCTTAACTATAACCTAACCCTAACCTTGACCAAACCCTTAACCTTAACCTTAACCTTAACCTTAACCTTCCCATAACCATCACCTTAACCTTAACCTTAACCTAGCCTTAACCTTAACCTTAACCTTAACCTAACCATAATCTTAACCTTAACTATAACCTAACCCTAACTTTACCCTAACCATAACCTTAACTATAACCTAACCATAACCTTAACCTTACCCTTAACCTAACCTTTACCTTAACCTTAACCTTGACCTTGAACTTAACCTTAACATTAACATCAACTTAACCTTAACCTTGACCTTAACCTTAACTTTAACTATAACCTAACCTAACCTTGACCTTAACTATAACCTAACCCTAACCTTGACCAAACCCTTAACATTAACCTTAACCTTAACCTTAAACTTCCCATATCCTTAGCTTTAACCTTAACCTTCACCTTAACCTTAACCTTGACTTTACCCTTAGCCTAACCTTAACCCCTTAACCTTAACCTTCCCATAACCATAACCTTAACCTTGAATTTACCCTTAACCTAACCTTAACCTTAACAATAACCTAACCCTAACCTTGACGAATCCTTAACCTTAACCTTAACATTCCCCTAACCTTAACCTTAACCTTAACCTTAACCTTCCCTAACCATAACATTAACCTTAACCTTCCCATAAACATAACCTTAGCCTTAACCTTTACCTTACCTTTGACCTTAAACTTAAATTTAAACTTAACCTTAACCTTAACCTTGACCTTGACCTTAACCTTACCCTTAAACTTATCTTAATCTTAACCTAACCTTAACCTTAACTTTACCCTTAACCTTACCTTAACCATAACCTTAACCTTGATTTTACCCTTAACGTAACATTAACCATCACCTTATCTTTACCCTTAACCTTAACCTTAGCCTAACCTTAAGCTTAAGCTTAACTTAACCTTAACCTTAACTATAACCTAACCCTAACTTTACCCTAACCATAACCTTAACTATAACCTAACCGTAACCTTAACCTTACCCTTAACCTAACCTTAACCTTAACCTTTACCTTGACCTTTACCTTAACCTTAACCTTTACCTTTTCCTTAACTTTAACTATAACTTAACCTAACCTTGACCTTAACTATAACCTAACCTTAACCTTGACGAAACCCTTAACCTTAACCTTAACATTAACCTTAACCTTAACCTTAACATTAACCTAACTTTAGCCTTAACCTTAACCTTCCCATTTCCATAACCTTAACCTTAACCTTCCCATTTCCATAACCTTAACCTTCACCTTAACCTTAACCTTGACTTTACCCTTAACCTAACCTTAACCCATTAACCTTAACCTTAACCTTCCCATAACCATAACTTTAACCTTGACTTTACCCCTAACCTAACCTTAACGTTAACCATAACCTAACCCTAACCTTGACAAAAACTTAAACTTAACCTTAACCTTATCATTCCCCTAACCTTAACCCTAACCTTAACCTAACCTTAACATTCCCCTATGTAATATTCCAAATCTGGAACAACTCATGAATCATGCATGAAAAAAAAAATTCTAGCAAAAAATGCAATAAAATAGTAAAATGGACTCTTGGATCCCATATATTAGTTAATATACATTCTAAATCCAATATTAGAGCTAAAACAAAGCAAACTAGGTGGTTTAAACAGATCTCCCACAGTTAGGATTTCCAAAGAGTGCTAAAACCCCAATACTACAAAATGCCGAAGCAGCCGCTCAAGGGACTGCGCAGTATAAGAGAGGGTTTACACACAAAATAATAGGATAACAATATATCTACTCATGTATTGATAAATAGTTCTAAAGAATAGAGATATAAGCTCCTTATACAAAATAAAAAATAAACCGGCAAGGGTTTCTTGTCAAACACTCAGCATACAAGATAGGAAATTCAGTAATTTACTGGATAAACACTGCAACACTGAAGTAAATCAGTGTATAGGACTGAAATATGTCTTATATTCTATAGATCCCTCAAGGGATTCCTCCCATGAAAGGATGAACCTCTCAATCACAAGGAAACACTGCAACAGAGCCACCAAATCATGCAATGATCACTGCCTCAAGAATAATGAATTCCTTAGCAGAAAAAACGCTGGGAACGTATGGGAAATGTGTGGTCTGATAAAAAATATCTGAAATAATCTCTAGAGATCTCCAAACATATCTCTCAAGTGAAATAAACCTCCCTCGAATGAGAAACTAGCTCAGAAGCTGAGATTCCAATCCCTTCCACTGTTGCACCCAACAACACTACACAATCTCCGACAAAGTTGTGCCGATGAAGATGGCTGAAAATTGGCCTAAAAAACTGATGTGGAATGATGTGTTATCTCAAAATCAGAACCTGATAGGCTGCTGATCAATAAGACTCTGAGTAACTATTTCAAACCAGACTTTTAGTTGAGGCTTAGCCTCCTCAACCTGAGAGGGCTCTCTCAATAGGTTTATGATTTTCAAATAAGGATTAGATGGCTAACTCTATGAGTAAAATGGATAAAAATGGATAATTTTTTGTTATACTAATCAAAAAACATCTATTGGAATTATGGAGTCAAGTGTGTTTTCACAAAACATGAGTATCAGTTTCATTTAGAAGTCAAGGCATTTCAGGGTTTAGATGCATCAAAGAACAGTAGGACAGAAAATAAACATAGTTCATGAACATATGAAGGAAGTTAGAGCACCTTAAATGAATTATAAGTAACATACATTCATTCCACTGCAAGTAATTGAAAGAGGAAAAATATGAGAATATCACACAACCATAACCCTTTTTGAATCCCGAGTGATGAAACCAATATCTTTGTATTAACATAAAAACACAGTTTTTGCTACAACAACAGTATGCTTGCTTGTGAAAATTTCCAACCCTATGAAATTTGACTTCTTGTATTTTATAAATTCATCATTACATTTCTTGGATTCTCTCCACACACTTCAGAGAAATTTGAATTTTCTAGCTTGATACCTATCAACTGCTAAAACAAACTTTAATTACATCTGACAGTTTAAATTGTCTGCTCTAGAGTCCTAATACAACTAGGATTAAAACTCTTTATTATAACTTAACAACCTTATCAAAATATTAAATATTCTATTTGACAGATGCTCCTCCTAAACTTCAACCTTGATGATGTCCATCTCCTTACTATTTGACTGTATTGATTTGTCTCTTATCTTCCCTAAAAGATAGGAACATGCTCCCTGCAAAATAGCTATCATGCTTCATTTATGTTTCTTCAAACCATATATTGACCAACTTGTGCTCAAAAACATGTGGCATTGTCTTATTGATCTCACGTGACTTCACCCTTCTAGCTTTTCCCAAAACAAACCTTTGAATAAATTCCCAAAACTGTTAACATTGCTGTGCTACGAAACTGTCTACTATTTTCATAGCGCAGAACTTCACCTTTGAAAACCTAACTTGGAATCTCCATTTTCCTTTGTTTTTCTATTAGATCTTCACTTATGGTCATTATACATCCTTCGGCAGCATCAAGGTTTAATAAACATGCCCTTTCACCCTTTGAAAACTTTCAAAATCGATCAAACTACATCAAAATCGGTCAAATTGCATCCTACAACAATTTCGTAGTGCGCTACTAAACTGGTGTGCATGACACCTACAACAGTTTCGTAGCATGCTACGAAACTACTGTGTCTTTATTTTCACTGCTTTTTCCAAAATTTTATGCTTCAAAACTTTACTGTCGTACTTTCATTTATATATATAAGCCCTCATTATCAATCAATATCAATTCTGAGATGCTTTCAAAAATGAAAACTTTCCACATAACTCCAAAAATGTGATAGGAGATGTCACTTACTGTTTACACTCATTTCGGATGTGTTTGATCTTTAGGCTTTGGTAGCTATATTTCAAGGTCTTCAACCTTCCTTTTAATCCTTCTATTATTAGCCCTTAGTTTGGTATTAACCATCCTTATGAACTTTTCTTCCTTGATTCAGGGATAGTCCATATGAAGAATTGATCATTACTGCTGATTGACTCACTGTTTGAAACCTTTTCCAGCTCCCACAAACCTTTCAACCTCTCAAATTTCGACCTTTCTACAGCATGCATTCTCACTTTCTTCCTTAATTTATCAATCTCAATGTTTGCAAGTTTAAGTTTTTCTTTAACCTCCTCATAAATACTCTTTTCTCTCTGAGTATTAAATACTCTGTTTCTACCTTCTTCAAGTATTTGAGATGATGTATTAATGGGTTCTTCAAAAACACTTGCATCCTCACCTCCTATTTGGTCTATCTCCATGTCTGGTTGTTGAATTTTCTTAGGCTGCCTAGTCAATGGTTTTCTAGGCTTAAAAACAAACTCTAACACCTCATCCTCAAAGTCTAATTTTTTGGATGTTTTGAATTTGTTTGATTTGCCACTTGTATCCAGCTTTATGAACTCTGCTTGAAACAGGGGAGACTCTTCAATGTCAATAGATAGTAATATATCATTCAATTCAACTCTTAATTGCAAATTTTCATTTGTGACCACAACCTTACCCTTCTCCTTTGACCTTTGACTCCTAGTAAACTTCTTCTAAGTTGTTTTACTAGTTGACTGTTCCTGAATTGTCTTTTTAACTTGAGTTCTCTTCTTCTATGCAGATTGAGGAGTCCTTTGGATTTTCAATGATGTCTTTATCATAGGTTCCTTAACCTGTTTCCTGGGATTAAGCTTAACAAACCTCCTTGATTTTGATTTTGTAGGTTATTTGTTGAAGATGTTTCTTTGACTTGAGGGCTAGCACTTGTTCCTTCAACCCATATTCCACTGAAAAAGAGAAATGAAAACCATTCTCTTTTCACTTTATGAAGCTCATGCAAAACTATTAACTTGACTAGACCATGATGAAATAAAGAGGTTTCACATGCCTGATTTTTCATCTGTACTTTGTCTGCCATCTTGGCCAGACTTTGAAATAGAAAGAAAGGTAAGTCTAGAGAGATTATTCCTGTGAAATGCAATAAGAGCTTAAAGTGGTAAGTGTACACCTTGTGGTATTTCCCTTCGCAGGTGAAGTACCTTTGGATATTGTAGAGCAGATTGGAAAATTAATCCTTGACATAACTTCTTGGCACAACTTTGTTCAAATCAGTATCCATAAACTCTAGTTTCAAAAATATTTTGCAGGGTTGCATTTCAAACCTAAAATTCTTGAACCATCTCTCCTCCCCTCTTGGAATTTTTGTGACTGCTGATATAACTTCAGGAGAAATTGGTAAATTGAGAAAACCAACCTTTTTGATTGACCCTGTGAAGTTAGTAGCAAATACTTTGGTAACCTGATTATGCCCCCCTTGAAGCTTTTCACAGAACCTCCAAAAACCTACCTTATTGAAGGCTTTTTCAATATATTTATCTCTTGTGAGAGTTTCTAAACCTTCAGGTTCTGTCCTTAGGTAGTGACCAGACCAGTGATTTATTTTTTCTTCTGTCATTTTATTCCTGAAAACCCCATGTCTTCAGCAAATCTGTAATCAACCTCCTTGTTGGATGAACTGGTTCGCTTCAAAATTTGTTTCAGCCTCTCTTGATTTATGTTATGCCTTGCTTGATTAGAAACTCTGTTTCAACCAACAATTATTTTTAAAATTACTTGATTGGAAATCAAAACTGCTGACATAACATTCAATTGTGTTCAGCCTCGCTTGATTTAAAATTCTTCCTCGCATGATTGGAAATTCGGCCTCGCTTGAAAACTTTAAAGAGAGCTCTGGTTTCTCATCATGACCTTCTCTTTTAAAAATAGATATGCATGCATTGTTTTCTTTGCATGAGATAAAATTAATGCTAACCAATCCCCTTTTCAAATTTGCAAAGGACCATTGACAAATGAACGCTAATGAATCTCATAATGATTTCATAACTACTTTGGGTGGTTGCATGCGTGAAGGAGAATTCATGGACTGACATCATAATCATGGACTGACACCATATTCATGAAAATTTAACCCCAAGTGATGGATGTGAGAGCTAAACCAAAAATTATGAAACCTCGATTTCGTAGTGCTGGTAGTGTGATTTCAGGATTTTGGGCTACAAAAATACCAACATTTTCGTAGCACAGAAGAAGTTTTTTACATTAAGCACACTACGAAAACGTGGTTTCATGGCTTATTCGATTTTTTTTTTTAAATACTTAGAATATGGTTTTAAAAACATGGCATGAGACTTCTAAGGAGTAAAGTAAGGTTTATGAACTTTAGTTTATGATTAAATGAGACTTGTAACCTATGACTTAGACCCTATAAAACATAAAAATGACTCGAACCCTATCTAATACCATGACTTAGGAACAAGTATGAACTAACTGAATTTAGAGACTTTTAATAGTGATAAAATAATGAATACAAAATCTCCCAATGAGGCTCCTCAAAGGAAAGAGATGGGATTCCCGCCTGGGAACACCCAGTGCTAAACAAAAATGCAAATTTGCTTAGAAACAAAGCAGCAACAAGTCTTGGCAGACAAGAATAATAATCTAGGACAGGAAGAATAATGCTGACATCCTCTTCCTTATATAAGATATGAATTTTATTTCCCTTGGCCCCACTCAATTAGGTTATCTCCATCCAAAGATGCATCTCCCTCCAAAATTGCGTTATTCCTCCTTGGATTCTTCCTCCACTAAAACTGCGTTGTTGACTTGGTCAAAGCAGCTTGATTTCAACCCTGTTCACACATGGAGGTGTTTTATTAGGCTTGAAAGAGTGTCACCTTTCACATTTGGAGTATTTTGTTCCTCCTTAGGAGACTTATGGGCTTTCTTCCCCATTTATTCACGAGCTAGATTTGTTGCTAACTCTAATGTTCCATTTAGCTTGGAGGATAAAATTTTGGAACATTACAATCCTCCCCTCCAAAATATTTTCTTGTCCTCAAGAAAATGCATAAGGAGAATAAAATTTCTCCCCTCTTCCTCATGTGGCCTCCCATCAATAGCCTCCATCACTGCATCAAGATAATCTACAAATATACTGTCATCCAATGCTTCCTCCCAGGTGTGCAAAACCAAAGTGTCTACATCAATCAAAGGTGGAAAGTGTGAATGGAAACCTACGAGCTGTATCATGGCCTCCACAGAGTAGGAGTGATGATCATCATGGTGAATTAGTGCCTCCCTCACCCATGTTATCATACAAATGAAGTGAGACACCATCCAACATGGCAACTCATGAAAAGTCTCCTCCACCTTATGCTCCTGGAATGTAGGTGGGCTGAATAAATGAACATGATAGGAAAGAGGGCCTATCCCACATTTTACTCCTCTCCACTGATGATAAGTGTAGAGGGTATGCTGATCTAGGGCTGCAACATGATTTCCCTCCAATGGAAAGAAGAAGATTGAGTCACTAAGGATCCTCCCTCCAAATTCATGAGACATGTCAACCCAAACCATTCCATCCAAGATGAATGGCACATCATCACCATTTGGCCTCCAAATCATAAAATTTCAGAAAATTAGGTGCAATTTTGGATGGTACCAAAGGTTCTCCAAGTGGATATTACGTAGTCTTCCCAACTTCTGTTTGAGAATGTCATATGGCAAGTGGTCCTGCAACAAGTTACAAGCTGTACATGTTTGTTCTCCTAACATGGGGCAATAAGAATCAATGTATATCAGCTGTACATAGATAAAATAACAATACTCTTGCCAAAATTCATGTATATATGGGCTACTATCATCATAAACATTGGCCCTAAGGTGACCATGAAACCCAGAAATACTCTTGCTATTTTGAGGAGCAATGCACTGTTCAAACATGGTGAGAAAGTACAAATACTCAATGGAGTAATGAACAAGTAGAGAAATGCAATCCCTACCATACATAGTGAGTTGGATGAAAGTGAGGTCCCTTAATAATTCCTCCCATGAGAGTCTCCTCATAGAAATCTGCAAGAAGGAATGCATCTCCTCCTCAGAATATTCCATCCATAAGAACATACTGCTATGTGACAGTACTGTAGGCCTTCCTGATAAGGCTCCATGACTTCTTTATTTGACATCCCATATTCCAAGGTCATCGACCACCATGCTTCTATGTGAGAGGATCTTCTTCCTACATGGAAGTCTCTCATGATCCTCCAATGCTGAAGGGTAGCCTCCTTGCACCATGAATGTGCCTTCCTTCTCTCTGGAAATATCATGAAAAGTATGGGAAGAATTTTTCCCATACTCTCCCAAGTGTATCCATAGCAAAAACAAAATTTTTTTCTGCCTCATCTCTCCCTCATACAATCCATGAAGTAAGATCATGATAGTCAACTTGTATGATGCCCCATATAAGCAAGTCCTCTGTTGCTCTATCATATGGGTTCCATGCCATCCAATTGGTTTTTCTCTCCATACAAAGCTTCCCTTGAGAAAAAACACATCAGAAATACATGGAAGAAAGATACAATAAAAACAAGTTGCCAAATGACAACCAGAGAGTGAATCATGGTCCCCCTCATGGAACCATCACAATGCATCAAAATAAGAAAGAACAAGTGCTTTTCCAGACACTTGTTTGCTGCCACATTCATCTCATAAGATGAAAACATGAAGTTACAAGTTGGTGCCAATGGTGAACACCCAGATACATGTGGCTTCCCCCACAAACCATAAAAAGATAGCCAAATTCAATGCTACAGGTAGCTGCAAGTACATCATCATACAATATGCAAGAAGAGATGATTCTTCTTGTCACATCATGCTACTCAAATAAGGAAAATAAGTACAATGCAAAATATGAAATTATACCTCCTCCATCATGTACTTGAGGTCTTCAACTGAAATGGCTCAACTGGAAATTCTTCCTCACTTCCAATGAGTAGGAAGGTGGCTGTGACCTCCTCTCTATCACCATTCGGGCTATGCATCTCTCCATATGTTGAAATATGTCATGATGAATACCCTCCCAAGTGAATTCCTCCATCAAATGGAAATATGCATCAAAGTGCATTGAAGAGAAGTCCTCATGTGCTGCATGTAGTAGCTTCTCCCTGAGACTAGAAGATCTAGTCAAGAAGATCTTGCCATAGGAATAGATGACCACATCATCCACCATGTATCTCTCATCTCCATCCAAGTCATCAAGAATCATGCATGCACCAAGATCCTTGGAGTACTCTACCAAAAGCTGAGACCTCCAATAAGGATCAATCCTCCTAAGAGACAACGCTGGTGATCTGACATGTGAAGCTCTCCTCATGCTGTTGCCTGCTACTTTGACATCCCCCATGCCAAATTATTCCTCCAAACTCTTCACCTCTCCAAAATCCAAGAGTGGTGAATCCAAATATAAGATTTCTTTCATCAATGATATATTAGGTGGCCTCTCCGGTGGAATGCCTCCATATAATGAGACATCAATGTCAAGAGTAGACTGCTCATATGGTTGGGCAACCCTGCCCTCGCTTTCAAAATGCAATACAGTCTGCCTCTCTCTTGCACTATCTCTCTGAAATAGAGAAGGGTGTGTGCCTCTCATCAAATGACGCTTCTCTTCCTCCCTTCCTTCTCCTTCCAGCTACAATGCTGCACAATCATGCTGCTCACTGATTATGCTTGGACTTCCATGTATGGGATCCTTGGGAAATTCTTACAAAGGCATAAGAATCCCTCATGTCAGAGCATGTGCTCCTCCTTCTTCTGCATGAGGCACTGGATGTGCTCTATATGTGACATCGTTGTTGCCCTCATCTTCCTCAATGTGTATGGGAAACATCTCAACAATTGGATCCTCCTGTGAAAAGGAGATCCCCATGCCCTCTTGTTAAAGAATATGAACTAGAGGTCTTGCTTCCGGCAATATGTAATGAAATATTTCACCTCCTCCCATGGTTTTTTGAAATGGGGTTTCCTCCATCACATGCAAGGGTTTTTTTTTCTCAAGTTTTCCTACTCATGTGCCTTAGGAAGTTTTTCACCAAACCTCCCCATCAATGTCTCTATGAATCTTGTATAAGATGAAGTGTTTGCATTTTTTAGAGAACAAGATTCAAAAATCCATCATGCATGAGCTTTACCTCTGAAATGCAGCACTGCAACTCTGATGGCTTCATCTTCGAGAATACAGTGCAGCTGCAAATAGGAATCTAGCTCCTTCACCCAGGCTCCAGCTGAACATGTAGGTGATCTGGAAAAAGTATATAGAATAAATCTACCTGCATCCTGTTGCTAGTTCTTCTCCACCTGGACCTTGAAAAACACTTGGAAATCAGTATGATCTCTAAAATTCTGAGTTTGAGATTCATACTCCTGCAAAAAATCACTATGAGTTCTCCTCTTAGGCATTTTTCCTCCTATCCATCTCAAGATAGCTCTGGGCACTTGAATATGTTGTGCATCATCGAGTGTGGCTGCATGCTCAAAATCACCATGTGAAAATCTAGTTTTATCTCTATATTCAACCTCCTTTGGAGATCCCATCTCCAATCTCATATTCTTCAGCTCTCCGTGAAAGCTCTGCATGGATTTTGAAAGAAGCTTTGTGATATTGTCTTCATTTATTTCTTCACACACTAAATATTTCTTGCTTATTTCCATCTCTTATTCATCTGATAGTTGGATCTCACAGGTTGAGCCAGAGATCATGCTCTGATACCACTGTAATATTCCAAATCTGGAACAACTCATGAATCATGCATGAAAAACACATTTCCAGCAAAAAATGCAATAAAAAAGTAAAATGGACTCTTGGATCCCATATATTAGTCAATATAAATTCTAAATCCAATATTTGAGCTAAAACAAATCAAACTAGGTGGGTTAAACAGATCTCCCACACCTAGGATTGCTAAAAAGTGCTAAAACCCCAAGACTGCAAAATGCTGGAGCAGCTACTCAAGGGTTTGCGCACTATAATGGAGGGTTTAAACACAAAATAATAGGATAACAATAGATATACTTATGTATTGATAAATAATGCTGAAGAACAACGATCTAAGCTCCTTATACAAAATACAAAAGAAACCGGCAACGGTTTCTTGTCAAACACTTTGCATACAAGAGGGGAAATTCAGTTATTTACTAGATAACCACTACAAAACTGAAGTAAATGAGTGTATAAGGCTGAAATATGTCTGATATTCTATATATCCCTCAAGGTATTCCTCCCATGAAAGGATTAACCTCTCAATCACAAGGAAACATTGCAACGAAGCCACCAAATCATGCAATGATCACTCCCTCCAGAATAATGCATTACCTAGCAGAAACAACGTTGGGAATGTATGGGAAATGTGTGGTATGATACCATATATCTAAAATAATAACTATATCTCTCCAAACAGATCTCTCAAGTGAAGGAAACCTCCCTCCAATGAGAAACTAGCTCAGAAGCCGGGATTCCAATCCCTTCCACTACTGCACCCAACAACACTGCACAATCTCCGGAAAAGATGTGCTGATGAAGATGGATAAAAATTTGCCTGAAAACCTAATTTGGAATGATGAATAAAAACTATACAAATGAGGCTCCCCAAAGGAAAGAGGTGGGATTCCCGCCTAGGAACACCTAGTGCTAAACATCACTGCAACTTTGCTAGGCAGGAAAGCAGCAACAAGTCTTGGAAGACAAGAATAATAATCTAAGACATGAAGAATAATGCTACCATCCTCTTCCTTATATAAGATATGAGTTTTCTTTCACTTGGCCCCACTCAATTAGGTTATCTCCATTAAAATATGCATCTCCCTCCAAAATTTCGTTATTCCTCCTTGGATTTCTCCTCCACTAAAACTACGCTGTTGACTTGCTCAAAGCAGCGTGATTTCAACCCTGTTCACACATGGAGGTGTTTTAATAGGCTTGAAAGAGTGTCCCCTTTCACATTTGGAGTATTTTATTCCTATTTAGGAGACTTATGGGCTTTCTTCCCCATTTATTCATTGGATAGAGCTGTAGCTAACTCTAATGTTCCATTTAGCTTGGAGGCTAAAATTTTGGAACATTACACCCTAACCATAACATTAACCTTAACCTTAACATAACCATAACCTTAACCTTAACCTTGACCTTACCCTTGACCTTACCCTTAACCTTAACCTTAACCTTAACCTTAACCTTGACCTTGAAATTGACCTTAACCTGACCCTTAACCTAACCTTAACCTTAACTTTACGCTTAACCTTACCTTAACCATAACCTTAACCTAACCTAACCTTAACCTTACCCTTAACCTTATCTTAAACTTACCTTAACCATAACCTTAACCTTAACCTTATTCTAACATTAACATTGAATCTACCCTTAACTTAGCCTTAACCATAACCTTATCTTTACCCTTAACCTTAACCTTAACATTAACCTTAACCATAACTTTATCCTTAACCTTAACCTTAACCTTATCCTTAACTTAAATATAACCTTAACCTTAAATTAAACTTAAAATTAACCTTAACCTTCACCTTAACCTTACCCCCTTAACCTTAGCCTTAAAATTAACCTTGAATTTACCTTAACCTAACCTTAACCCCTTAACCTTAACCTTAACTTTACCCTTAACCTTAACCTTAACCAAACCCTTAACATTAACCTTAACTTAACCTTAACTATAACCTTCCCCTAACCTTAACTCTAACCTTAACCTTAGCCTTGACCTTAACTATAACCTAACCCTAACCTTGACCAAATCTTACCCTTAAGGTTAAGGTTAAGGTTAAGGTTAGGTTAAGGTTAAGGTTAAGGTTAGGGTTAAGGGTAGGGGAAGGTTATAGTTAAGGTCAAGGTTAAGGTTGGGTTAAGGTTAGGGTTAAGGTTAAGGTTAATTTAAGGTTAATGTTATGGGTTTGGTTAAGGTTAAGGTTAAGGTTAAGGATAAATTTATGGTTATGGGAAGGTTAAGGTTAAGGTTAAGGTTAGGTTAAGGGTTTGGTCAAGGTTAGGGTTAGGTTATAGTGAAGGTTAAGGTTAATTTAAGGGTAAAGTCAAGGCATAACCCTTAACCTTAACCTTACCCTTAACCTTCGCCTTAACCTTAACCTTAACCTGACTAAACCCATAACCTTTACCTTAACCTTAACCTAACCTGAACCTTATCTTAACCTTAACCTTAACCTTAACCTAACCTTAACTATATCTTAACCTTAACCTTAACCTTAACCTTAACTTTGGTTAGGTAAATTCAAGGTTAAGGTTATGTTAAGGGTAAAGTCAAGGTTAAGGTTAGAGTTAGGTTATAGTTAAGGTCAAGGTTAAGGTTAAGGTTACGCGTTTAGTCAAGTTAAGGTGAAGGTTAAGTGTAAAGTCATGATTAAGGTTAGGTTAATGTTAAGGTTCAGGTTAAGGTTTAGGTTATGGTTAAGGTTAGTTTAAGGTTAAGGTTAGGTTAAGGGTAAAGTTAAGGTTATGGTTAGGGTTAGGTTAAGGTAAAGCTTAAGGTTAAGGTTAAGGTTAAGGGTTTGGTCAAGGTTAGGGTTAGGTTATAGTTAAGGTCAAGGTTAAGGTTAGGTTATAGTTAAGGTTAAGGTTAAGTTTATGGGAAGGTTAAGGTTAAGTTTATGGGAAGGTTAAGGTTAAGGTTAACTTAAGGTTAAGGTAAAGGTTTGGTCAAAGTTAGGGCTGGATAATAGTTAAGGTTAAGGTTAAGGTTACAGGTTTAGTCAAGTTAAGGTTAAGGTTAAGGTTAAGGTTAGGTTAAGGCTAAATTCAAGGTTAAGGTTATGGGAAAGTTAAGGTTAAGGTTAAGGGGTTTAGGTTAGGTTAAGGAAAAGTCAAGGTTAGGGTCAGGTTATAGTTAAGGTTAAAGTTAGGTTAAGGGTAATATAAGGTTAAGCTTAAGGTTAAGCTTAAGGTTAGGTTAACGTTAAGGTCAAGGTTCAGGTTAAGGTTAAGTTCAAGGTTAAGGGTAAAGTTAAGGTCAAGGTTAGGGTTAGGTTATAGTTAAGGTTAAAGTTAGGTTAAGGGTAATGTCAAGGTTAAGGTTAGGTTAAGGTTTAGGTTAAGGTTATGGTTAAAGTTAAGGGTTTGGTTAAGGTTAGATTAAGGTTAAGGTTTTGGTTAAGGTTAGGTTAAGGTCAAAGTTAAGGTTATGGTTAGGGTAAGGTTAAGGTAAGGTTAAGGTTATGGTTAGGGTAAGGTTAGGGTTAAGGTTAATGTTAAGGTTAAGGTTAAGGCTAAGGTTTAGGGTTTTGTTAAGGTTAAGGTTAGGTTAAGGCTAAAGTCAAGGTTAAGGTTATGGGAAGGTTAAGGTTAAGCTTAAGGGGTTTAGGTTAGGTTAAGGTAAAGTCAAGGTTAGGGTCAAGTTATAGTTAAGGTTAAGGTTAGGTTAAGGGTAATATAAGGTTAAGCTTAATGTTAAGCTTAAGGTTAGGTTAACGTTAAGGTCAAGGTTTAGGTTAAGGTTAAGGTTAAGGTCAAGGTTAAGGGTAAAGTTAAGGTCAAGGTTAGGGTTAGGTTATAGTTAAGGTTAAAGTTAGGTTAAGGGTGCTGTGGAGGTAAATCCCCTCTATGGACAGAGGCGATCCCTACTAGCCTAGACCGGGTCTAGCAAAAATCGTTCACGCTATAGTACAGGTTCATAATTGAAAATAAACCAACTAGCGATGAAGGATTACCTGGAATCCAACACTTTCGCTTGTAGGGAAAGTAGCGCTCCCGTTCCTTAGCTCCGACAGATCACAATCCTCACGATCTCCGTGATCAGACACCTGCACATGCAAAAAACAAAACAAACGCAAGCGTAAAATCCAGTATATGCAACTATATGTCAATTAGAGAAGACATAAATGATCATCATAAACAAAAATAGGAGTGGAACCATAACCAATAGTCGCTTATCATTAATCAATCAAAGAAGAATACAACCATAGCTCTGACGCTGAATTCTCCTTCGGAGGGTCGCCAGTGGAACACGTCTCAAAGAAGCCTGTCAGGGATGGGACAAACCTCTCTCTGCAGATGTCTCAATGATAATCTCCTTGCTTAGATTTGGCCTTAGGGGAATGAATCAAGGCTCTTGCAGCATAAGGCTCTGATGGCTCTTGGGAACTTGGAGACTAGCTATTCAGCCATTCAACCCTTCATCAATGGATGAAGGCTATATTTATAGAGGAGAGGAGGAGGTTGGGATCCCTACAATAGTGGAAGGGAGACATTATCCCTTGGGAGGTTCCCCATAAGGTGGAAACAAGAGGCCAAATGAGGAAGGTCGTGGTTATTCAGTCGAAACCACTCCTGATGACTCATCCATGAAGTTGTTGTAATCGAAACTTCGCCTCTTTTTTTAAAAAAAATTCCAAAAGCAGATTGGTGTGGGTGCTTAATTGGGACAGAGTGCCAATTGGTGCAGGCTCAGTGTTAATTTTCCTCATTAGCGTGAGTACATAACAGGCTACCAACGCCAAGGCAAAAACAGGTGTTTTTAGGGGTCTTCTCAGGAAATGATCAACAGAAGGAATGTTGTCCTCATGGCAAGGGATGCAATGATGGTATTTTCAAGGCATGACACTGCTTATTGGTCATATAAATGACCCTCCAATGGTCGAGATGGGGATTTCAGGGACGATGAAAAATTACTATGTAATAGATGCCCCCTAAAGCATGAGGCCCGAGAGAGAGAGAGGGGTGAAATGCTTTACGAGAACATGTCCAACTGAAAACACTGTCATTGGAAAACCTGCATCGAGAAGAAAAACTGACATCTCAAATAAATGATATATACATGGTATGGGTGTAGCAATCCATAACAGAGTATGTAATAATCCAAATCCAAGGCATGGACACAACCATCCAGTGAGGATCGGTAAATAGACTCGGGTATGGTCGTAGCCATCCAATCAGTGAGTCATGTAACTAATCATAATAATCCAAAAAATCCTAGCCTGGATTATAACAGACAGAATCTAGGGTCTTGAGCTCCATCTCGACCCAAACAAAGTACAAGTTCAAGCATGCGAATATGTGAGCTGAATTCGAACGTGCAAGAACATGACCTAATTACCAGCTGATAATGAAAGTTGTTAACAGACGCGAGAGGTACCACCACTAATGACAATGGTCCTCAAGGTACTATAGGTACAATCTACGGTGTGTGAATCAATGAGCTAGCTTCGAACACTTGTAGAATCACTCGATCGGAGGCCAATGATGAAAACCTCACGTTGAACGCGAAGAACCTGCCATTGAGGCATGCAGGCTCTAAGGTACCAGAAGGGAGTCTCTAGATTAGCTTCTTGGATAATGAGCTGAAGTCGATAGGAAGTGACTTTGATCGAAGGTGGGCCATAATGTTTCCCACATCATCGACATGAGACAGAGGAACATAATGTCTTTCTGAATCAAGATTTAGATGAGAATCAGAGGAAGGTTGAAACGTGCAGAGGTCAACTTCTCTTTAACATATTGGCGGCACAACAGTGGATTTGGCAGTATTTTACATCAAAAGATCCAAGGTCATGATGACGAAGCAAAGAGCAGATGAGAGGTCAAAAGGGATCACCCAAACCCATGGAGGCAAGTGAAAAATGAGATGAGATGTCCCCAACCCAACACGAATGCAGACAAGTGCCATGTTCAAGAGCGACATACTGCCGACATGACAATGATGTTGGTTCCATTTCCCCCCCACCATTTCTGGCGAGTAGCTCTTTATTTTTACACAAGTTTGAAGAGGATAGCATATTCTTGTAATATAAGTCCATCCTAGTACATTTAACGAGCCCTAGGAAGGAGGAACTCGGATACAGTCATTACAACTGAATCTAATGTCATCAATGTTTAACGAGTCTGACAAAGGAAGAACTCGACGTCTTTTAATGTTTAGAGAGCTTGAAAAGACAGTGGAAAAGTAAACTCCAATGGTCCCTTTTCGTAAATAGTTCCTTAGACCTGAAAAGGTAGAAAACAATATCTAAGAAAACCTCCTAGTCACAATAGGATAGGGTATTCCTTTTTCGTAAATAATCTATCCCAGCCTGAAAAAGGGGTAAACATATACTGGGTAGATGTCGTTTCGGGGCCACTTTAATGAGATCGAAACGACAAGGGCCTCGACAATCTTTTCATGTTTAGAAGAGTCAGAAAAGAGCTGAAAGATGACTCCTCCTAGGGGAACGAGCGGTATAAAGGGTAGCAATTGGTTCTGGTAATGGTGGAACTGCTCAAAACAAATAAAGGTTAAGAGGCTAGCTAACAAGACCACTCATCGCAGCGGTTCCTCAGGAACATGTAAAACAACCAAGTGAAGGCATATGATCGGCCAAGAAGATAGTGATGATGGAGGGAGAAAACCAGGGCTCATCTGGCAAAACAGGCTGTTAAAATGGCAATCACAAGAGGTAAAATGGGAAAGGTTTAATTTTTACACAAGCTTGAAATCAGAAAACTCTGCTTGAAGTTGGTTTCATTTTTACACAAGCTTGAAACAAATATAAACTATGCTTGAAACCGGTTTCATTTTTACACAAGCTTGAAACAAATATAAACTATGCTTGAAACCAGTTTCATTTTTACACAAGCTTGAAATAGAAACAAACTATGCTTGAAAAAGTAAGCATGCCCCCAGCATGGTGACTCAATTCGAGGTACATGCCCCCCAAGCTTCAATCCAAGTACCTAAGTAAACAGATGGAGGGAGTGAAGGTTCAAGTTACAAGATCTAAGAGAAAGAATCGACTGGGATTTTACGAGAACTTATCAAAGACTCGAATTGAACGGGAAAATGTTTCATTGTTTTAAAGAGGTTGAAAGATTAAAATAATTGTCCTTAGACACCTTTTTTCATGGTTTAAGGAGCGTGACACAAGAAAATGAACTATGCTCCCCAACCTTGTTTCATTTTTTAAGGAGCTGGACACAGGAAAGGAACCATGCTCCATTGACCTTGTTTCATTTTTTAAGGAGCATGACACAAGAAAAGAACCATGCTCTGACGACCTTGTTTCATTTTTTAAGGAGCTTGACACAAGAAAATAACCATGCTCCGACAACCTTGTTTCATTTTTTAAAGAGCTTGGCACAAGATAAGGAACTCTGCTCCAAAGACCTTGTTTCATTTTTTAAGGAGCTTGACACAGGAAAAGAACCATGCTCCGACGAGACCCAGTTTCATTTTTTAAGGAGCTTGACACAGGAAAAGAACCATGCTCTGACCAGCTTGTTTCATTTTTTAAGGATCTTGACACAAGAAAATGAACTATGCTCCGACGACCTTGTTTCATTTTTTAGGGAGCTTGACACAAGAAAATGATCCTTGCTTCTACAACCTCATCATAATGAACAAGAATTCATCTCTTCCAAGAGTTCCACTCCAGATGGAAGGAAAACATCCTGGAAGTCAAGACCCAATGCCCCCAGCACTTGATGCACAATGGCACAATCACTGGGTATAGGCACGGGGGAGGTAGCCACATAGTTGACCTGCGGTGGGGTAGATACAACGGGTGGGTAAAAACCAGGAAGGGATGATGTCGGGCCAATTTCCACATCATGACCAAAGAATGAAAGCTGATCAATGGTCACAATCCATCCTTCATGTGGAAAACAGACCACATGAAAAAGGGAGGAGACAAGAGCTCCCATGGCATAGGTGTAATCGTGCCCCAAAATCAGATTAAAATCCAAGGGGCCTGGAACAACCATCACGTCCATATGGACAGTTTTACCTCCCAAAGTAACATGTAACCTTAGAAGGATCCCTAACGGTTGACTCGTTATTTTGTTAAATGCCAACAGATTCTGCGTAACAGGCACAAGCGGTGGCGAACTAAAATCTTTCCAAGTATTTGAGGATAGAATACTAATAGACGTGCCTTCATCTATAATGTTTCTGGGTACGACCAGACCAAAAGCCTGTACTGTGATCTCGAAAGCCACATAAGACGGAAGGTGGTATCCTGCAAATCGACTCCTGTCAAAGGAAGCGACCAAACTACTTGGAGGGGCTACCATCGAATCGAGATGGTCTTCCCCTGGTGTTATGGAAGAAGAAGGAGCATCCTCCACGACCTCCATCTCGAAGGTGGGAGGGGAATCCTCTGGAACCTCCATCACAGGAGGCGGAGGAGCAGCTTCTTGAGGTATAGGGATAGGAGAATATTTCTCCAAGTCCGAGGAATCTGAAGAAACCAGAAGAACATGAGGATGTGAGATCCACTCTCCATGGAAAATACTTGGCGCACTGTAGACGGGGCCAGTTCAACCGACCCCACAACCAATGGTTGGTTAGGGATGGATTCCTGAATTTGAATTTCCGAGGGAGCAGGATGGACCAAGGATGACTCTTAACCAATCGTACGATCAACTGGTGGAGGACTCAAAGAAATTCGTTTATAACCAGCCGGAAGGCTAGGTGTTCAAATGGTTGCGTTATCCAAAAATCTCTTGGCTTCATCCATATACGGAAAAAGGTGAATGGCATGGTGCCGTTCACACAACTTACAGGGATTGGTAATATTACCTTGATTCTTGAGAGTTTTACCAGCAGCCAAAGACGTGCCCACAACTTGACTCCCAGAAGCCAAAGGCAATGGCGGGCGACCGTTGGACCATACCTCGAGCACCTTGGGAATGTCAGGGAAATCTCGAAGAAGATGATCTCCTATGCACAACATGCAAGGGAACTTGACTTTCTACGGAGTGTTGGAAGGTTTATCAAGAGGAGACATTTCAGAAGCAGTAGCTGGAGCCTTAGCCTCTCTTTTATCAAAATTCTTCTTCTTTGTCTTCTTATTATTCTTCTTAGCCACCTGGTTACTCGAATCCAGACTTTCACCAGGCGAAGTAGAAGAGGAGGATGCAGAAACAAGTGAAGAAGGGGAGAGGTCCACCTTGGAATCAACATGATGTTGTTCAGGTAGAGGAACTGATTGAATAGTAACTGAGACATTTGGGACCACAGAGGTTGAAAAAAAACCAAACAGGCAACCCAACAGTTAACCCAGGAAGGGACAACGTTTCCATGTGAGGAGCACCAACGTTTCCAAAAGGAAGAAAACGACCAGGATTCCCATCGGAGCGGATTCTTTGGTTGGTGAACTGCAGAAAAGTTGCCATCAAAAACTCAAAACTGCACACGGGCTAAAAAACAGGGCACACAATCAAACGGCCAACAAGAAAATTCTAACAGGGCGTGTGATCACGGGTGATTTATTTTACGACATTGAAACTTAGAAACTTCACTATTTCATGTTTTAAGAGTCGAGAAATGGATGAAAGATGACTCTATCTCTTTCAGTTTTGAAGCAAGTGTGAAGGGACAAGCGCTTGGTGATCTTTTCAAATTTAAAGAGTCAGATAAGATCAAAATGACTGCTCAGGAGTACTAGGCAAAGGGTGTACCAAATAACCATGAACTGCAATATACACCTTGGTTTCAAAATGAAAGAGAAATCAACCAAGGGCTTAATGTACGTGCAGGAAATCTCCCCGAATGCTGTGTCCAGTATATCACGGGTATAGGGCGGCAGAGTCAGCTTCCTATGGATAAAGGATAGAAACCTAGTGGGGTCTCCCTTTATATATGCGATGGTACGGGGAGCACAAGTCCGTACTAGTGCTGTCTAAAGCTAAGAGGCGAACGACAGCTACTAGGTTTAAAGACGCCAGAACACGTCTCTAGCCTAGACCTCTAAATGTTTCGTTAATGTTTCAATGCTGCCTTAGTGTAAATTGAATAAATTTTAATGTTTATCTTCAATTACGTTTCAGTTTCAAGGCCCTACCTTATTTCATCTGACAATCTCCTATATGCAGCTATATGAGAAAATAAATCTTTCAATTCGATGAATGCTATCTAGTAAAGGGAAGAGCTTCAAACAATGATGCAACAAACAACAACGCTACAAACTAAATCCTTCCAAACTAGATGACTTTCACTAGCCAAAAGTAATTTCAAACATTCAACGATGCGAATAATGCAATGTAATCTATGCAAAATCCTCTTTTTCAAAAACTATGCAATTGTAATCTATGCACAATTTCCTTTTCCTTTTCAAATGACAAGAATGCACTCAATGCATTTTTTGATGAAATGAGAATCTACTTAATGCATGCTTTTAATAAAAGAGAATGCACTCAATGCGATCTTTAGCCTTCAATCATTAAACAATGTGATCTAAGTTCAATGATAAATCTCAAAAATACTTTTCAATGCAATGTGATCTAATGTATTTTAACGAAAAGAAAACTTTGAGACGAAAACTAGATGAACACAAATCTCCTTAATGAAGGATGAATGCAAAAGAGATGTAAACAAACACTAAGAATGCAATCATTGTTTGAAACACTTTGTAACGAAATCCCTCAAAAGGCAACAAGACATATGAGGTCAAACACAAAGAGGACTTCCAAAGCAAGAGATCAAAACAAGGCATTCATTCCCTTTTACATCAAACAATCATGGAGAGAAGACATTTCAAACAATGAGAAATGTAATCTATGCTCATACAGTGAAAAGACCGGAAGGGAAAGACACACTACAAGAAAAAAGCACATTGGTGAGGGGCGAAAATGGTCACCATAAGCTCATTGGTGAGGGTCAAAAGAGTCTTTGTCACCAAAAATTGGACGTCACCAAAGGTGGCATCGCTGAAAGTATAGGTGTTGTGGTGACATTCAAGGTCCGTCACTAATAATGATTTATAGTGACGGATAGTGACCGTCACCATTTCATATGAGCAATGGTGACGGACAATAGCCTCCGTCACCAAAAAATTGAATGTCACCAAAAGTGGCGTCACCGAAAGTATGTGTTGTGGTGACATTCAAGGTCCATCACGAATATTGATTATAATGACAGATAGTGACCATCACCATTTCATATGAACAGCAATATTTTTTTGTGATGGACCTTTCATGACCGTCACTATTGGTGGATATATATGGCGACGTTCATTGACTGTCACCATAAACTCATTGGTGACATCAAGGTCCATCACGAATAATGACAATAATGACAAACAGTGACCCTCACAATTTCATATCAACAACAACGATTTATGGTGACGGACCTTTAATGGTCGTCATTATTGATGTGTATATATGGTGGCGTTCGTTGACCATCACCATTTCATATTTTGGTGAGTGTCAAAAAATGTCACCATAAGCTCATTGGTGATGGTCAAAAGAGCATCCATCACCAAAAACTGATCTTCGTCATTCGCTATGAATATCAGGGCACGATGGAATCGAACCACCAACCTCCTGCTTGTAAAGAAAGTGCTCTTCCATTGAGCTAGCACCCTTTAAAGAATTAGACTTTAAACTAGCAATTTTCACTAAAGGTGCAAAGATACACCAAATGAATAAGAACCAGGAAAACTGAAAGAATTCAGTGTCCTTTCTCCTATTTTTATTCTACGACACTCTACAATGTATGATCTTGATCTTTGACGTATTTGTTCCACGTGGTTATAATTTAATAGTAAATATTATATTTAGATAAAATAAATGAATAACTGAGAAGGCCTTATGGGCTGATTTTTAATCCTTACACCAAAATCTCTTTATTCAAGTCTATGGAACAATTCGTTCAAAGTTCAAACTGAAGTAGATTTTAAATGGAAATCCTAAAACCAACTAAGTAGTTTACAAGTTAACATTTTGGATATAACTTCTGTTCAATTTATGTGACAAGTTATGCCATAACCTTGAAACTAGTTTCTTAGCTATAAGATTTTCTTAAGTCAACAATGAAAAAGAAAGATAGTCATGGCAAGAAAAAAATTCTATTATTTTTTCTAATGAGGGTGCATGTAACTTGATAAAGGTTGTATGAGAAGTATCAAACCATAAAAAACGAGTTTTCACTAAAACATGGAAATGACAGGTCTTGTTAAGCAACAAAAGTTTAGTTGAATATATGAAAATAATCGAGCTAAATGATATAATTAAAATAAAAATAAACGCAAAAAATAAAAATTTCAATCATATACCATTTGGTTTGGTTAGTTCTTCGGAAGAGAGAAAAGTGCGATTTGCATGATCCGACTCCTCATCTTGATTACGCAATGGACCATCTTGCACAAAAATGTCCACATACAACAATCAATGTTATCGTATTGAGTAAGACTTTTGATATAATCTATCAAGCATGTGCTATGTAGGAGAATAGCTGAAAGCACAACGAGGAAATTTGAATAAAAACATAACAATATGAGAACATGTAATAGGAAAGGAAAAACTCCACGATTTGAGAAATATGAACAATCCACGAACTTTTGTTATTATATATTGATATAGATAACGAAATAGAAATCTGATTTATGAAATTCAAGTATCACACAACAATGTCTTGAACAAATATCAATATGTAAAAATAGTATTTTTTACATATAGATTCACAGCACGAGAACCTCAAGAAAATTTTTCCCATGAGAAATAGCAGAATAAACATAACAACATGGACCCTAGGAGCAATCGTGCGAGGATAAAAATATGAAGGTAAAACACTAGAGAAGTATTGAAAGCAAATGATGAAAAAGCATATCTGAAAAGGGCGAGAACCCTCTAAAGTAAACCACACATTTATCATCCGACTAGTACACTTGCAAAGATCGGAATAGGTATGAACTATTCCACCAAAAAACAATGAATTTTTCCACTAAAAATACGAGTTTCAAATTAAACACTAACATGACGCTAACTTTGTTAGAGCCTAATAGATAGAATATTGAAGTTTAAATAAAATACACCACGATGAATTAGGGATTCACAGAGTATCGTAGAGGGCACATCTTAAATTACGTGTCATCTCCAAATACCCTACGTAGTGTCCATCGACACTTTGTGACTTGAACCTTTAAAAGGATTGTCAGCCACTTCATCATTCAAGATTTATTGTAGCTGGTATGATGGTACAATGTGACACTGCATGTCCCAAATAACATGAGCCAACAATGAAAACCATAATTAAATTATTAATGCCTTACCTAATTTAATCTTGAAAAGACGAAAAACATGAATCCAAGAAAGAAAATGATAAGTTTACGTTAACCAACCATTATATTTACATATGTAAATGGCAGAATTTTTGATTGGTTGTTTCAGAATTTAAAGCATTTTACTTATTCTCTCAAACATATGAAAAGAAACTAAAATTACCAAGGTCATATTTCAACATAAATCTTGTAGAAAATAAGATTGCAACTATGAAGATATTATTACAGAAATCTTACAGAAAATATGATTGCAACTATGAAAATATTATTACAAAAAACTTGCAAAAAATCAGATTGCAACTATGAAGATATTATTGCAAAATTCTTGCAGAAAATCAAATTGCAACTATGAAGATATGGTTCTAAATTTTAAAAAATTATAGTAATAAATTCAAGTCACCAACATGACTTAACATTTTATATCATATTAGAGAATTTTTGGAGTCGGGGAACAAGTACAAGGTTCGAGGGTTAAATACTTGCGTCGAGGACAAGGAGATATCATATACAACTGCAGGTTGAGGTTTATCACTAGAGAACATAGTCTTGAGTCTTAAACTAGTACTTAATGAGGGAATTATGGAAATAAATGGGTACAAAATGTGAATTCATCCCTCATGAGTCATGGCAACACAGAGACAACTCTGAGGGCTTTACAACCCTTGTAGTTGCACCCATCACACTACGTTTTTAGGTTGAATTTTCCACATGAGGCTTTGCAAATTGCATCACTGAAATTTGCCATTCATCACACCACCTTTTTAGCTTGAATTGTCCACATGTCCTAATCCACGAGAAGATGTAGTTAGATAGTTTGTTGTCTTTGAATTGCACGACTTTGCCTAGCTGACCATAAGTTATTGTGTGTGATGAGTGCATCAGAAATATGTGTCATGGGAGCCACAAAACACCTCAAACACAATTATCCATGAAGTATGGAACGGGGAGGATATAGCGAGAGAAAAAAGCTGGGAAAAATTCTCCCCTTGCAATGAAATTCCCGGATAGCTCCTCCTTGAACGAAGAGAGCAATTCTTATCAAAATATTAGAAAACATGTTTTAAAGCTAAATGGATACAATTCATTAACCACCCTACCATCCTACCATGTCATATCACCTTGAGCACCCCGCAACACGGTGACTCCTTGGTAGAAAAGGCCAAAATAGCTAAATAAGTTTGCTCAAAAATGTAAAAAACAACATCCGGATATGGGAAGAATACACCAATGTCCAATGAGCTTGGGACTAAACGATTCAATGAGAGTTTCACACCTTTGGTCAGAATTTTGTTCTCAGTTTTCACCATGGGGGGATAGTGAGGGATTGAAATTGTGACATTGGGAGGTGATGAACCATGTGTGCATATATTACCGCTTGTGACATGATTGCTCTTCGTGAGACAATTTTTGATCGGTACAAAAAAATTTATATTCTTGGAATATGATTGAACAATGAATATGGAAGTGTTTAACTATCTTATTGAGGACATTTTATTTGTAGAAATATGGAATTCAAATCTTTAAAATAACATAATTTATGGGAGTGTTGAGGGTATGCAAGGGTGGTAGTGGAAGTCAAATACGAAATAACACAATTCCAAAATAACTTAGGGTTTACGGTGGCTCCACCAGATACTACGACATTGGAGACTTTTCTCATGGTTATTTTAGATTTTTGGAGAATCTTTGGTGGAGCTAGGGTTTCTCTTGGTTTTTCCTATCTAGGGTTTCGAAAGCATGAAATTGTAAATGTGATTGTGTTCATGGGTTTCATTTATTCTTTATATCTATGAAGTTTTCAAGTGAATGTTCCAACAAATCCTAACACCTTAAGACAAAAACACATAAAGTAAAAGGAATATTGAATGAAAGAGAGAGAGAGAGTAGCATTTCTCTTACATCCCTAACCGAAGTATGAAAAGGAATATGCACAAGTGCATGATCAACTATAATAACAACTCACTCCTTCCTCTGTTATATGAGAGGTAAGGAGGCTTTACAATAACAAGTGGACTTAGTCCACTACAAAGAAAACTTGAAAGACATTTGGGTCCACCCATGTGAAGCGGTCTATTCTATGTGACGTGTGTTAGCATCAAAAGGTCCAACAATCCTCCAAGGGTCCTAGCTCAGCCATCTCCTAGGTCATGTGTCTCCTTAAGGACAATGAATATCCAAGGTAATGTGTCACCTTAAGGACTCCCACACCTACATATCCACTCCCTCAGCCCAAAAGTTCACATGTCAAGGGATTTTTTATGCTCATGGTGATTTTGGGATGTTTTTATCATGGTGAAATACCCAACTTTACTCCAAGCACACAAACTCCCTTCATGCATCAATAACATGAATTCACCAAGATCCATACTAATCCAACACTTCGAGGAAGAATGTCTTTCAAACATCCAAACAAGGTCTAGCAACAAACGGTAAACCACCTCTAATGTCCAAGTCCATCAATGTAAAATTCATGCTATTATTATTTCAAGAATATTTATATTTTATCCACCATGATGACCCACTATGTGTGCTATTTGTAGGAAATCTTCTGGATTTTTCTGCTTCAACGTGTTGATCCACTATGTGCATTGGTCAAAAACTCTATTTATTCAGGGAATTCTTCTAAAGTTCTTTCCAATTTTCATTTCTCTTTCTTGTCATCAAGCAAATTGGAGCAACTAACTACGATTCCATTAACTGTCATCCATCAAGTTGTTTCCTAAACAAGTGCCTATTGCTTAAAGAAAGTAGGAAACCATCATGAAACATGACTATAGACACATAGTTTCGTGCTTTATAATCGACAATGTGATTAGCTCTTATTGGAGTTGTTTCATAAAGAGCACCTAGTCCCAAACAGCGAGAAAATGTTCGTGGAGGGTAAACGTGTACTTTATCGTTGAGCTTCGGCGTAAACAATGACGGAGTTTTTAAGCCAATAAAGTCCTTGTAGAAAAATGGTGATGGTTTCTCTCTAAAACATATGCGGATAAAGATACAAGAGCCCGAGTGGAGGACTTAAGTAGTTTCATGACTACAGCTCGACTTATGCTTCATTTCGTTTTACGATGCCTTTATTTTTTATATTTCGGATCTAGTTCCGAGAATTTTAGTTTTCAAATTTCGGTCCTTAATAACAAACTTCTGGGTTGGCTCACATCATTAGTATTAGAACCTCAATTAATAGCAGATTCATATCAGATTTTTTGCTACAGTTTAGATTAGTTACTTATGCTCACCAATTTGTTTATCTTTCAAGGAATCCTTGTAAGGAAGATAGAGAAAAGCACAAGTCAGATATATTTTCACCAACATACACATCAAGTCAGATATATTGTCACCGAGAGAGAGAGAGAGTAGCACTCCTCTTACATCCCAAACCCAAGCTTGAAAGGAATATGCACAAGTGCATGATCGACTATAATAACAACTCACTCCTTCCTCTTTTTATATGAGAGGTAAAGGGGCTTTAGTGGACCTAGTACACTACAGAAAACTTGCGAAGACACAAGTAGGTCCACCCATGTGAAGCACTCTACTCTACGTGACATGTGTTGGCATCAAAGGTGACGAGTGATTAAAAAGAAATCCCTCCATGGCATGAGCACTACTCCCCAAGGTCCAACAATCCTCCAAAGGTCCTGACTCCAATGCAACTCAAGAGTAATGTGTCTCCTTGATGACAATGCATATCGAGGTAATGTGTCACCTTAAGGACACACCCTACATGTCCACTCCCTCAACCCAAGAGTTCACATGTCATGATATTTTGTGTGCTCATGTTGATTTTGGAATGTTTTGTCATGGTGAAATACCCAACTCTACTCCAAGCACACAAACTCCCTTCATGCATGAACAACATCAAGTCACCAAGCTCCATACTAATCCAACACTTCGAGGAAGAATGTCTTTCAAACATCCAAACAAGGTCTAGCAGCAAATGGTAAACCACCTCCAATGTCCAAGTCCATTAATGTAAAATAAATGCTATTATTATTTCAAGAATATTCATATTTTATCCAACATGATGACCTAGCGGATATTCATATCAATGTCGCTCAATGTTGGACAAATCGGGATAACATGTTTGATACGCCTAACCCCTACATGACCTATATATATATATATATATATATATATATATATATATATATATATATATATATTGTTCTTTCTGTAATTGTTCCTTCTAGCCCTCCTGTCTATGCCTTTGCTTTTTAGCCTACTCGGTCTCGATCTGAAGATGGTTCAATTAGTGCAAATGGTTTTGTTTTTCCACCTCTACCTCTGTGGGGTTTTGGTTTTCCCTTGCTGCGGTGCGGTGACGGAAAGCGGAGACCTCCTATTGCTAGGGACTCCGCTAAAGGAGCTTAAACCAGTGGTTTCCTCTGCTTGTGGGTGATATCTTTGGTAAAGAGTGCTCTCCGGCCATTCCCATAAGTAAAGCCTATTAGTATTAGGCACATGGTCTTTTGACAGCTCACCCACGTCGGGTTTGATCCGCGAGAGCGCAAAGGGGATGTGTGAGTACGAACCTAAGTGCACGGATCTCTCCTCGTCCCATGCCTAGTTAAACTCTTGGGTAAAGCGCCTTACGAGTGGTGCTGAGACAATGCGACGAGCTACGGTAGTTAAACTCTTGCGGGTAAGCGCGCGCGGTGGAAAGGACGGTGCGGCGAGCTGCGGTAGTTGATACGTTCTCTGGACTTCACAATACCCTCCACGTACATTTATTCCTAATATACGGGAGATGGAGATTTCTCTAGCATTGTACACCGCTTATGAAGATGAAGAACTACAATATTTTTAGTTTCAAACGAGCTTCTTCGTGCACTTTGTAATGCGCAATAATTTTGTGGCAGTGGAATTCACTTGTTAGAGGAAAAGGGCTTGACAAAGTTGTCCCATCCTCTGATGGTATTAGAGTTCTTGGTACGGTGAACCTATTAGCCTGTTGGAGATGCCTTTCGAGATATAGGTTTGAAGCCAATAGTAATACGAGTACCTCGACGTTACGAAGGATTTGAGCGAAACAAATCAAGAATCATTTTGTAGGCCTCATCAAATTCCTGAAACGGTGATGGCACGGATAGAAATATCTTGTATTATTCATGTCAAAGGGGTATCAACATTGCGGAGGCACGGTCGAAGTGTAAGAAATGATATTGAAGTTGAAAAATATTTTTTTGGAGTACGAAAAAATTGTCACATTTTTTGCTTGCAATGCCAAACATTTTAAAATTGTCTTTGGTGTATTTCAGGCGATGGTAAAAAAACTTGGATATATTATGTATCCAAAATTCACAAAGACTTCCAAAACTAAAACAAATTTGGTACCAATTGAGTCGATTGATGGACTCAAAGAGAAGGATAAAGAGATGAACGGTGGAGGCTACGAGGAAATCCTCAAGTTCATTCCTAAATTAAACTCGAGAGGATTATGTTATTGGTGAAGAATCAACCCATTTTGCATAGGAGAAAGTGACAAATACGGATGCCGGCGAGGGGACGGTATGATGACATTCGGACCAAACATCCATATGAGAAACTAATGCACTTGATTTGGGCATTAGGAAGACATGTAGCCTCTTTCCAACATCTAAAATATCACGGAGAAATCAATCGAAAGTTATAGATAAATCCAAAGAAAATGGTGAGTCAACTTATATGAAGAAAACCATCAAATTGGTTCTATATTCGAGAGAGAAAGTGAGAAATTGATATAACTATGTTGTTGCATTAAATCAAAAACCTATGCAAGAAATATGTATCGTAAAAAGGAGTAAGAATTTTTACGTATATATATTTAAAAAATTTCAATGCATCACTAGGATTCTCAATTCTTAAGCTCTATTATTATGATTACAAAGAATTAGATACTATATGATACTATATTTATGATCTAAACTCATGTATAAAAATGATTAATGTATAAAGTTTTGAAGTGTATTTGTCATCAAATGAGGGAAAGTCCTTGAAGCTCTTCCAATAATATGGTTGAAATAATCATATTTATCAATAATATGTTTGATCAAACGAATATCCACAGTCTCATTATGATATCGTTGTAGCATCAATTCATCATGATCTAATCATGAGAAAACCCTTGATTTTATAACTTAAATGATAAACCTCTTGTTTCCCAAATAGATTTATTCCTAGGTGACGAGTCTGGGCGGCTTGAGCTGTCACGACCGAGGCCTATTGGCATCCCGACCTAACGGTGTTTCGAAACCAAACAACACCTACACTATCTATTGACACACGAGAATATGCACGGAAGACAATACATTGGAACATTTGCTTACCCTTAGTGCCCTTCTTCTTTGCGAATCTATTGACATCAGCAAAGGTGGTATTCATGCATAATCCAATTAGTCTTGTTTCCTTTAGGTGCTTTTCCAACATAGAAAACCGAGCCTTCTTGATTCCGGCAGTCCATACCCATAAATAAAAATGAGATGATTCATTTTGAGATTGAAAGGTTGCCATATCAAGCAAAGACATATCCAAGTATTAGTCCTAAGACATGGGAAGGGAATTCATTTAACGATTTGGGACATTAAATAATTCATTTTTGAGAGGAGTATAGAAAACTCGCACACATTTATGTAATGCCCATCTTACACGGCAAAACCCCAAATTTAACGAATTATCCTTTACGAGCGTTGTAACCTAAAAAAGGCATGTTCAACAAGAGCCAAACTCAACCAAAGTTGTATGTTTAAAATGGAACAACATCGAGATCAAAGCTCAAATAGCCTCGATGACAAACTCTAATCCCCATGGAAAGCAGTAAGATTTACAGTGCAAAATCATATTTCTCTGGAATTAGTAGTGGATTGAAACAGAAGGGTCCTAGCTTGAGCTGACTAGTCACATCCAAACCTCAATGGAACAACAATCAGGAAAACTACATAACCAATATACAGTTAAAATAACAAGGATGCCTAATAAGCATATAGAGCTTGCAAGCTCAAATTATAAAAGAAAAATGCTACAAGTAAAAAGATCGATAGCAACTGCTCTCAACTGACACCATCTACAAATTAGAACCTTCTATAACGGAAGGAAACTTCCGATAAACAACAAACCCAATGAAAATAGAAAAGCCCGATCGAAACAAAAAGTCCAATCACAAACGGAAAAGCCCGATCCCTTCTATTATTTTAACTTGATGGATGTTCTAAATATGTTACAACATTCTATTCTGCATTCTTCTTATATGAAAAACTAATGCACTTGATTTGGGAATTAGGAGCTATCTAGACCCAAAATAAAAATTGTGAAGGGATAAATAGAAGATACACGAGCTCGTTTTATTACTACCTTCTACCAAAGAAAAATAAAAAAAATGGGGATACTTGTCTGTGGGACATTGCCCTTTCATGAAATCTATAAAAAAATAGATCATTGAGCAGGTCCCTGAGCAATCCTTCCGATCCATCGGGATACTCACGAATAGTAAAGACGATGCTCTTTCGAAATACCCTTGAGCAATACACCGAAAACCTGAGAGGCCCAAGAGAAAATTGTCATGATAAATACTAGAGTTTCTACTTCATGGTGCTCAAGGTACGCGAAATATTGTACCAACCAAGAGGCTAAATACAAGACAACTTTGTTAGCATTTGTCAAAAAGAGGATAAGCTTTGATGACATTGAAAATATACATCTTTATTCATTAGAAGTTACATATCGCCACTCAAGATTGCCTGGGAATCACAATACCAATAGCTACAACTTTCGCAAAACTATGAAAATTTAGGCAGATAATTTTGGACTTGGTATGAAAATGTGCAACGGATGCTGTTATAAATTATAATGTGGCTAGAGGATTAAAAAAGCTTAACGGGGTTCAATAACATATTGTTGTAGACATTTTAATATTATGCATCCTAAAGTTGAGTCTATTAAGTGTTAATTATTATTGTACTTGTTGGATAATTAGACATGGGTAAATCCCTTTCATGACTTCCTCGCATTTATATACATGTGTTAATAGAGGTAGAGGAAGCTTTGTAATCATTCAATCTTTAAAAGACTTGGCATGAGTCAATTTTGGGGTGAAGCTAGTATGAACTCCCCTCTTCTCAAAGGCGGAGAAAAAATCATGGAGGTCAAGGGCAGTGGTAAGAAGAAAGGCCCGGACGAGGAAGCCAATGACAACTGCTCTGCCAACTTTCAAAGGATGATCTGCACTCACTTTGTTGGAGCCAGGCAAAGAGTAGTTGATCTCTTTGATGGTCAATGCGGGTTCTTCATACCACAGGGGTGGAAGAAATTAAAGATGTTGCAAGCAAGACCATCGCCAGTGTTTGTTTGCATGGATTGGCTTGGGATACTTCTTCACAGATCCTATGTGATGCATTCGAACAATATGTGGAGATTGAATAAGGTGTTTTTATTAAGGATAAGACATCAGGAAAGTCACGAGGATTTGGCTTTGTCACATTTAAGCATATGGATTTTGCTCAAAGGGCATTGAAAGAGCCTAGCAAGACTATTGATGGGATTCTTGTAAGCAATACAGTAGTGGCAAGCATAGGTCCTGGTCAAAGTACGGTCAGGCTCAAGGAAACTTTACATTGGTGGTCTTTCATATGACATGACAATGGTAAGCTTTTAGAAGTTTTTTCCAAATATGGAGAGATAGAAGAAGCTTCGGTTGCATATGAAAAAGACCAGCAAATCTGAGGATTTTCATTGTGACTTTCAATACGTGGAGGCTAAAAACGGGCTCTTAAAGAACCAAACAAAACCATTGATGGAATGATTGTTCTTTGCAGCAAACTTACGTTGATGGCCGGAAGGAGAAGCTATCATCGCTTTGTTGTATCTCCACAAGAATACGTTAATTCCACGGATACGGACAACTTATGGAACAGACTATCCAAGCCTAAACTCATATCATAGGCCATGGCCATAGGTACCAGTGTCTGCAGCACCACCAATTGGTTACTTGGCATATTCATCGGGCCTTACAGCATATGGATCTCAGCCTCCCCCATATGCAACACAACCTACATACGGAGGAATTTTATCTGCTTCTCAATATGGTGTTCTAAGCTCCACAACACCATACAGCTCAAACCAATATGCAAAATATGCAACATCACTCCAAGATCTGACAAGGTTCCATCGGGATTGCACACAATAGGTCTTGGAAGCGGAGTCTCGGTCCAGGCTACCCGTACTATGGTTCATTTGGAATTGGCTTTTGATCAATCAATTTTTTTATTGAGAAATATGTTCAACAAATCAATGGTAGTTAGTTTGGGATTCTAAATGCATTAAAAATTTAATTGGACTATGAAGCTATACTATTTAGGTCATATTCAACAGGTCTATTTTCTTTTTTAATGTCCCGCGGGTTGTTTCGACTTTTGATGAATGTCGAGAAAACCAGATTGCACACTTTTTGAGCTCAATTTTAAAATCATTTCGATGAGAAAGAAATTCGTTATCATATATGTTATTAGTGGAGTTTTCCAACCAATGTACTCTCACTCAACACTTTTGCTTTTATTTGAATTTAAGTTGGTGGCATGTTATTATACGAAAAAATGAACCCCACCTCCCCCTTTTATGAGAGGAGTATACCTTACCAACTATGTGAATATGGGGGTATACGTGGCCATGGACAATTCACGGGGAATTCAATATTCATTTAAAAGTTTTCCAGCTCAATTTTGATGTGGGAGCAAAGTTCTACATGATAGCGCCATGACTCACCAAGGCGGGAAGTCTAGGGCTCGCTCACGGGTTTGAGTTTAGAAGCTACAAAGTTCAAACCCGGTCAGTGACCGCTGTGTCGACATCAAAGGTGACGGTGATTAAAGCAAGCCCTCCATGGCATAGGTATTGCTCCCCAAGGTCCAACAATCCTCCAAAGGCCCTAAGCTCCAATGAATCTCCAGGGTCATGGGTCTCCTTATTACTCTTTTGTGCTTTCTATCTATTATTTTAAGTGCCAAAATGTCCACTTGCTTTAAAAGCACATGCCATGTACATAAATAGAAAACACGATGGATGATAAAGGAAAAGGGGATATCCTATATGCCATGGAACATCATATTCCATACTTATAATGCACCCCAATGTGTGTCAAATTGCATTCCAAGTAGCAAATTTGCATTTCTCGATTTAAAATTTGTGTTACAACTTCTGACCTAACTTTGATTGCACACGACCTCACGGTGTACCTATGGAAAATTCATAAAATACGATTATACGGTACTTCTCCCTGTGCATCTTCCTACACTTCCATAATTCTAATGTACAAATTCAAGTGAGAGTACTAAGTCTGCAAAACGGTTTCAACGGTTACTGTCTCTTTCTAAGTGCAAGTAGTCTTTAATAACATGCATGTCCGGGAGCTCACCTAAAGATCAAAATTGTGATTTTCAAATTTGTACGGTTATTATAACATTATTGATATTTTTACATTGTTATAGTTTCACTTCCAATCCGGAAGCCACTACGTGCCAAAAATATTGTGAAGCGCCCAAATTTCACAACATGACAAATCGGGATATGGTGCCTTCGGAGATTTTTATGTACCGGAACATAGAGCACATATGGTGAAATATAGAGGTTTATAGCTAGAATATATTATGGTCTACAACCTACACAATCAAATTCCAAAGAACAATCTCCAAGTGATAGTTATTAAGCATCAACCATGCAATTTGTTTGGTCTCTAGAAACACACACAACCTTCAAATAAATTGCATACCCTGTTCTCATTATAAATCAAAATACCAATTCTTGAAGTCTATGGTCTGTTCAAGCAACCAAACACAAGCAAAAGAGGAATATTTACATATAATGAAAGGTCTTTGCAACCATGACATTACCTCAACAACAAAGCGATTTAAGATCTTGTCCTTGTGAGCTTCACGCTCACCCAAAAAATCATAAACCCCAAACTCAAATGATGTCATCCATTTCGAGAAGAGCCCAGCTCCTCCTGACATCTACAAAATTGGTGAAAATCAATAGAAGATAACATGACAAATTTAAACCATGTCTCAAAATAACAAAATTGAATTATTGAGCGCATATAATGGCCACATTAATCTAACAATTTAATTGACCTCATAAGCGGTTCTTGGAGCGAAGCTCACATATTCTCCCACTATGATAGGGCACCCCATAGTTTGAAGACCCAATTCCGCGGTCAGCTTGCACCACTTTCCGAGGTTACCTTTTGAAAAAGCTACCATCGTTATCAAGCACCTACATAGTTTCCAAAGAAAATAAACAATTATACTTGAATGGAAAGTTTACGGTCATATTTTTATAAGCGCTTGTTGGAAGAAACGATTTATCGGTTGGAGAAAAACAATCATTGCACGGATAGAAGAAATACATAAATAAGCACAAGAAGATCTAAATTACAATTGTAAATCCCTAGTATATCATGATGTTAATGTAATATTTTAAAGAACCAGCAAACACCAAGAATGGAGATGGAATACCAGTCAATATTATCTCAAGGACTAGGAGGAAAACGCAAAATTATTAGCTTATATAGTCTCTTAAAGCTAGAACCTTTATGAAATAAAACAAGAAATACTAAGATTAAAGGAAAATATTATCCTACAACACTGTTGGTAAAGAAACTGAGATGTGAGAATGAGACTTATGTTTTTGTAAATGTTCATCCTGGTTTTTTCTTGACACCGCATGGAGAAAATGTGAAGATGATTAGCTTAAGCGTGCTTAAGATAAGTAATCCTCCAATTGACCATGTAGTAATATGCTCAAATTCTTTATGCTCATGCACCCTCCCTATAATTGCACTTCTCTATCTCCATGAAATCTTGTTTACAGCACGGTTGAATAGTTCATTTTGCAACCAACGATCCATGAGAAGAAGGCTAAAAAAATGTCATGTGCCCAAAGAAATTTGTATTTTACGGGTTCTTTTAAATGAGTAATTTCTAGGGCTATGATCTATTAATAATATAGAAAATTCTCATTTCAATCTTAAAAAATATAAAAATTAGGAAACTTCACACACATCAAATTTTTATGTGTTCAATTTTTTGTATGGACAAGATTAATGGTGCAATCCAAAAACAATAGTCAATGTCGTAGGGAGGGACTAAAAATATATCTACTAAATAGGCCTAAAACATTTTATAGATAAGAAACAAAGTAATATCTCTTCATAACCAAATATCAATTTTGAAGTTCTCAAAACAAAAGGTTTAAAAACTTACAGAAAAATTCCAAGAGAATTCTCAACTTCTGTGAAATTTACCTTCTTCATCTTTATCATGAAAAGGAAATGAGGCTCTATGATGTACGATGCAAACTTTGTATTTAGCTGCAGAAAAATATACTATGTAATGGAACGAATTTTTTTTTAGTGTACTTAGTTATAAAAATCTAGATCATAAATGTATATAGTGGCTCATATTTATTCGTTTACGGTGGCTTTCGAGGATTTATTCGTTTGTTGTGTCATGATTTTTTTCGGACAATTGGGGTGCGAGAAACCAACAATGATTAATATAGCCATGTTAGGGGAAACGATTGGGAGGATTGTAACCACATTTTTCTCACCTACTCATAACTCGATCACAACTAGATTTCCACGAAGTGGCTTAAGGGGAAATTGGGAGGATTGTATGCTTGTGCTCACCTACTGCTTGTGCACTAGTATGAGTAAATTTTTATGTCGAGGTTGGGCACATCCTGAAAAAGGGCATAGGTTCATAGTTGTTGCTGAAATATTTCAAGCTTCCATTACTCCGGACGGAAAGCAAGGGGGAGTTATTCCCATAAATGTAAGGACGACATTAGAAGAAATCCCCCTCATAAATGGGTACACGGATACGTACGAATTTTCTCTTGGTTCCTTCAGGCATTGATTGAAAAGACTAGACTTAATCTAGTTGAAGTTCGCGATATTAAATTTATCAGTATCAAATATAAATCTATAAACAAAAATTTGGATTGCCTTACAAATGAAGGGCCTCTGCACCATGAATTTTCCATAAATACGGTACAAAATTGTTTTCAGACATTCTCTCTCTTGGGTCCTCAGAATCAAAGCGATCCATTAACCTCAGAACAAATGAATGATCAATATATCTCTTGGCCCCTTTTGCATCAGTCTCAGGATATGCTACGAACACGAGGAGGAAATCATAGACCAAGCTGGGATGTGAATAGGCAAGCTCCAGTGCCGTCACCTCCTCTTCTTGATCAAGGCGCTCAATAGAAGTTGGTCTTGGTGTAGAGTCTTGATATCGAGTCCTAAACAAATTGGCGAAGCCATCTTAGAAATATCCTCCATTGTTGTTTCATTGAGCCTTGACTTCCACCTAAAATGATGAAACCCACAAGGTCCAATCGGAGTTTGGTCTTTAATTTCCTTCTCTCATTTGTAGGGGTCGGTGAAATAAAAACAACGAACATAGGCTGAAATGTTTTGTGAGAAATTTTTTTGTGTCGGTACCTGGTTACATCCCTTAAAAAATGGAAAAGGTTCATAGTTTTCTTGAAAGATTTCGAGCTTCCATTACTCAAAACGAGAAGCAAGGGGACATTTATTCGCACAATTGTAAAGGACGGAGATTCGAAGAGTCCCCACTCCTACATCACTACGTATTGTGGTGGTCATATTGTTATTTTCCGGGAAGTACGCGATGTTGATTTGTCTGCTTCATTTATTCCTTTAGGCAAAGAAATACGGATACGCACAATGCGGAAAGCATTCCCTTTCGCATTTATGTTTCTGGATCAATTTTTCCCATAATTTAGCCATAAATCTAAGAGAGAATTTTTAGAATAGTAGAAGTCTGTGGGTCACGGAACATATGAATGGGACGGTCCAAATTTTCCGGCGTGACTCTTTTACGAGATATCCAATGCTGTTGTTTTTTCTCCCTCTGTGTCGGACTACAGTTATGTTCTCCATCATTTTTTGAACGAGTTTATCGAGATATTTGACTTTTTATGTAAATATTTGGGTCACGAAGGTCGGATGTTGAATTTTATTTGCGCGGATTGAACTTATTATGAACGGATCGATTTATATATCGAGTTCTCCTTCCGGGTTGGTACGGACGAGCCGGTTTTTGATGTTTGGTCTCAAAGTGGCTTTTGTCACATACAGATCATTTTGGAGGTTGTACTACTCATGGCTTTGGCCATTGACAAATGGTTTTTTTTCTTGCACTAAACTAGCAATGGACCTAAAACGTCTAGATTCACTATTTATAACCCCGATTAATGTAAACAAGATGGAATTTTCATGCGAACGATTAGATTACACGTGATATAAGCGATTGTCAAAGAAGAAACCCCGGCCACTGTAAAAGAGACCTTGATCCTCGCTCTCTGTTTGTCCAGGGCCAAGTCCAACAAAATTATCCTCACCCCACCAAGCAAGAACATAAACCCCGATGAGATCCCTTCGATAATATATCGCCTGTTCACTCTTGGGAGGGAAGACCACCGGTTTTATGTTCCTGTGATAGGATCCTGCACGCTGCCAGAGCCCGGTGGCTCAATGATGACATCATAGATGAAGCCGAAGATCACCAAGAAATAGGTGGCCAGGACGATGGCGAATACAATCATGGCTGAGCGCAGCGAAAAGGAGGGCACCTTCAGGTGCATGCGGGGTTCTCTGAGAGAACAGTAATGAAGATTCAGGATAAGAATCAAGGGATCCATTGAAGATGACGATGATAAGTCTTCACTTGATGATGTCGAGCTCTGGTGATGAAAATTCGTAGATTACCAACCGAAGAAGTTTTGCTTTACCATTTATTTCCCCGACCCCCTTAATAAAGAAGAATTGTGGGACTTTATCGGAAGTTTCTGTGTAAAGAGATAGCTTCAATGTGTGGTGGCGGAGAGAGATATTATGTGAGATGGTACAACATATTAGCATTAGCAATCGTAGGAATATTATTGAGTTTACCCATCAACAACCCTCACAAATCTATCTTTCCCCTCCCTTTATTTTCCAGGTTACCCGATTAAGTGACCCGACATCTAAATAGAAGCTCGTGCCAAGGGGCGCTCAACCTTGGACCGAGTAGCTGGTGTTTTTGGTGCATTATAACAAAACCACAGGTAGTTGCCACACCGGGTGCCCACGAGTAGAGGAACGTCTGTCGACATTTTCCGGGGACGGGGTTTTTCTTAGGGATGAACTTCAAATGGCCGAATTGAGATGAAGATTTATGCTTTTGCCTGAGCATTTTGTCTTTTCCCTCGGTCACTTGGGTTTTTGATGTGACCCGGAGGTATTAGTTACCATAGCCTTTTAGGTTGGGTTAGCCCAAAATGATGTTCGCCAGATAATGAATCCATAAAAAAGGAAAAATTCATCATTCCAGTAATGTAAAACTGAATTTAATTATATTTTGATTAAAAATTATGGAAGAAAATGCATTTTATTATCGGAAATAAATATATTCTATACAAATTGAAAAAGTTATATCTTGATAGAAGTATGAGATACTTTCCATTAACTTAGTAGGTTTTAGTTTGTTTTTTTATTTAATTTGGAGACTCTCAAAACTAATTTTTTGGTGAAAAGTTTATTGGAATTTTGTTCATATTATCACTTCCCACTAGAATTTTGGAGAAATCAATTGCCACTATGACTTTCACTTAGTTTTAGATAAACTAATATCATTTTATTTCCACTAATATTATTGAGCATTGTTCATTTAAAATAAATGTTTTTGTGTACCTAAATAAGCATTCAAGGGTTTAGTTTCCATGGTAGTAGTTCAAGCTTACATACATGTTAGCTAACTCTAATAATATTATCTCGTAGCAAGTTTATAAATTGATTCAATTGATCTCATTTTTATGTTAATAACTCAATCACCTAAATATTAGTGGTGAGATTGAAAATGGGGTTGTTCAATAATGTTCATGAAACATGAGCCTAATATATATTCCACGTGGCTTTATTTTAACCTTATCTTGATGGTTATTTGAATAAACTATTTTGTCAAAAAAAAACCAACGTCTCTATAATAGGTGAACCCTATGAGAAAGTTGTTGGTAAGGCCATAGAGTATTTTTGTATAATCACTAATAATGGGTGGTATACTTGTAAGTAGAATATTAATATACTTCGGAGTTTAGAACTCATGGTGCTCCCCTTGTAGATGAGTTAGAACCCTAAAACGTGTGTTCTATTTTTTCCCTAGCCAAATCTGAATGGCCATGGCAACGTCTTTGTGTTGCTAGTGACCCTTGTTGGTATTATATGGAATGAAATCTTGTTAGGAAAACATCTTCCATAGGCCACAGAGTTTCATTCTTCTTTGATTGTGTTTCATGTTGAAGTGTTTTGATTTTTGTGAAAGAAATGCAATGAAATCTTATTTTATGTTAAAGAGCCTTCATAAACTTTCTCGTGGTATGATAGCACACTAATTTGTATGAACCTACCCTTGTAGATTATACTTATGACGCAAAGGATTTAGATAAAGGGGGGTATTTATAGCAACTACTAGAATTATATGGTGTTGCCTTGCAACATGAGGTAAGGAGCACCTTGGCCCTTTCGCCACCTATTGAAACTATTCTTAATGTGATGATAATAGGTCGTGCCACATGGTCAATGGGAATATTTGTTAAAGGAAGGGATGGAAACACAACTAGCCTCCTTCTTTAGTGAATAACAACAAATTCTTGAGTATTGTGTCAAGAATTTTTTTAGGCATTGAAGAGTCCTAATACATAATCCTTTGGTTACTATTGGAGTCTATTCGAACGGGTAAGGCACATAATTGAGTTGTCATGTTAGTGTAAGAAATAAATCCAATATCTAAGTTACAGGGCATGCCAACGTATGCTAGGAAGTGTTAGGGAGACAAAAGGGAGAACTAGGTCAAATTAATGCATGGAAATGAATGAATAATAGTTTGTGACATGAAGCGTTAGTGAGTTCCAGGTGTGTTAAGGAGGGAGTGAAAAGGTATGTTAGGTAGTGCTAAGGCATGCTGAGTCCGGAAACATGCCAAGATGTGTCGGTGCTAGGGTGTCATGTCAATGCATGCCCCGAGGGTATTTGGGAGTGTTAGGGAAACACAAGGGAGCACTAGTTTCAAATGCATGAAATAATGAATAAGAATGTGTGTCGAGGGAGTGCCGGTGAGTTTTAGGTGTGAAAAGGAGGGAGTGACAAGGTATGATCGTAGTTCCAAGGAATGCTAGAATTCGAGGGCAGCATGCCAAGATTGCCAAGTGCTAAGGTGTGTCGATGCATGCCGGGGGTGTTAGTGAGTGCCATGCAAAACTAGGGAGAAATAGTTCAAAATGCGTGGAAATGAAAGAATAAGAGTGTGTGATTGGGAATGTTTCGCAGAGTTACGGTGTGTGAGTCAGCAACACTTGGGGTATTTGATCGAGTTGTTCACAACTCCGCTTGTGAACATCTCTTTGGTCTGCCCACTTTTTCCATACTACTGCTCCATGATGACAAGTATAGGGTTATGGAGTCTTCCCTTCTTCTCACTAAATCAATCCTTTGCAATACAGTGAACTAGGTATAGTTGGTTGGCCCACTTGACTACTACTTTAGTCCTTCAAATTTTGCACATCGTTATATGCAATACACCTTCCCTTCTACCAATCTTGTTTTCCTTCTGATATGGAACATATGGCTCTTCTTTGACGGTCACCTAACAACCCTCCATAGCTGTACTTATAATTCCATCAATTTTTCCCAACCACAATCAATCCTTTTATTGATCTGGGGCCCATTTCTTTGCCCTCATCTAGGGCTCTTCAAATTTTCCACCTAACAATAAAGTCTAATTCCTCCCAAAATCATTGTTCTTGTGTACCAATTTCTTTGTTGTCTAGTCTATGAATAGATCTGAACTACTCCTCTTATCTTCCTTCTAACAATTTGTAGATATGTTGAAATTGGGTCACAAATAATCCACTAATTATCCATTGAATAATTTTTATAGGTTGCTTCATATCTCTGTCCAAAACCCTATGGAAAGTTCACCAAAATAAACTCATCTTCATGTCAATCCATTCTTCATATGCCACATTTCTTCTACTCAGGTTCCATCCTCCTTTGGATTTGTTATCTCCACAAATAGTTTTGCAAACCATATTCTAGATCTGTGGTTTATATTGCAGAGATAAACCTCACTCTAAGGGTCACAACCCCTCTTCTTCTACGCATATTTGTCACAGTATTAAGGGCATACCTTATGGACTAAACATCATGGGAAACCATAGTAACTGGGAATTATACTTTTGTTCTAATTGCTTTAGAACAAACCATATCACCCATAGAGCTTGATGCTTTGATTCTCACAGGAGACAATATAGGGCTTCAACAAGCGATTGGTTGACTCTACAATCAAGTTTCAAATCTAGATAGCTTCTTAATAAGTATATGAAGCGCCATATACTTTGCTTCAATGGAATTGAATGCAATTGTTGCTTGCTTCAACATTGATTTAATAAAAATGATTTATAAAATGATAATAATGATGTTTAAAATAGGCCTTATGATGGTCTACTTATACACATTGATTGTTCACGAGGTGTAGGTATGTCTATAACATCACTTTGTCGTCAAAAGCTTTGTCTTGAGAAAGCACATTAATTAGAATTGTCTTTAGTTAAGCACATTTTTGTGGTGGAATGAAGTTTATGGAATGTCTATTTATGCTTTGTAGAGGTTTGAATTTGTTTGTCCTTTGAGTTTTGGTGAGGTTTCTTTGTATTTTTTGCATCATAGTCTAAAGTCTTTTGACTGATTGTTTAACATGAAAGCTTTATGCTTATTGGAAATATATTTGAAATACTTGCATGATCAGAAAGCTGTGATGGCTAATTAAATTACTAATTGGGTACTACAGAGAAAAGGGGATGATCTTTGAGAGGGCAGGTGACCTTGGGAGCAGCTGAGGTGGTCGGGAGACAAAGCTCTTCTAAGTTACAAACACGAAGAAAAAAAATTGGTGATGTATATGTCTTTGCTCAACTTTACAGGTTGTATAAGAAAATCTTGGCGGAAAGTGTTTACCTTTACGTATCTTTGCAAAAAAGTAGGTTGTACGAGTCACTGAGAATAAGATCACTACATGTAGGTGATGGTTACTGTACTAAGTTCTCGACCTTATCTTGAGAATGGCTAATGGAGAGGATCATGTTTGAATACAAGATATAATTTGATGGATTTGGAGATTTAGAGTTCAAGAAAAAATTGTGGTGATGTTTGGATGGGTGTTAATTTGTAGTGTTTTCCATTTTTTTAATTTTCTTTATTGTGCTTTCTACCATGCTACCTAGTTTCTTTCTGTTGCCCTAGCATTTTTAACTTTTTCGATGTCTGTCTATCTATTTTTTCTTGCCCCATTTGGGGAAATGTCATCCTTATTTGGTAGGTGTTTTCTTCAATATAGTGTGAAATTTTTCCATCACACAACTTCGTAGGGTTTGTCTACATAAATAGCTTGCTTAAAGGCTCATTCCTTGAGTATTTGATGAAGTGAAATGATTATCGATGATCACCAACTAATGGTACGTACAAAGATTTACTCTAACAATTATACGGTTTTTTGTGTGCCAACAATTATACAACATTTTAACCTCATGAACTAGTCTCCTCTATTCTCTTAGTTGATGCTATAAGCACTTATTCTTTTTTGTTGTCAAAGCTTTTACTCTCTATTCCCATTGAGCTATGTCAACTATTTGTGGACATTGATCTATTTTCATTTCATTTCATCAAATTTTATAACTGTTATGTGTTACCTTTGGCCAGTGTCTTCTTTCTTACCTATGCTTTTTAACAGCAAGTATTCCAGCCGGCCGGAAAGTATAGGCGGAATCACACGGTCCGGCTAGAGCCCGGCGGGGACGCGCGAGAGGTAGCGAGGAGCCCGTAGGGCTGGCCCCGCGGCCCTGTTCAAGGCGGCCAGGCGGTGTAAGCCCTTTGGGTGTGATGTAGGCCCTTATTGAGCGGCCTAAAGGGCGGCCTAGCGATCGGGGGCGCGTAAGGATTCGAGCCGCCGTATTCACTGTAGTTTTGTTTCTGCGGTGGGTGAACGATTTTGGTGCCCGAGGATTGTTGTACTTAGAAACTGCATAATAATGAAAACCCTCGAGAGCTAGTACCTTTGGTTTTCCCACTTTGATAAGGTTTGGGAAATGAGTTTCCCGGAAAATCCATGTGTCACTTTGTCTCTATGAGCATGATATTTAGTATTTGATCTGTACGTGTAGGTTGCTAATTGTATTTACTATTTACTTCGCTAATTTATTTAATATTTCATAAATTAACTTATGACTTAATTTAATTAGGAGAATTAAATCAAGATACGCGATGAGGTTTCTTGGATTAAGAAATTTTCACGTTCCCTAGGTCTAGCCCCATTGGGTCACCTAGGGCAACAATTCTAAAGTCTAGCTAGAGAGAAAACTTCTATATCCTAGAGAATGTTGCATTCTTCCAGGTGCCCTCACTCTCCTCGAGAACTCGAGCCAATTCCAATGGTGGAATCTCCGGATACCTCAAGCCCTAGCTCTAGGATCAAGTTTTTCCTAGGTGTTCCCAAGGATAGAACCCTGGTAGGATCAATTTTGACCTATCAAAGTAAAAAACTCTTTTATGATCCTTTCCCATCACCTTGTCCAAAGATAGGAACATCATTGGTTGCTAGGAATTCCATCCCCAAACACAGGTTGGGTCCCACTTAGCCCCATGTTGTCCCATTTGGTGTCCAAGGCCTTTCATCGAGGACCATTTGGGGATGGGATTCCCAAAGGATTTTGAGATTGAGAACTTATTATAAGTCTTATTCTTCTCCATCAACCCTTCAATCCCCCTCCTCTCTCCCTAGAAGATAAATTCCCTTGCTTAAAATGAAATCGAGTCCCCACTCTTTATTTTTATCTTAGGGAGAAGAAAGGAGTTCAAAGGTCACTTCCCACCTATTCATTGACCTATACTCTACAAGTGACTTCCTAAACTATAAAGAGACTCCACCCATTGGTGAAAGTCCGTGAGAAAAGGGCAACAACTATGGTGACAATGGGATAAGCCTCCATCATTTCCCTTGTCCACTTAAATTGCCCTCTTAGGAACCCCTTTTAGGTCCACTACTAGTTTGAGTGGTAACAAGTTGTTCACAATTCCATTTGTGAACAACTCACTATTATGCCCACTTTTTCCATACTACAACTCCAATATGAGAAGTCCGGAGCTATGGAGGCTTCCCTTCTTCTCCTTGAATCAATCCTGAAATATAGTGAACTAGGGCTAGTTGGTTGGCCCACTCGTATTAATTTAGTCCTTCAAAGTGCGCATCCTTAGGCTCTATCGCTTTGCCCTTCTACCAATTTTGTTTTCCTTCACGAACAAGAGTCGAGGGCTCTTCTTTGTGCGTAACCTAACAACCCTCCAGCGTACTTGGAATACCATCAATCTTGCCCAACCACGGTCAATTATTTTTTACGTACTAGGGCCCACAATACTTTCTTCATCTAGGGCTCTTCAAATCTACCACCTAACAATGGTTGTGATCCTCTCAAGATCATTATTCTTGTGTATCGATAATTTGATCTTTGTTGTCCAATCTATGAACAAATATGAACTACTTCTCTTATCATACTTCTAATAATGTTGTAGATGGTAAGACTAGGGTCATAAATCAGCCACTAATAGTCCATTTACTAATTTTTTATGGGTTTCTTTAGATCTTTGTCTAAAAAATATATGGAAAGTCCACCAAAATCAACTCTTGTGCATGTCAATCCATTCTTCATATGGCACATTTCTTACGCATGCTCAATCTTACGCTGGGTTCCACCCTCCTTTGGATACATTTGTCTCCACACATCTGCAGATTTATGACATATTCCCAGGATGTGTGGTCTTTATGAAAAAATAAACCTTGCTCTAAGGGTCACAACTTGTCTTCTTCTACGCAAAATTGTCACGGTCTTGGGCATACCTTATGAACTAAACATGCTAGAAAGCTGTTCTAACCGGGCATTATACTTATGTAATTCTAGTTGTTGTAGAACAAACCCTATCCATGTAAAAAACATGACTCTTGCCTCCATAAGAGACTCAACCTAGCTCATATGGATCCATGTATTACGGGAATTTCTTTGGTGAATCTTGACATGAACTTCGGATCTCAATGTCGACCCTCAAACTAGGGTTAACTTAGTCAATATTACGCTTTCACGTCGACTTCTTTATGGCTCTGAAATTCACGGTGCAAGCCCTCCTCCATTTATGTTGGTCTTTATCACGGACCTTGCGACCTAATAACCCCACAAGGCAAGATAGGTATCAACCCTCTCTTCTATTTCATGTAGAAAATCTAACCAGCGAGTTCAATATGATCTTGTAATGTGCTAAACAAGACATTGAATCCTTCCTACAATTTGTGGAAACAAAACACGATCGCACAATCACATATAAGTAAGAGAAACAAGTTATCAATCACACGACACAAGATGCATACGGGAAACAGCGCTCAAAACCCTCTATCTCTATTTTGTATTAAGTCAAGGAATCATGAAACAATACAATGCTTAATCTCTCTTAAGATTCTCCGGCCTCTACCAATTGTCTCCCTCTTGATCTAAGCAAAATCGATCTAGTACTTGATTCTGGGCCTTCCTTCAACTTTGACTTACTCATGCAATTCTTATGGAATTATCTCCATATTAATTAGGAAAATCAACCTTCCTTGATTGCACAATCCATCATGGCATCCCAATGACATAATTGCACATGAGAAATTTTCTATAAATACAATGATAGTTATGTTCCTTTGAAGCTTTGTGTTACAATAAGGATCAAGGGTATTTTTTTATTATTTAGAATAAGATAAAACCCTAAAAAACCCAAAACCCTAACTCGGGGAGATGTAACACCGAGATTTTGTGGGCCCGTCGATTAATTTAGGCATCCAACTTCACGGGAGTCGTAGCTTGGTCATATGATCTTCGTTTGGCCTTTTATAAATACCTTGTTAGAAAGATCTCTTTGGGGAATACAGCTACTAATGCAATTTGATAAATTTCCAAACCTTTCATGCCCAAAAAAACGTTTTTGCGGGCCTAAAAATGGCGCTCCCGGAAATTTGGGACCCGAAAAAATGCAAAAATAGTAAATTGTGCTATAATTAAGGAAAGCTGAAAAAACTCGAAGAGACAATGGCGAAGGCCCAAGTGGAATAGGCGGGTGGCCACCAATATCCACCTCGATCACCTTAAATCGAATTTCTTGAGCTAACTCAATCATCATGACTTAGTTCGTGACACAAGTTTTTATGAGATGAAAGTAACAATTTATTATTCAATTTATTTGAGAAAAATAATTGACCTCATTCCTCCTCACAGTACATAAAAATTCTACGGTGTGGGTGTATGTCCTTTCTAGTTGCTAATTTCTTTGTTTCTTGTTGCAAATTTCAACACTCCCTCTCAACAAGAAAAGGAATTCAATCTATCCCCATCGTTACCTTTGGAGATATTCTGTGCTACACTTCTCTAGTGTTGTTTGCACTGTAATTATTGAAATTGAATAGACTCCAAAACAAGCCCGAATCGGTATAATGCATATGTCATTGGAATTCTTCGACTACGCTAGTTATTACTGTCTAGTAGTAGGATTCTCTTGCATTGCTGTGGCGACATCTACATCCATGCCCTTTGAACTATTATTAACTCTCGGTTGTGCTCCGGTGTTTGACATCTATCACTCTAATTTATGTCTTGCTGAAATCCTAAATATCAATCTACTTGATCCTTCTCTCTTGCTATCTTGTGGGCTCCTCATAGCGGGTTTGAGTCCATGAGACATGCCATCTCAATGGACCTTGTCCAAATTTCTTATCTTGGAATTATGTCTTACCTTCACCCCCACCTTACCTCGAGGTATGGATGCTCCCTCATACGCTGAAAATTATTTCCCCCTCATTGAGGTCTCTGCTTGAGTGGATGCTTCCACTGGGTCTCCTCTCTACTTCTCCAATTGTGGTAGCTACTCCACAACCTTGCGAGACTACTTCTCATGAGGATGCATGTTGAGAGGTAGTTTATACTCTAAACAACCAAGTCTCTAACTTTTGCCTTTCTCCTCAAAGATTTGCATGTATATGGTACCTCAAGTGCATATAGGTTCTTGAATCGAACACGAGTTTAATTGTCCAGCGATTACAAAAATTTTCTAAAAAGATTTGATTTTAAATCGATGATATCTCCATATACGAGCTTCGATTCGACGATTTTTTTTCAATTTGGGTGAATTTTCACAAAGATCCAAATATTCTATTTGTTTTTGAAAATTTTACACCAAAAAATCTTGAGATATTCTCTTTGCTGTTTGCCCGCCCAAAATTCCACTGCTCTTTGATACCATGTAGAAAATCTAAACAACGAGATTCATTACGGTCTTGTAATCTACTAAAACAATATACTAAATCCTTCCTAAAATTTGGAAACAAAACATGATCACACCATCACATATAAGTAAGAAAATAAATTATCAATCGCATAACAACATGATGTATTTGGAAAGCAACTAATCAAAACCCATTATCTCTATTTCGTATTAAGTCAAGGAATCATGAAACAATACAATACTATCTATATGAAGTTCTCCAGCCTACTATCGATTGTCTACATTGATCAAACGAACTCGGATACAGTACTTATTAGTTCTGCGTCGCCTTCAGCTTGCATGCTCATGAAATTCTAGAGATTAGTCCTTGTCAAATGGAAAAATGAATTATTTAACGTAGTTTGCACTCATCATGCAGCATCTAGTGACTTTATGTTTTGTATTCTCTCGGTACAAGGTGATAGTTATGTTCCCTTTAACCTGCTGTCTGAACTAGGTATTCCTCGGCCAAGCATGTATGCAACTATTAATAGTGAATTATCGGTTATACGGTTGATCATTTAATTGTGGATGCGTCTAATTTGTTTCACTCGACCTCTCACTAGCTCATCACTCGGTTAGAACTAGTTAGCGATTTTAACTCATTTAATTGAGTTGAAATTACACTTGCACCCACTAATGCATCATTGTTACACCATTTTTTGGTCATCTAACCTACCATTGATGGACCATTACACCATGTAAGACCAATTTCACCCACAAGTACAATTTCTTTCACTATGTAAATAACTTAATAAAACACATTTATTAGGTTGTTTATGGTCTAAACGAGGGAAACCCCAAAGGGAAATATTAAACAAATCTATATTTGTTTGATAATAACCCTCATGGAATAATAAATTAAAAAATAATTTAATTATTATTCACAGTGTATTTATTTAGAAACAAAGAAATTAATTAGATAAATCCTTGTTTATCTTATTATTTTCTAGGAATAACTATTTAAATCTTATTTAAATAATATTCCTTATTAAATATATTAAATCACTTATAAATAATTAAATAAATCATTATTTATTTGATTATCTTTCAACCCTTCCTTAAAATGATAAATAAATCATTTATTTATTTGTATTTACAAATAAAGGGATTTGACCCAAGTCAAGTACTTTTTTACCTCCAACAAATATAATAAAATATTCCATAAAAGGTGGATCTTGATTGGTTAAATATTATTTTTAATAATGCACCAAGATCTAGAATGACCCAATATTTTGTTATAAATAGGAGGTTTCTCCTACCATTCTTCACCTTTTGTTGCCTATTAGATCACTCTTGGATCTATACTCTTGGTATGACTTTGAGCCATTATCATTGTCAAATTTTCCATTTTTTGTTGTGTGAGCTCCCCTTTGAGTTCTATCTTTATGCAGGTTTTCTACACCAACAAGAAATACTAGATGCGAGTGCGAGACTTCCAGGGGCCCATCCCTTGTGGAGAATTGGAAACACCTTCTTGTTTTTCCTCCCGAGTGCCACATGTCTATTCTTTCAAAAAATATTGTTCTTGTCTTGTGTTTATTGGATGTATGGAGAAAAACCTTACTTTTCTTGCTTAATGTCTCTTTATGCATAGATGCGGATTTTGCGGCATTTGTCTTGATCGACTAAACTGCAGTCTGAGATATTGGTAGCCATATTTGATGTTAGGGCTATAAGTTATGCGTAGCTAAAGTGGTCTTTTCTTGTACACTTCGAGAAAAAGATTCATACTAACAATGGCAACTCCTCACGGGTTTTCAATTACGACCGCTGTCGTTTTTCATATTCCTGCACATCAGGCTACTTCAAACCCTAGGGTTTCTTTTTCGGCTTTTTTTGTTGCTATTTTTTGTCTTTTTTTCACCTATAAAACCCTAAAACATTAAAATTTCTCACTTCCACGTGTTTAAAGCCTATTGTGAGTGACGGACATCGGTACAGCGAGCCGTAACTTTTTCGGAAATACTTGCCGATTACTGTGGAGCTTGAGGTTGTGCTTGCAGCGAAGCTGCGACCTGGCCTCCGGAGTCCCACACTTTTCGGCCAATTATACGCAGCTGCACGGAAAACGAGGTCGGGGCACTGCGACACACGGTTTTTTACACTGTTAAATACCATAACTTTGCAGGTTTTAAGACATACTGTCGAGTTTTAAAACCTCTGTCCTCAACCCATTTGAACTTTGTTTCTGATCTATTTTTCTCATCATAAGTGGGAACACGGCCCCTGAGGGCTTAAATACCTCTCCACTTTTGGTAGAATATTGTTGCTTCATTTGGTGTCGACTTTTGAGAGTTTCGACCTTCCCTTTTTAGGACGTCTTTGTAGCATTTCAAACCCCCTTTTAATTAGCTCTTCTCCCTTTCAAATCACCTCTAAAGTTTTTTTGGATCTGCTTTAGGGCCTCCTCCTTGTCCCTTATGCTTTTTGCTGATTTCCTCCTTTTTTACCAGCCACCTTGCCTGCGCACTCTTGATTGTGTTACTGTTTCTTTTTAAATGAATTTTTCTTGATCTTCCTTCCTCGACCTTAGATCTAATGGCCTCTTTTTTGAGTAATGTTTTGTTAGATTTTTTTCCCTCTTTTTTGGACTAGTTTTTGAGATACCTACCTTTTTGGGTTAGGTAAATGCATAGTTGTTGTTAATTTTTATGTTATTTCATTATATACTATTCTCTTCGACTTTATTTTTAAACTACGCAACACACTTTTTCTTTTTCTCTCAAAACATACGGGTTTAAAAATTAAAATTAACGCACACCACACACTCACCTAAGCAAATAAGAGCACAGTTACGCCAAGCAAATACTTTAAAACATTGTAAAATCAATTCTGCCGCACCTTTTTTGCCCTTATTTTGACATTGTAATCACTTGATTCTACACCTCACCTTCGTTGGTCATTCTCCTTCCCCTTGTGCCATGTTTGTGTTGTCGTCATTGCGCCCCCAAGGCACACATCCGGAGACTTCTTGGCCTTCACCCTCGGTTTACGGTCGGTCGACCTGCTCCTTCTCGCCGTCGTCGAGTTAGTCCTCCTCACGATCGCACTCCGACTCTTCTCACGATTCATTGGGTTCTCCTTTTGCCTTACGGATTTCTCCCCCTGTCACCTTCACTATATACGGTCGAGGCCTAACACTAGCGACGTCCCGGCCTAATGTTACGACTACTACTAGCGAGCCCTTACGGGAACTACCTCGGTGCACCCTTGCTCCCTTACATGGCGAGCCTCGACCTCCCCGATTTCCGTCGATTGATCAATGAGCCTATACTTGCCCGATGTTTGGTTTTTGCCACCTTCATACAATAGCTCCCCCTCTACGACATCCCTAAGTTTGAAGGCCTTGCTTCAGAGAAAGTCCAACCAACCATGTGCGATCTTTCCACATGTGGTGTTCCTCAATTCTATTACCGATGATTCCATCGAGTCTTCGGTTGTTCAATGCACGCGCTTACGGGCGAAGCTTGTAAATGGTATGTTGATTAGGCCACCTCTTCCCATACCACCTTTGCGACCATTGCCCAAGCCTTTTTATCTTATTTCAAGCTCCCTCTCCGATACGACAGCGAGTATCGAGCTTTTGACTTCTTTCCGTTTAATCTCTTCAACCCACCTTTCCTCCCTTGTCCCGGGGAATGGCGGAGAAGAAGGAGCTTGTGTCGAGCTCCCACCTTTGAAGATTGGGTTTATATGGAGTAGGATTCCTTCGCACTCTCTTACCTCCCATTGGCAAAGATATCGCCTCCCCATTTCCCTCAAACCGAAGAGTCCCCCTCCAAATAGCCTTAAAATAGCAATGATCTGCGCTCGGTCTGGTTATGTTTATACCATCTGCTGACCTCCCTGGGCATCTCATTCTCACAGAACGGTATTGTTGGAGCCCTTTCTCATCGTATGCTCAGCCTCATGGGCTATGGTCCGGCCACCTCTAGCACTTTTCCCCCTCCGGGTAGCATGTATCCGGGATGGCATGCCTCATCCTTTTGCCCAACCTCACGCTTACCTAAATGTTTCCCAACCTAACCATTATCCTTATCCCGAAGCTGGTGCTCCGGCTCACTCCGGCCCTTTCTCTTCCACCCCCCTTTCCTTCTCAACCCCGGCCATGACACCTACGGCCCCTCGGGGCAAGTATTTGCAGGCGGGCGTGACTAATCCCCCTTCCCCTCAAAGAAGGTGGAAAAGGAAATCAAAAATCAATGCGCCCCTGGCACTCATGGACCCAATCCTCAAGGTCTTGACCCCTATACCCCGCTAACCGACGCGGGCATGGCCAGTAGGACGGAGCCTATTCGCACAAATAAACCTTGTTCGTGTTGCGGTGTTTACGGTCATTACACTCACGATTGTCCCCTTCTACCACGGATGCGGCGGTCTCTGAGGAGTCTCAAGCCACATTGCGAGACAACATGCCTCCCCCCATGCTCCCCCTAATGTGGCCACTACTCAACCGATTGTGTTCTTGATCCTTTTGACAGAATTTGTGGTCGCAACCACGACGAATTGTGTGCAACCTTCACTTGGTTCCTTTGATTACGGTCCTCATGATGAACTCTAATCCCTCTCCAACCATCGACCTTAACCTTCAAACTCAGTCTCCTCGTACCCCAAATACTCCTCGATGCATCCACCGGGGTCCCCTTCTTTAGGTTCTACGGAGCCTCTTTCGACATCCAATGGTCCCTTACACATCCCTCCACCCAAGTACGAGGTTCATACTAAGATTCACAAGGGACCATTACGTCGAAATGATGCTCTGATCACATGCTCATTCGTATAGCATAGTAGATAGGTTTGAGGCGCAGGTCTCTTGCTACCATTTCCACGTTGGAACTCCTCCGGAGTGCGATGTCATTCCCAAAGAAGGCTCTACTATACGCCATGGGAAGCGCGTAGATCCTGAGATGACCAAATGATTGTTTTACGACACCCATCAATCGAACATCCTCCTCTTCACCTTCCAGCCAGCCTTCAAAAATCCCACTCAAAATCCGAACGCTAACGTTTCTCGGTGTATAATTGATGAGGGGGCATCCACTTGTGACGTATGCTTCGGGTTTGGAAGCGGCTCGGATCTCTGAGTTGGCCCCTTCCACGAATCACCCTTCGAGTGTGGGATGGCCACGCCTCATCCCATTGGCCTATTCCGTGGTGTCCTATTACTCTTGTGGGCAAATTTGTTTGCGTTGACGTGGGGTATTGGCGCCCCTCTAGATTGTTCTCTTGGGCGAAGCTACACCTATGCCATGTCTGTTGTCCCCCTTCTCGCGGTTTTTCGCAAGATGTCTTTCTCACAATGGAAAGATAGTCACCATCGGCAGTTGACATATCATGGGCAAAGCCTAGGACCTCACACAAGGACGACCATCTCTTATGTAGCCAACAAGAAAAACGCCGAATCCTTGACGAGTGTCTCTCCCGGCGTCTCTGAACTCCTCTTTTCTTGGAACTTTCCCTGGTCTCGTTCCTCCTCCTATCCTGCAGTCTGACTTATCGAATGTTTGTGATGCAATCATCTCCGGAGCTACCCTTAAGGGACTTTGATTCAGCTAGTGCAACCTCAAGCTCATCCTCACCCACCACAACCCGCTCCTAGCCATTCACCTCGGCCAGTAGGACCTTCTCCTTCGGCCCTTCTTCTACGGTGGTATCACACGAACCCCCTCTATCCTCCTGGGTCGGTTCCCCACACAGCCTCAACCATCTCGGAGCCATCCCTCCCTAGTCACTATCCCGCGGTCGAGATACCTTTCTCGAAAACTCACGGAGTCTATACGGTCCTTGTAATGGCCACCCTCTCTCTAACGACTGCGGGCATACCCAGTACGGTACCTTGACCCTCCGGCCGCTACCAGGGTCACCCCAAACCTTGTCTTGCTTTGACATTAGTTCCAGCAGTCCCCCCTCACTTCCTCGGTGCCACCATGCCCCCCGGCCACCTCCCCGGAACCCCTCCCCTATGGTGACGAAGCTCCGGGGGAAAGAAAAGGTAAAGCTCGCGGCATCCAGGCAGAGCCACCCGACTAGCCGGCTCCTCCTCGCGCCGATCCTTGCGCCTTGTGTGATGTCATCGGTCACGCCACCCATACTTATCTGAATCGCCTCGTATTCAACCCATTGGTTAAAGTCGCATTCCCACGAGTCTCGGTCCCCAGCCCCTCTGTCGCGTCCTCGTCCAGCGCTTAAAGAACCCAGAATTATTTGCACCAACAAACCACGTGGCACGTACGGTGTCCATGGCCATTACTCCACCATTGTCCCACTCACACAGCACATTACCATGCCTCTTTAGAGGTAGTTCGAGAGTATGAGGTTGAAAAAAATCGTCCGCCTCTCCCCATACTTACGCGGTATACTTCGGGTCGGCTTGAGGATCCCCCCGCTCCCATTGACATCTCGGTGTCAGGGATGACAGAGTCTGCTACCACCCATTCTCTACCTATCATCCTGCGCGGACCGCTTGGAGAACATTCCCTTTGGATACTCCTAATTGCCCACGCTCGACCCCCTTCGGTGACCTGCCTGGGCTCAGCATCATTTGACCATTTGTTTGTATGTTCTTTGTCATTCACCGTGGCCGGTTAGGTAATGTGAGCATTTCTTCCTATGTAAGTTGATTTAGGTAGCTTTGCTGTCATGTGGTCTCCCTTCCACTCATCATCCCCTCTTTTCCCGTCAAGGTACCCCAGCAGAAGCCTTGCCACCATGACCTCATCTTTCCCGCCCATACACGGGATGACACCACCCGTGTCTATGTGCGACCTCCATGGCCGAGACCCCGGCCTTACACTCCTATGGCCCTCATATACCACCCTCTAGTCCATATATGAGTCATAACCATCATAACTCATCACACTCCCTACGCAGAAGTTGCCGTTCGATGTCTGCTACACTCACGCTGTATCATTGTTCCTCCCACCCCCCCCATTTTTTGTCTTGTAACACCATTCCACGGGACCTCCCCGTCGCAACCTATGTGAGGTTGTCACAGGTGGTGCAGAATCATTACTCACGGAATCTAGCCTCGGCGAGGTTGGGGAAATTTTTGCCCTTGCATGCCCTTGTTCTCTCGACGAAGTGCAGTTAGTACGCCACCAATAATCGAGCCGAATATGATGCGGTGTGTGGTCTCTTAGCCGATTCCCTCTCTCATCGCATCCTCCATCACCGCATGTTAGATTTTAAGATTCCTACTTCTTGTCATGCAACTAAATGGTGTCTATTGTGCATAATCCTATCCTCTTTAGGCAGTATTTACGAGTGAAACTCTTGATACATGGTTGAAACCATAACTTTCAACCATGTACCTCGAGAACAAAATCACTATGTAGATGGCATACCGCAAACCATGTTCTAGATTGGCATTTTATCACACGCATTTTATACGAGAAAATAACGTTTCATAATCATTAAAAATGTACACATCATAATATATGTCGCAAAACATGTGTTTAGAGTCATATACTCTCATACATGTTTATAGCATGTTACAACATCCCAAAGCGAGGCACCACCTATCCCTACATACACACTAGGGGGCACCACCTGTCCACACCTAATCACTATGGGGGATCCAAGGCAATGGCTTTGCTCACACGCTTTGTAGATCACGTATCCACCGGTGGCCATCGCCATGCACCATGACACCTCGCCATTCCGAGGTGGACAATGCGGCTCTGTGGCACTGATCGTCTAAGTCTTGCCACCCGCGCTGCGAAACACGGGTCGACAGCCTCTCGCATCTCGGCGGATGTCCTCCGGAGCGACGCATCCTCATTATGCGTCGCTCTCGATCCACTCGGGCCTGTGGCCTCTGATGCTACCAAGTAAAATGTCTCTCCCGGCCGGTTTCTGAGCTATATCTGTAATACCAAAAGTACGCCGAATGGTGCTCTATCTACTATTCGTAACTTTAACATGCCCAAAAAAGGCGTAGTCTTGTCACTTACCATCGGGTCCCCCGCCAAACCCGGCGGAAGTGGTAGGTACGGATCCCCATAATGTCATCCCCACTATAGGGATAGTTGTCTATGTATAACGGCATCGATCCCAATGGGCAAAGAACTTGAGAATTAAACACCCGTCGACCGCCCCTCCTCCTCCTCTACATAGTGGTCATTTGCAGCGTGCGGGCTCTCTAGGGCCCCCATTTGGGAGTTGTATATGAGGTCGTAAGAGTCGGGATCTTCTCGAAAAGAAGGGCACAATAAAGTCCCATAGAGCAATCATGGTTCACTTGCGCACAGCGATAACTGTGTTTTAATTACACCAACATCATTTGGGCCCACCACTAGTAGGTCCTGCTTACTCTCTGATCATCATCTACCACCTAGTGATGTGATGGAGCGCCACAGTTGCTCAATATCCATAGCACCGCTGCCGACCACTACACGAGTCTCTAATCCCTCTGGGTCCCCAATGATTATTCGAGTCCACTTTGACTTGGAGACCAGGTCGACAATGTCATACTCCACAAACTCTGCAGTATTCCGCCCCGCGGTAACAACGTGCGTATTTCCTACATCCCAAGTGGCGGGAGACCGGTCGAGAAATATGAATCACAGATACATCAGTCCGATCACAATGCCCCCTGCACTACAAAGACCTCATGATGGATCGCAATAACTAACGATCGGGGCCAACAAGGAACACGACTCTCATCAGAAAGGGTTCTCCCTGAAGTGCAGAACCTGATAAACGATACACGACGGACATGGTCTCTGCACGGATCTCTGGCCAATAATGTACCCGGTCTCTCTCTCTCCGTTGGCTTTTGTATATCTTCCCATATCTACACAAACACATCATCTTTGTCGGTATACGGATAGAAACACTATAACCAATTACAAAAAGCCCAAATCTCGGCCTAAAACGACGCGAAATCTTCTTCATCCTCCCGATTTGCACTTTTTTGCCCAATCATGGGATAGGTCACGGATTTTTGGCTCAAAAGCTGCTTCCCGGAGTCCAGTTTTGGCCCAAAAGTGCGACCGGCTCGTGGGAATTGAAAGAGGGTACATTCTCGAATTCTAGACCTAATACGGAACTTTCAATCCATCAAAATGAAAGAGTAAGGTTGTGCACTCTTTCTGCTGATTAGTGGATCTTGATTCCAACGGTCGGTTTGTTCACTACGCTCGCCACAAGATTTGGGAGCCTTCTCTCCTCTCTACATTCACCAGAAAGCATCACTAGCAAATGAGTGAATTTGGAGGGAAAAACTTCCTTATTAAAAGAGAACCCTGTTTTTCTGTTGCGACCACCGTAGCTCCATTTGACAAAGCGAAGTACGAACCGTTGGAAAGCTCTCATGAACCTAAATGGAGTATCTGTTTATTTTTTTGTGATTTGATACTTGGTTGGGACACATTTTGTCCAAGATGGGTCACTTCACCTCCCCCAAAAATCGAATTTCCTCACTTGCAACACTTCGCCCGCAGGGCACCACTTTTTGCCTCCATACTTGTCTTTGTTCGTAGTAATTTTCATCATGAGATACCATCTTGTACTCATGTTTTCAGCAGCCCCCCATGGGACCCTGCGTATTGGTAGCACCATCGAGTCACCCTTGTTTAGAGCATCCAAGTTGAGTCATCATCGCATTCATGGAGTCTCCTCGGTCCCTTTGTGCCCCGCTATAGTCCTCCATCCTTCATTGCTTGGTCTCTCTCTTGTGTCGCACATTATGGCCGTCGATCCCACTGTCCATATCCACTGTAATCTTGTGTGAGTCCTTGCCATGTCATTCATGCCCTTGTGCTCTAGCAAGGGAAGTCATCATTCCACTACTACGATCCCCTCCATTCATCATCATCATTGGTGACCAGTACACAATAGTCGCTCCTGTTTTCCTACCTCGTGCCTTAGTTGAGGATCTCTCATTGCCTCCCCCTATGGTGGACCTCATACTGTCGACATCATCTCCTTCATTCTAGAAAACGGTCTAGGGGTAGGTATGCCTGGTTCGACTTCCCTCTTGTTCGGTGCCTCGGATCGGTCGAGTATCTCTCATTTTCCTTTGTTCCAGTTGTTTCTCCACTCTTGACTCCTTTCGGCACTTGATCGAAATCTTGTGCTTGATGATTGATGCCGGCGATGGCTTTTGGTGATTCACAGGTGTGTGTGAGATGTCTCGGCCCTCATGAGGGGGTGGCCCTACGGGTAGCCCCACATGCCGGATGACCTCTTCCTTGCGACCTTGATGTAGCTCCATATGTTTGATGATGTAGGCCTTGTGACTTGTAGCGCCTCTTTTGCATGTATGGGTCATATTTTTTGACCTTCTGCTTATAGAAATTTGGGTTGTATTTGTATCTCATGTAATCGAGATATTATTGTATAAGTCTTCGTTGATATCCCGAGCACGACATGTATGTGGGATCCCTCATTGTATTTTTATATGGCTCATGTTTAAATAGAGCTACTACTTTATGGTTGCTCCCTTACTGTTTGGACACACTGTTCTTTTGTACTTTGTCTCGGCGGGCATAGGTATGCCTCCCCTCTTGCCTTTGTACAGTACCCTCTCATAAAAGGAGACTTGTTACTGTAAGTCTCGTCTCCTCGGGGTCTAGTTCTTGACACATTAGTCTACCTTACATTTCTCTCTGCGCTTCATGATGTACGTTGATTGAGTTCTTACAACGTACTTCGGTCATATGATTTGCTCTAACGCTCATGACTGAAAATATATTTACACCATTTTTTGGTCATCTAACCTACTATGATTAGATGGACCAAAGTACACCATGTAAGACCAATTTTACCCCAAGTACCAATTGCTTTCACTATGTAAAATAACTTAATAAAACACATTTATTAGGTTGTTTGTAGATGCAAACGGGGAAACCCCAAAAGGGAAATATTAAAATTTTTTATATTTGTTTGATTTCCCTCATGGAATAATAAATTAAACAATAATTTAATTGTTATTCATGGTCATGTTTAACCCAAAACAAAGAAATTAATTAGATAAATCCTTATTTATCTTATTATTTTCTAGGAATAACTATTTAAATCTTATTTAAATAATATTCCTTGTTAAATATAAACTAAATCACCCCATAAATAATTAAATAAATCATTATTTATTTGATTATCTTTCAACCACTTCCTCAAAATGATAAATAAATCATTTATTTTATTATTTACAAATAAAGGGATTTGACCCAAGTCAAGTACTTTTTCCCTCCAACAAATATAATAAAATGTTCCATAAAAGGTGGATCTTGATTTGGTTAATGTTATTTTAATAATACACCAAGATCTAGAATGACCCAATATTTTATTATAAATAGGAGGGTTTCTCCTGTTGTTCTTCCTTTGTTTCCTATTAGATCACTGCGGATCTATGCTCTTGGTTTTTGAATTTGAGCCATTATCATTTGTCAAATTTTCCATTTTTTGCTATGTGAGCTCCCTTTGAGTTCTGTCTTTGTCGGGTTTTCTACACCAACAAGAGAGAGAGAAATGCTAGATGCGAGTCTTGAGGACTTTTGGAGCCGTCCTTCGAGGAGAATTGGAAACGCCTTCTTGTTTTTTCCTCCAGTTCCCCTTAATACAAAAAATTCTTTCAAAAATATTGTTCTTGTCTTGTATTGGATGTATGGAGCAAAACCTTACTTTTACTACTTAATGTATCTTTATGCATAGATCTAGATTTTGCGACGTTGTCTTGATCGACTAGCTGAGATGCGAAGATATTAGCCGACCATATTTGATGTTAGGGATATAAGTTATGCGTAGCTAAAGTGGTCTTTTTCTGTGCACATCGACAAAGATTCATACTGTCAACTTCCATTGGACCCCCAAAAAATATTAGAAGATCCTCTAGATGCCTCTCATCTTCCAGAGCCTCAGTAAATTTCTTGAGCTAACTCGGTCATCATGACTTAATTAACTAACATAAGTTGTTATGAGATGAAATTACAATTTATTGTCCAATTTATTTAAGGGAAAAATTAATTTAGACGCCCCATTTCCTCACTCACAGTGCATCAAAATTCCTCACCGGTGTAGGTGCATTTTTTCTTGTCCTTTACGGTTTTAATCTCACTATTTCTTGTTGCAAATTTCAACATTTCAGATTTTGATGTGGCCTTCACACAAATACACCATTGAAATCACATGTATATTCTCATGAGAAACACTCTTAAGCTCGATGCGCGAGAAGCAATGTGCCATTCCTACTTCCTAGTGCAAACCGACCATTAAGGTATGCAACATTCTTACGAACTCTCACATGATGATCTTGCTCTTGGAGGATGATCATGACCTCCCTTTAACAACCCTTACTGCGCCCCTCATACTCAACTACTTTGGGACTACATCTCTCTTCACCCCCTTGATGTGCGAGATGGTGGGAATACATGTCAAACATGCTAAGATGTGCCAAGTGATAAGGCATGCCAAGATGTGCAAGGTGTGTCAATGCATGTCGAGGATACATCAAGACAACAAAATAGAGAAAAAAAAGTTAAAATACAAGGAAATGAACACATAAGAGGGTTAATAAGTCATCAATTTGCCTTTTGAGAGGGAATTCTAGGCACAACAACACTAGGCAGAAATAGGTACCATGTGCAAAGTCTGAGTACATTCTAAGTGCCAAGTATTCCTTTGTTGCTTCTCATCTACTTTTCCAACATTTGATCATGAAAAAATAAATTTAATGTTAAGAAGCCATGCCAAATCATACCAAGGCATCTCAATGTATTCCATACATGCTAAGACTTTCCAAGCGCCAACATGTGCCGGTGCCAATATGTGTCGGGAACTAATTTTTATGCATGTTGTAAGTGGAAGGGGATGTTGAAGAGTGCTAAGGTGTGCTAGGAAGTGATAATGCATATTCATGAGTGTTAAAGGTACTAGGAAAAAACATTAAGGGAACACTAGGTAAAAATTAATGGAAGTTAATGAATATGAGGAACGTGTACTACCGGAGAATAGTGTTAATGAGTGTTAGTTGTCATGCCAAGGAGGGAGTGACAGGTATGCTAAGAATTAGTAAGGCATGATAGGAAATATCAATCCATGTCAAGATTTCCCAAGGTGTGCTTGGGAGTTCGAGGGTATGCTAATTATATCATGTGCCAATTAATAGTGCCAAGATATGCCAATACATGCTGGTGTTAAGGATGTGGCGCGGTGCCGAGGGAGATGTGTCAATATGTGTCAAGGCAACAAAAGGAAGAACTGATAAGAGGGTTAATAATTAAAGGGACTTTATCTTTTTGAAAAGGAGCATGCTAGGCACACTAATAATAGGTCCCAATAAATACCAAGTGGCATTGTGTGCCAAGTGCTAATGTATGTAAATGTATTCAACGAGGTGTTCTAGGGCATGCTGAGGACTATATGCGACATGCCAACACAAGCTAGGAGAGTTCCATGTTGTGCTAGTGCATGCCACCATGTGCTTGGACGTGAGTGTCATCACAAGATGTTCTAGGTACAAAGATGTTCCAAGACATGTGGGGTGCTAAGAAATGTTAGTGTGTGTCAAAGAATTAATTTAAGGTGTGCCCAGTTGTTGAGGATTGTTAGGTCTTTCTGATTAATAGAATTTTCCAGGCTTCATTATGTATTAAATAATATATTTCCTACACACAATAGTGGAACTTTATCTAAAGGGAATTTTCTAGATAATAAACTTAATGAATGAATCATGTGTTGACTCATAGGAAATCTCTATTCGACTAGTCATTACTTGAGGAAATGATACACACTAATTACTTAAAAAATTGGTAGAAAACCCCAACCACTATGGCCTTGGACATATTATAAAAAATACTCCACAATAATGGCATTAAATCATTATCTTTTGATAAAAAATATATTAACGGGCACATATCATCATAAAAAACTAATTGGAATGATCAATGATGACGGACATTTTTACGAGTCACCAAAAGTAACAAAAAGAGTATTAGTGAGGGTCATTAAATATTCGTCACTAGAAGTGTCATAAGAGAGAATTAGTGATGGGCCTTCAACGACCATCACCGAAAGTGTCGTGAAAAATGTCTTTGGTGACGGACCATAAAGGACCATCACTATATACACTTACGGTGACGGTTTTTTAATGATCGATGATGGCAGACATTTTTTGACGCGTCACTAAAAAAGTAAAAAAAAGAGCATTGGTAAGGGTCATTAAAATTTTGCCACTAGAAGTGTCACCAAAAGGGGTGGTGATGGGCCTTTAACGACCCTCACCAAAAGTGTCGTTGAAAATGTCTTTGGTGACGAACCATGGACCATCACTATATACAATTACGGTGACGGTTTTTAGGACCGTCACCATATGTGACATTGGTGATGGACCTTAAGGTAAAATCACAAGCATGACCCTCACCAATGTGATTTTTTCTTGTAGTGGCCACCCTTTGGTGAAGGATTTAGGGAAAAAATCTTAATTTTCACACCACAGTGTCGACTTTGTCATTGACAACTAGCGCCAGCGGCGCGGTTGCTAGCCAGCAACAGAGCGCCAACACAAAAAATGAAAAAAACAAAGAATTTCTCCCAGCAAGACTAGACTCACCACTTCAAGCGAGAATCTAAAACAAACCCCGGAAGCAGAAATGCGGCCAAAAGAAACTTTCGAACAAGGGTAAACCCTAGAACCTACGGGGATGGGCGCGGCCCATCCGTTTGTAATCCCGCCTTAGACGAGGGGGATAACACGGTGATCGGAAGCGGCAACCAGCGCCAATTGGTGTGTTGTCATGGTGAAACCGTGCCAATCAAGACAACCATGAAAGGATGAAAAATCGGAAAAACGAAGGTCGAGATGCGATCCTGCGGGTCTGAACTCAAAAACCAAACACAAAAAGAGCGGCCAAATAGAGCCGATCGAGCGGAAAAATCGAAACAGCGAAAGAACACGACAATACTCCAAGTGTTTAGTTTACAAACTAAACCAAGGTCGAGCGAAGAAAATTTGATCTCGCCACAATTACGAGAACAAGAGCATTTCGAAGGCTATCGTACAACCCAAACTCCCGTCTATAGCTTACAAAGCAAAAACAACAACAAACTAGACACTCCCCGATTGGGTCACCAAATTGTTGTGGATGTAAATCCCCCTGCGGACATAGGCGATCCCTACTAGCCCAAAACGGTCTAGCAATAATCATTCATGCTATAGTGCGGGTTCCTAATTGCCAATAAACCAACTAGCGATGAAGGCTTGCACGGAATCAACGAGCGCTCCGCAGCAGTAGCGCTCTCGTTCCTTGGCCTCGACGGTCCACAATCCTCACGATCTCCGCAGTGGGACTGCCTGCAAGAACAAAACAAAAGCAAGTGTAAAATCTAGTATATGAAACTATATGTCGGTCGAGAAGACATGATCGTCATCATAAACAACAACGAGTGTAACCATAATAACCAATAGTCGCTTATCATTAATCAATCGAAAGAAGAATACAACCATAGCTCGACGGAATTCTCCGCCGGAGGGTCGCCAACGGAACACGTGCGAAGAAGCATCGAGAGATGGGGACAAACCTCTCTCCGTGTGTCTCAACAATAATCTCCTTGCTTGGATTTAAGCCCCTTGGGGAATGAATCAAGGCTCTTGTAGCATAAGCCTGCGATGGCTCTTGGGGAACTTGGGCGGCTATTCGGCCATTCGACCATTCATTAATGGATGAAGGCTATATTTATAGAGGAGAAGGGAGAGTTGGGATCCCTACAATAGTGGAAGGAGGTCTTATCCCTTGAGAGGTTCCCCCATAAGGTGGATACAAGATGTGAGAGGAAGGCCATGGTTATTCGGTCAAAAAACCACTACGATGACTCATCCCTAATTTGTTGTAATCGAAACTTTCTTTTTTTAAAAAAAATTCCAAAAGCGGTTGGCACGGGTGTGCTAGGACAAAGCACCAATTGGCATGGGCTCATTGTTAATTTTCCTCGTGGCGTGAGTACATAATGGGCTACCGGCACACCAAAGCAAAAACATGTGTTTTTAGGGTACGCTCGGAAATGATCCCAACGAGAAGGAATGTTGTCCTCATGGCAAGGGATGCAATGATGGTATTGCAAGGCATGACACACTACTTATTGGTCACGAAATTACCCTCAATGGGTGAGATGGGGATTGTGGGACGGTGACAAATTGCGTAGCCAGCCAGATTTGTTGTGGAGGTAAATCCCCCCTGCGGGACGGGCGGTCACCCAGCGAGGCCAGGGTCTGGCAACAATCGTTCACACACTATAGTGTGGGTTCCTAATTACCTGAAAATAAACCAACTAGTGATGAAGGCTTGCAGGTTATAACGTTGTCGCTTGTAGAGAAAGTGGCGCTCCGTTCCTCGGCTACGGCGATCACAATCCTCACGATCTCCATGATCGGACACACTGCCACACGAGGAGAGCATGACGTGGAAATAAATTATATGCAACTATGTGTCGGTCGGAAGACATAACTCATCATCATAAACAACAACGGTGGAACCATAACCAATAGTCGCTTATCATTAATCAATCAAAGAAGAATACAACCATAGCTGCGACGGCAATTCTCATCGGAGGGTCGCCCGTGGTTACGTCTCGAAAAAAGCACGTAGGATGAGACAAACCTCATCTCTCTCCGGATAATAAGAAAATAATCTCCTTGCTTGGTTTGGCCTTAAGGGAATGAATCAAGGCAACTACGACATAAGGCTGCGGTAGCTCTTGGGAACTTGGAGACTAGCTATTAGGCCATTCGGCCCCCTCATCGATGGATGAAGGCTATGTTATAGAGGAGAGGAGGAGGTTGGGATCCCTACAACGAGTGGAAGGAGGCCTTATCCATTGGGAGGTTCCCATAAGGTGGAAACAAGAGGCCAAAGGAGGAAGGTCTTGGTTATTCGATCGAAACCACTCCCAGTGACTCATCCTGTGAGAAGTTGTTGTAATCAAAACTTGGCCTCTTTTTTTAAAAAAAATTTACAAAAGAAGATTGGTGTAGGTGTCTTAACTAGGATAGAGCACCAATTGGCATGGGCTCGGTGTTAATTTTTCCTCATTGGCGCGAGTACATAACGGGCTACCGGCGCCAAGGCAAAAGCATGAGGTGTTTTTAAGGGTACGCTCGAGGAAATGATCGACATAAGGAATGTTGTCCTCATGGCAAGGGATGCAATGATGGTATTTTAAGGCATGAAACATTATTAGTCCATGAAATGACCCTCCAATGGGTGATATGGGGATTGTAGGGATGGTGACAAGTGCGTATATGACCCCCCCTAAAGCATGAGGCACGAGAGAGAGAGAGGGAGTAAAATGCTTTACGAACGTGTCCAAGCGAAAACACCGCCGTCGGAAAGCACACGTGAAAATTGCAAATGACATCTCAAATACATGATATATATACATGGTATGGGCTATCCATCCATAACGAGAGTATGTAATAATCCAAATCCAAGGCATGGACGCAGCCATCCGGTGAGGATCGGTAAATAGACACAAAGGGTATGGTCGCGACCATCCAATCGGTGAGTCATGTAAATAATCATAATAATCCAAAAAATCGCATCTCCTGGATTATAACAGATAGAATCCGGGGGTCTTTTTGCTCATCTCAACCCAAACAAAGTACAAGTTCAAGCATGCAAATATAGCTGGGAAATAGAAATGCAAGAACATCGCGATTACCATCTGATAATGAAAGGCGCACAACGGACGCGAGAGGTACCACCACTAATGATAATGGTCCCTCAAGGTACGCAAGTGCAATCCTAGGTGTGTGAATCAATGGTGGCGTCGAGCTTTGTAGAATCACTCATTGAGGCCAATGATGAAAGCCTCACGTCGAATGTGAAGAACTTTCCATTGAGGCATGCGAGGATCTAAGGTACCAGAAGGAGTCTCTAGATCAACTTCCTAGATAATGAAATTTTGAAGTCGATAGGAAGTGACTTTGATGGAAAGGTGGGCCATAATTTTTCCCACATCATCGACACGAGAGATGAAGACAATAATATTTTAATGAATCGAAGATTTATATGAGAATCGAGAGGAAGGTTGAAATGTACGGTCAACTTCTCTTGAACATATTGAGCGCACAACGGTGGATTTGACGATCGGCCCACGACATCAAAAGATCCAAGGTCATGATGACGAGGCAAAGAGCAGATGAGAGGTCAAAAAGGATCACCCAAACCCACAGAGGCAAGTGGAAAATGAGATGAGATGTCCCCAACTCGACATGAATGCAGACAAGTGCCATGTTCAAGAGCGACATATTGTCGACATGACAATGATGTTGGTTCCATTTTCCCCCCACCATTTTAAAGCAGAGCTGCCTCTTTATTTTTACACAAGATTGAAGGGATAGCATATGCTTGTAATATAAATCTGTCCTTTAGACGAATCCATCCTAGTACATTTAACGAGCCCTAGGAAGGAGAAACTCGAATATCGTCATTACGGCTGAATCCAATGTCATCACGATTTAAAGTCGAAGGCAAAGGAAGAACTCGACGTCTTTTTCATGTTTAGAGGTTTGAGAAAGGAAGCCCGAGAAAATTAAACTCCAACACGGTCCTTTTCGTAAATAGTTTCTTAGACACGAAAAGGTAGAAAACAATATGCGAGAAAACACTCCTAGTTGCAATAGGCTAGCATATTCCTTTTTCGTAAATAATATCCCCGACCCGAAAAAGGGGCCAACGTATCACCCCAGGTAGATGTCCTTTGGGGGCCACTTTAATGAGATCGAAACGACAAGGGCCTCGACAATCTTTTTCATGTTTAGAAGAGTCGGAAAAATTTGAAAGATGACTCTTCCTGGAGGAACGAGCGGTATAAGGGTAGCAATTGGTTCCGGTAATGGTGGAGCTGCTCAAAAACAAATAAAGGTTAAGAGGGCTGGCTAACAAGACCACTCATCGCGGCGGTTCCTCGGGAGCAGATGCAACAACCAAGTGAAGGCATATGATCGGCCAAGTAGATAGTGACGATGGAGGAGAAAAACCAAGGCTCATACGGAAAAAACAGGGCGATAAAAATAGCAATCACAAGAGGTAAAAATGGGAAAGGTTTCATTTTTACACAAGCTTCAAATTAGAAAAAATCTTCTTGAAGTTCGTTTCATTTTTACACAAGCTTGAAACAAATATAAACTATGCTTGAAGCGGTTTCATTTTTACACAAGCTTGAAGCGGAAACAAACTATGCTTGAAAAAGTAAGCATGCCCCCAACATGGTGACTCAATTCGAGGTACATACCCCCCCCAAGCTTCAATCCAAGCACACAGATGGCTCAAATGGAGGGAGTGAAGGTTCAAGTTATGAGATCTAAGAGAAAGACTCGTAGAGTTTTTACGAGAACTTATCAAAGACTCGATTTGAACGAGAGAGAGTGTTTCATTGTTTTAATGAGGTTGACACATTAAAAGAACTATCCTCGGACACCATGTTTCATGGTTTAAGGAGCGTGACACAAGAAAATGAACTATGTCCCCAACCTTGTTTCCAATTTTTAAGGAGGGCGGACACGGAAAGGAACCATGCTCCGGCGAACTTGTTTCATTTTTGAGGCTTGACACAAGACAAGGAACTCTGCTCCGACCAGCTTGTTTCATTTTTTAAGGAGCTTGACACAAGAAAATGAATTATGCTCCGACGAGCTTGTTTCATTTTTTAAGGAGCTTGACACAAGAAAATGAACCTTGCTCCGAAGACCTCATCATAATGAACAAGAAGTCATTGCTTCCAAGAGTTCCACTCCCGATGGAAGGAAAAAATCTTGGAAGTCAAGACTGATACTGACACGATGCACAATAGCACAATCACGCAGGTACAAGCACGGGGCAGGTAGCCACATAGTTGACTCGCGGTGGGGTAGATACAATGGGTGGGTAAAAACCAAGAAGGGATGATGGCGGGCCGGTTGCACATCATGACCAAAGAATAGTGATCAATGGTCACAATCCATCCTTCATGTGGAAAATAGACCGGATGAAGGAGGGAGACAAGAGCTCCCATGGCATAGGTGTAATGTACCCCAAGCGAGATTAAAATCCAAAGACACGGAACAACCATCACGTCCATATGGATAGTTTTACCTGCCAAAGTAATAGGTAACCTTAAAAGGATCCCTAACGGTTGACTCGTTCTTTTGTTAAATGCCAAAATATTCTGCATAACAGGTACAAGCGGTAGAGAACCGAAAGCTTGCCAAGTATTTGAGGATAGAATACTAACAGACGCGCCTTCATCTATAATGGTGCTGGGTACAACCAGACCAAAATCACATCTTTGTGATCTCTAAAGGCACATGTCCCCCGAGCGGTATCTTGCAAATGCGACTCTAGTCAAAGGAAGCAACCAAACTACTTGGAGGGGCTACCATCGAATCAAGATGGTCTTCCCTACGTCATACGAAAGAAGAAGGAGCATCCTCCATGACCTTCATCTCGCGAAGGTGGGGAGGGAATCCTACGGAGCCTCCATCACGGGAGGCGGAGGAGCGACTTCTTGAGGTATAGGGATAGAGCTATTTCTCCAAGTCCAAGCGAATGCAGAAGAAACCGGAAGAACATGAGGGATGTGAGATCCAATCTCCATGGAAAGGGCACAGTGCACGAAACGACGAGGCCGGTTCAACCGACCCCCACAACTAATGGTTGGTTAGGGATGGATTCACGAATTTGAATTTCCGGTGGATCGACCAAGGGATGACTCTTAAACCAATCGTACGATCAGCTAGTGGAGGACTCAAAAGAAATTCGTTCTTGACCGGAAGATGGGTCGCAGAAATAGTTTCGGTGTCCAAAACTCTCTTGGCTTCATCCATATATGGACAAAGGTGAATGGCATGGTGCCATTCACACAACTTATGAGTTAGTGATCTTGCCACAGCTTCTTAAGAGCTTTACCAACACCGATTGAAGATGTGCCCCCAACTTTGACTCCCAAAAGCCAAAGGCAATGGTGGATGACCATTGGACCATACTTCAAGCACCTTGGGAATGCCGAAGCTGAGTCTCGAAGAAGATGGTCTCCCGTGCACAACATGCAAGGGAACTTGACTTTCGCGGAGGGTTGGAGGTTACATCAGCGAAGGCTGTAAGCGCAATAGCCGCAGAGCTAGCCTCTCCTTTATCGAAATTCTTCTTCTTTGTCTTCTTCTTCTTCTTCTTAGCCACCCGGTTACTCGAATCCAAACTTTCACTAGGAAAAGTAGAAGAGCAGGACACAGAAACAGGCGAAGAAGGGGAGAGGTCCAACTTGGAATCAACATGATGTTGTTCAGGCAGAGGAATTGATTGAACAGAAGCCGAGAAATTTGGGACCACAAAGGTTGAAAACTACCAAATAGGCAACCCAACGGTTAACCCGAGGGAAGGGACAACGTTGCCATATAAGGAGCACCAACATTTCCAAAGGAGGAAAAGGACGAGGATTCCCATCGGAGAGTTCCTTGGTTGGTGAACTCCGGAAAGTTTCCATCGAAACTCAAAACCGCACACGGTAAAAACCAAGGCACACAATCAAATGGCCAACAAGTAGATTCTAACGAGCGTGTGATCGCAGCGATTTATTTTGCCATTGAAACTTAGAAATTTCAACATTTCATGTTTAAGAGTCGAGAAACGAGATAAAAGGTGACTCTATCTCTTTCAATTTGAAGCAAGCGTGAAAGGACAAGTGCTTGATGACCTTTCAAATTTCAAGAAGTCGAGAAAAGATCGAAATGACTACTCGGGAATTCTAGGCAAAGGGTGTGCAAAATAACCGTGAGCACCAATAGACACCTTGGTTTCAAAATGAAAGAGAAATCAACCAAGGACTTAACATACGTGCGGGCAATCTCACACGAATGTTGTGTCCGTGTGTCACGGGTATAAGGCGGCGGACTAAAGCCACATGGATAAAGGATAGAAACCTAGTGGGGTCTCCCTTTATATACGTGACGGTATAGGAGCACAAGTCCGTACTAAACGCTGTCTAAAGCCAAGAAGCGAATAGCGGCTAGGTTAACGACACGGAACACGTCTCTAACCTAGACCTCTAAATATTTAAGATTAATGTTTCAATGCTTCCCTTGGGTAAATTGGAGGTAAATTTTATGGTTGATCTTAAATTATGTTTTGGTTCAAGGCCCTACCATATGTCATCGACAATCTCTGTATGCAACTATGAGAAAAGAAATATTTTCAATTCGATGAATGATATCTAGTTAAGTGAAGAGTCTCGAACAATGATGAAACATACAACAACATTGCAAACTAAAATTTTCCAAACAAGATGACTTTCACTATATAAAAGTAATTTCAAACATTCAACGATGCAAAAAATGCAATGTGATATATGTAACCCATTGCGAGGAATCATTGTGATGAGTGGTCTTGTTAGCTAGCCTCTTAACCTTGTCATTGTGACGGTTCAATCATTATCGGAACCGATTGCTACCCTTTATACCACTCGTTCCTCCGGGGAGGAGTCATATTTCGACTCTTTTCGACTCTCTAAACATGAAAATATTGCCGAGTTCCTTGTCATTTCGATCTCGTTAAAGTGGACACAAAACGACATCTACCAGTATACGTTTACCTCTTTTGGTGGGATAGATTATTTACGAAAATACCCTAGCCTATTGGAAGCTAGGAGGTTTTCTTAGACAAAGTTTTCTACCTTTTCGGGTTTGAGAAACTATTTACGAAAAGGGACCGTTGGGTTACTTTTCGAATTTATTCTTTTCAAACTCTCTAAACATGAAAGACGCGAGTTCTTCCTTTTTCAAACTAGAACAAAACACGATGACATTGGATTGGTCGTAATGACGGTATCAGAGTTCCTCCTTCCTAGGGCTCGATTAAATGTACTAGGATGGGCTTATACAACAAGCATATGGTATTCTCTTCAAGCTTGTGTAAAAATAAAGAGGTACTCACCCGAAATGGTGGGAGACGATGGAACAACCATCATTGTTGTGTTGGCGATTATGTCACTCTTGAACATGGCACTTGCTGCATTCGTGTCGGAGTTGAGGTCCTCTCATCTCATTCCACTTGCCTCCCATGGGTTTGGGTGATCCCTTTTGACCTCTCATCTTCTCTTTGCCTTGTCATCATGACCCTTGATATTTTGATGTCCGTCGCCAATCACTATCGGTGCCACCAATATCTTCAAGAAAGTTGACCTACGCACGTTTCAACCTTCCTCTAATTCTCATCTAAATCTTGATTCACAAAAACATTATGTTCCTGTCTCGTGTCGATGATGTGGGAAACATTATGGCCCACCTTCGATCAAATTCACTTCCTGTCGACTTCGAAAACAACATACGGGGAAGGCTGATCTGAAGACTCCCCTTACGGTACCCAACAGAACACACGCCTCGTCGCGGGTTCTTCGCGTTCGATGTGAGGTTTTCATCACGATGGCCTCCGATCGAGTGATTCTACGTTGTTCGACACCAGCTCATTGATTCACACACCATATATTGTGCCTATAGTATATAAGGACAATTGTCATTAGTGGTGGTACACTCTCGCGTCTGACCCAACAACTTTCATTATCGGCGGGTAATCGGGCGATGTTCTTACATGTTCGACTTAGAGCTCACATATTCGCATGCTTGAACTTGTACTTTTGTTTGAGTGAGAAGGAGTGCAAGACCTTGGATTGTATATTATAATCAAGGCTACGATTTTGGTTATTATGATTAGTTACATGACTCAGCGATTGGATACTGCGACCATACCCGGGTCATTGCGGGTCCTCCTTTGGATGCATTGCGTCCATGCCTTGGATTTGGATTATTACATACTTTGTTATGGATGGGCATGCCCATACCGTATATATCATGTGTTGAGAATGTCATTTTTGCTTCTCTACACGGGTTTTTCGATGGCGGTGTTTTCGATTGAATATGTTCTCGTAAAACATTTCACCCTCTCTCTCTCTCTCGGGCCTCATGCTTTGCATACGTACAGTAATTTGTCACCGTCTGCAATCCCCATCTCACCCATGGCAAGGTCATTCTATGACCAATAAACGAGTGTCATGCCTTTCCAAATACCATCATTGTCCCTTGCCATGGGGACAACATTCATACTGTTGATCATTTTCTGACAGACCCCTAAAAACACATGTTTTTGCCTTGCTTGTGGTGGCACAAACATGTACTCGCGCCAATGAGGAAAATTAGCAAGTCCCACAATTGTGCCTCTTTGTCCCGATTAAGCACCGGCACGATCTGATTTTGGAATTTTTTTTTAGAGGCAAAGTTTCGATTACAAACTTCGTGGATGAGTCATCGGGGAGTGGTTTGGTGAATAACCACGGCCTTCATCCTTTAGCCTCTTGTTTTCACCTTATGGGGGAACCTCCCAAGGGATAAGGCTCCCCTTCCACTATTACTGTGGGGATCCCAAGGTCCTCCCTCTCCTCTATAAATATATCCTTCATCCATTGATGCCGAATGGGCTGAATAGCTGGTCTCTAAGTTCCCGAGAGCCATCGGAGCCGTATGTTGTAAAAGCCTTGATTTGTTCCCTTAAGGCCAAATCCAAACAAGGAGATTATTGTCAAGACATCTAGAGAGAGAGGTTTGTCTCATAACCGATGTGCTTTTATGAGACGTGTTTTGTCAAGACCAAGGAGTAATCTGGGCCGAGCTATGGTTGTATTCTTCTTGATTGATTAATGATAAACGTACCTTGGTTATGGTTTCACTCCCGTTGTTGTTTATGATGATGATTTATGTTCTCTAACTAACATATAGTTACATATACTAGATTTTACGATTGCGTTTGTTTTGTTCCTTGCATGTGCAGTGTCCGATCACGCGAGATCGTGATGATTGTGATCTCGCCGTAGCCGAGGAACGGAAAGCACTACTTTCTGGACAAGCTTGGCGTGTTGGATTCCAAAGCCTATCGCTAGTTGGTTTATTTGCAATTAGAACCTCGACTCATAGCGTGAACGATTGTTGCTAGACTCCTGGTCATAGTAGGGATTGCTTTGTCCGTAGGGGTTTAGGTTTTGTTAAGGTTAAGGTTAGGTTAAGGCTAAAGCAGTTAAGGTTATGGGGTTAAGGTTAAGCTAAGGGTTTGGGTTGTTTAGTAAATTCTGGTGGTTAGGTTTGTTGTTGGTAATGTTGGTAGTTAGTTGGTGGTGGTTGAGAATGTTTATGTTGTTTATGGTTAAGCACGTTAAGGTCAAGGTTCAGGTTAAGGTTAAGGTCAAGGTTAAGGGTAAAGCAGGTCAAGGTTAGGTTAGGTTATGCTTAAGGTTAAAGTTAGGTTAAGGTAAATGCCAAGTGTTAAGGTTAGGTTAAGGTTCACGTTAAGGTTATGGTTAAAGTTAAGGGTTTGGTTAAGGTTAGATTAAGGTTAAGGTTAAGGTTAAGGGTTTGGTTAAGGTTAGGTTAATGCCAAAGTTAAGGTTATGGTTAGGGTAAGGTTAGGGTAAGGTTAAGGTTATGGTTAGGGTAAGGTTAGGGTTAAGTTTAATGTTAAGGTTAAGGTTAAGGTTAAGGTTAGGTTAAGGTTAAGGTTAAGGTTAAGGTTAATGTTAAGGGTTTGGTCAAGGTTAGGGTTAGGTTATAGTTATGATCTAGGTTAAGGTTATGGTTAAGGTAAGGTTAAGATAAGGTTAAGGGTAAGGTTAGGTTAAGGTTATGGTTAAGGTAAGGTTAAGTGGGTAGTTAAGGTTAATGTTAGGTTAGGCTAAGGTTAAGGTTAAGGTTAAGATAAGATTAAGTTTAAGGTTAGGTCAATGTTGAGGTTTAAGGTTACGAGTCTTATCCTTAACCATCACTATAACCTAATTTTTAACATTAACCTTTACTCTTAAGATTAAACTTAACCTTAACTGTACCTTAACCTTAACCTGACCTAACTATAACCTTAACCTTAACCAAACCCTTAACATTAACCTTAACTTAACCTTAATCTTAACCTAACCATAACCTTAATGATAACCTAACCCTATACTTGACCAAAACCATTAACCTTAACCATAACATTTACCTATCACCCCACCTTAACCTTTACTCTTAACGTAACCTTTTAACCCTCGACTAAACTTGTAACTTGAACATTAACCTAAACTTAACCTGACTTTACCCTAACCCTAACCTTAACCATAACATTTACCTTAAGGTAACCTTAAACTTACCCTTACCTTAACCTTACGTCTTAACCTTTACCTAACCTTGACATTACCATTAACCTTACCTACTCTACCTAATTTGACCTTATCTAACCTATCCTAACCTAACCTTAACCTAACCTAACCAACCTATTACCTTAACCTAACTTAACATTAAGGTTAAGGTTAAGGTTTAGGTTAGGTTAAGGGTAAAGTCAAGGTTAAGGTAAAATTTAAGGTTAAGGTTAAAGTTAAGGGTAAATTCAAGGTTAAGATTAATGTTATGGTTAAGGTTAAGGTTACGTTTAGATTAAGGGTAAATTGGAAGGTTATGGTTAAAGTTAAGGTTAGGCTAAGGTTAAGGTTACTAGGTTAAGGGTAAGATAAGGTTAAGGTTAAGATTAAGTTTAAGGTTAGTTTAAAGTCAAGGATTGTGGTTAAGGTTAAGGTTAAGTTCAATGTTAAGGGTAAATTTAAGGTCAAGGTTAGGGTTAGGTTATAGTTAAGGTTAAATTTAGGTTAAGGGTAATGTCAAGGTTAAGGTTAAGGTGAAGTTTAAGGATAATGTTAAGGTTTAGGGTTACAAGTTTTGTTAGGTTGAGGTTAGGTGAAGGTTAAAGTGAAGGTTAAGGGTAAGGATAAGGTTAAGGTTAAGGTCAAGGTCAAGGTTAAGGTTAAGTTAGGTTAAGGTTAAGATTAAGGTTACGTTAAGGTTACAGGTTTAGTCACGTTAAGTTTAAGGTTAAGGTTACGGGTTTAGTTAGGTTAAGGTTAAGGTTAAGGTTAAATTTAGGTTAAGGTAAGGTTAAGGTTATGGGTTTATTCAGGTTAAGGTTAAGGTTATGCTAAGGTTATTGCAAGGTTAAGGTTAAGGTTAGGTTATAGTGAAGGTTAAGGTTAAGATAGGTAAGGTTATGATTAGGGTTAGGTTATAATTAAGGTTATGGTTAGGTAAGGTTAGGGTTAGGTTGGGTTATAGTTAAGGTTGGCGTTAAGGTTAAGGTTACGTTAGGTTAAGGTTAAGTTTAGATTATAAGGTTAATTTTAGGGTCGAGGGTAAATTCAAGGTTAAGGTTAGGTTGGTTAAGATTAGGTAAGGTTAAGGTTACAGGTTTAGTCGTGCTAAGGTTAAGGGTAAGGTTAAGGTTAAGGTTAAGGGTTTTTCAAGGTTAGGGTTGGGTTAATTGTAAAGTTAAGGTTAAGGTTAGGTTAAGGTCATAGTTATGGTTAAGGTTAGGTTAAGTTTAGGTTAAAGTTAAGGTTAAGGTTAGGTTAAGGTCAAGGTCAAGGTTAATGTTAAGGCTAAGGTCAAGGTTAAGGGTAAAGTGAAGGTCAAGGTTTGGGTTAGGTTATAGTTAAGGTTAAGGTTAGGTTAAGGGTAAAGTCAAGGTTAACATTAACCTTCCCATAACCTTAACCTTAACCTAACCCTTAAGGTTAAGTAAAGGTTAAGGTTAAGATAAGGTTAAGGGTATGGGTTTACTAAGGCTAAAGTTGGTGTTATGTTATGTTAGTAAAGTCAAGTTAAATAGGCAGGTGTTAAATAGGTTCAAGGTAGTTGGAGGTTGGTATTAACGCTTGGGAAGGCTGTAGGTATGGTGTCAAAGAGTAATGAGACAGCCGGGCGGTAAGGCGGCGTTGTGTTGGCGTTGTTGTTATGGTTAAGGTAAGGTTAGGTTAGGGGTAAAGGTTAAGATTAGGTTAGGTTAAGGTTAAGATAGGGTTAAGGGTAAGGTTAATTTAACTTTACCCTTAAGGTGAAGGTTACGTTAAGGGTAAATTCAAGGTTAATATTAGGTTAAGGTTAAGATAAGGTTAAGGTTAAGGTTATGTTAAGGGTAAACTTAAGGTTAAGGTTATGGTTATGGTTATGGGAAGGTTAAGGTTAAGGTGAAGGTTATGTTAATGGTAAATTCAAGGTTAAGGTTAGGTTATGGTTAAGGTTAAGGTTAAGGTCAAGGTTAGGTCATAGTTAAAGTCAAGGTTAAGGTTAGGTTATAGTGAATGTTAAGGTTAAGGCTAATGCTATGTTAAGTGTAAGGTTAAGGTTAAGACCCATAATCGTAACCTTCACCCCAGGCCTTAACCTAAAACTTAACCTTAACCTTATTAAACCTGTAACCTTAACCATAACCTTTAAGATTGACTCTTACCCTTAACCTAACCTTAACCTTAACTATAGCCTAACCCTAACTCTACCCTTAGCTTTACCCTTTAACCTTAACCTTAACCTTAACTATAACTTAAACCCTAACCCTAGCCTAACCATAATAGTAATCTTAAAGTCTTACCCTAACTTAACCTTGACCTTAACCTTAAACTTAACCTTAACCTTAATCTTTAACCTTATGCGTAACCTTAACCTTTAACTTTACGTGTACCCTTAACCTTAACCTTACGTGCACCCTTAACCTTAACCCTCACCTAACCTTATATTTACCCCAACTCCACCTGCTTTCGACTTTAACTTCTTTAACCTAACCTTACATTTACCTTGAGCTTAAACCGACTCAAACCCAACCTTAAGCTTAGCCTAATCTTAACTTGACCTTAACTACCCCACTTAACCTTGACCAAACCTTAACCTTAACCTAACCATCCCATAACCTTAACCTAACCTTAACTATAATCCAACCTTAACCTTGACCTTAACTATAACCTAACCTCATCTTGACCAAACCCCAACATTAACATTAACATTGACCTTAACTTTAACCTTAACCTTAACCTTACCCACCCCAATCTTAACCTTGATCTAACCTTAACCTTGACCTTAACAATAACCTTCCCCTAACCTTGACCCTAACCTTAACCTTAACCTTGAGCTTAACTATAACCTAACCCTAACCTTAAGGTTAAAGTTATGGGTAAGGTTAGGTTAAGATTAGAGTTAGGTTATAGTTAAGGTCAACATTAAGGTTAGGTTAAGGTTAAGGTTAAGGTTAAGTTAAGGTTAATGTTAAGGGTTTGGTTAAGGTTAAGGTTAAGGTTAGGGTTAAGGTTAAGGTTAATATTAGGTTAGATTAAGGTTAAGATAAGGTTAAGGGTAAGGGTAAGGTTAAGGTTAAGTTTAAGGTTACATTAAGGGTAAAGTCAAGGTTAAGGTTAGGTTAAGGTTAAGATAAGGTTAAGGTTAAGGTTAGGTTAAGGTTAAGGGTTAGGTTAAGGTTAAGTTAGGTTTAAGGTTAAGGTTAAGGGTTTGGTCAAGGTTAGGGTTAGGTTATAGTTAAGGTTATGGGAAAATTAGGGTTAAGGTTAAGGTTAAGGTTAAGGTTAGGTTAAGGGTAAATTCAAGGTTAAGGTAAAGTTGAGGCTAAGGTTAGGTTAAGGTTAAGGTTAAGGTTAGGGTAAGGGTTCGTGTTAAGATTAAGGTTAAGGGTTTAGTCAAGGTTAGGGTTAGGTTATAGTTAAGGTCAAGGTTAAGGTTAGGTTAAGGGTAAATTTAAGGTTAACGTTAAGGTTAAGGTTAAGGTTAGGGTAAAGGTAAAGGTTAAGTTTAAGGTTAAGGTTAAGGTTAAGGTTAGGTAAATGTTAAAGTTATGGATTTAGTCAAGATAAGGTTAAGGTTAAGGGTTTGGTTAAGGTTAGGTAATAGTTAAGGTTAAGGTTAAGGTTAAGGTTTGGGTTACGGTTAAACTTAAGGTTAAGGTTTAGGTTATTGTTAAACTTAAGGTTAATGTGAAGGTTAAGGTTAAAGTTAAGGTTAAGGTGAGTATATTAATTTGTAAATTTAAGGTTAAGGTTAAGGTTATAGTTAAGGTTAAGGTTAGGTTAAGGTTAAGGGTTTGGTCAAGGTTAGGGTTAGGTTAAGGTTAAGGTAAAGGTTAAGGTTAGGTTAAGGTTAAGTAAAGGTTAAAGTTAAGGTTAAGGTTAAGGTTATGGTTAAGGTTAAGGTTATTAATTTTAAGGTTTTCTTCAGTGTTAGGGTTAGGTTATAGTTAAGGTCAAGGTTAAGGTTAGGTTATAGCAAAGGTTAAGTTTAAGGTCAAGGTTAGGGTTATGTGATAGTTAAGGTTATGGTTATGGGAAGGTTAACGGTAAGGTTAAGGTTAAGGTTAAGGTTACCTTGAGGGTAAAGTCAAGGTTAAGGTTAGGTTAAGGTTATAGTTAGGGCTAAGGTTATGGTTATGGGAAGGTTTAGGGTAAGGGTAAGGTTAAGGTTAAGGTTAAGGTTACGTTAAGGTTAAATTCAAGGTTAAGTTTAGGTTAAGGGTAAGGTTAAGGTTAATTTTAAGGTTATGTTAAGGGTAATGTCAAAGTTAAGGTTATGTTCAGGTTAAGATAAGGTTAAAGTTAAGGTTAAGGTTAAGGGTTATAGTTAGGTTAAGGTTATGTTATAGTGAAGGTTAAGGTTAAGGTTAAGGGTAAGGTTAGGTTAAGGGTTTGGTCAAGGTTAGGGTTAAGTTATAGTTTGGAGTGTAATAACTCGGTAAAATTGAATAAGTATATATTATTATTGATAAAATAAGAGATGATTACAAATGGGGATCATCATGCTTTAAATACAGCCTTATGGTGTCCCTTAGAAGAGGCATGATCACTGATCATGCCATTCCACATTAATAACCTAAGACAACTATATTTACCTAATAATTAATAAATTATACATAACATTTCCCTCTCTCTTAAATATGCTTTGTCCTCAAAGCATACGTAATTATTGGACATTGCCGAATGCTTGGGTTTCGAGAGGCGCTCTGCTTCCCACTTTTTTAAAAGAGTGTGGAGCATCTTATCGAGTCCAATATTTTGGTGATGTGGATAACGATAAGATATGATGTTGAAAGGGTTTGATTCTGCCTTGACTTCTATTGTATGTTCGATTTCCCTATTAAGAGGCATTTTCATCAAGTGTGTCTCTATCAATTTTCCATGATCTTGAACTAGTCCTTGTATTTCGTGACTCTTCGGTTCCTTTTTGTAGATAACATTTCTAACTGATGACATTGTACTATAAAGGTCGGTGCTCCTTTTCGAATCATTCGTCATCTAAGGTGATGATATGATTTGATTTCCGGCTTGGAATCCATACAACTTGTGCTTCTTCCTTCCCATCTAAAAGCTTATAAACTACTTCCGATGGTCGAAGAATAGTACCCAAGGTTTGTAAGATACTGACTCCTAAGACCACATCTACTCCTTGTAATGGCATCATAGTAGAATGGAGATTCTAAATTAAAATTTTGAATCGTTAATTTGACTTTATGGAATTTTGCTACCTTTCTCAATTTTCACCATCGCCACCATTACCTTCATATTGGGCATGGAAAACATAAATATGTTGAGTCTTTGGCCATGGCAGAATCTAAAAAATTGTGTGTACTCTACGTGTTAAGGAGAACCATTACATTGTTATTCTTTTAATATGTCCTTTTAGTTTTAGTGTGTGAGGTTGTGATATTCTCGTCATAGCCGACAAGGAAATTCGTATAAAGCTTCCATCATGTAGTTATAAAGGGAACTCTAGGGTGAAGTAATCTGATTCATCATCAAGTAGAGTCATTAGTTGCTTCACAAATATAGAAATTCCTTTGTCTCATTTCTTTTAGCACACCTATGCTTAGGGTCTGACTTTTCACCACAACGTTTGCACTTGCTTCTCTCATCCTTTGTATTTCCACGTTAGATTTGTATTCTTCTCGAAGATGGGGTGGGACATATTTTGTGTTATCTATATTTTTAGATTGAGGAAATATTTTTCTTGAATATACTCTTTCTGATTTTGACCATGATAACCTTTCAAATTTCTTTTTAGCAGCTTTTTCCTTTTACCTTGCTATTTTTACTGATGTAATGTCGTGAAGTTCGAGCTCTTCTTGTATATGGATTTTAAATCCTGAGATGAAAGACTAGATTAAACGATATTCTGAAAATCCTGGTACTAGTGTTGCCAAGGTCTCCCATTCTCGAGTGTACTCATCCACATCTCCTTTTTTGGCATAATTTGATGAATGTTGAAAAAAAAAATTCTTCTTTCCTTGGAATATTTTAAAGAATGCATCCTTAAATTTCCTCCAACCGATAGTAAGCCGTATTTTTCCACCACATATACCAATTATATGCTTCTCCTCTTCCATTTTCATGGAAGTTGCTTAATTTTTTTCATCATCGCTATTAATGTTGTAAATCGCAAAATATACTTCGGCTATATTAAGCCATGCGACGCTATTTTTTTCATTACCTTCAAACTTCTCATAGCTCAATTTTTTCTCTTCGATGATATGCTAATGCTATGACGAGAAAGGGGTATTGATTAGAAAATGCATTCTAGAGCTAATTATTTTTAGAATCTGCATTACTATCTTTGTGATGTTATGGGAAGTTGGTTTTTTCCTAATGCTCTTGTGAGTTCCCTGAATCTGTGGAATTTTTCTGTTGATTTTGTTCCATATTAAGGGATATGGGTCGTTGTGTCTGGCTTATGTGTTGGAAATATGATGCAGAGTGTTTTCCTTGATGGCAACCCACTGAATGAGAATGAAGACATGCGACTGTTGACATATGTTGTCCTTGATGGCAATCCACCTGATGAAGTTATTCTTGACTTGATGGACTTGGTAAAAGATGTAAATCTGATGAGATATGGTGTTGAGTGTTGTCCTTGAAAGGCAACCCACTTAATGAAGATGATGGCAACTTACTTGATGAAGTTGTGCTGGATAGAATATGTCTTGGTGAACTAAATATGATGTATCTACAGTGTGTACAGAAGACAATGGAGAAAGGAATTCAGCATGTGCTAATTCTATGATGAAAAAGAGTATGTCTCTAGGCATACGCGGATTGACCTAGGGGGAGTCGCGTATGCACGCGGAAAATAACGTTCCAAGTCGCGTATGGGAAAAAGCGCTCAAAAAGTGCAAATACAGGGGTAACCACCATGGTATTGACCCATTGTATTGGGTAATGATTCGCCGAATTGACCCAGTCCACTGTAGTTTTGGGCTCATGGTATTGGTTTGGCTCATGGTATTGAAAAAGGGGCTCATGGTATTGAAAAAGGGAAAACCTATATAAGGAGAAGAATTTCATTGTGCAAATCACAAGTGTGGGAGAAAGATGTCCGAGCTTGAATGAATACTTCTGAATGGAAAGGGTTACACTTGAATGATAGATCTGAATGTATGATGCACCAATGATGAAGAAGGGGATCTAGATCTGAATTTCTCTTGTATTTGCTAGATCTGATTATAGAAGGCTTAGATCTGTGATGAGGCGAGCATCTAGGCGAACATCTGTCTGAAGCAAAAGGGTAGATCTGAACTGAATATCTGATCTAATGAAGTATGCTGCTCTGTAATCATTAAAGATCTATACGCTACTTTGCCGCGAAGGAAGCACGTATACACGAGGCTTCTCTGAAGTAACAGCGCGTATGTGCAATAAAATATACACTGAGGTATACGCTGGTTCGTGTGGACGGAAGCGCGTATATACGCGACATCAGTAAAGGGAAAGCGCGTATGCAAACTAGGGTTTGCTGAAGCATGGGGTATGAAACATCTGATCATTATATTTATTATTCTTGCTATCTAATGGGTTATGCAGATTGGTATGTATACGGTGATGATGTATGGTTGTGCTTAAAAGTATGGGAAGGGTTCGGTCTGGAAATATGATGAATTGTGGCCTACAATTTGTGTTCTATTAAAGTGGTTGGATCCAGTGTGAAAATTGATGAAACGTGGTCCAAGGTGGTGCTGAAGGTTGTAGCCTTCAGTCAGGGGGTTGTAGCTCCCTTCCAGGTGAGGCTGGTAAACGAGATCAGGGAGTCGTAGCTCCCTTCCAGGAGAGGCTGGTAAACGAGTCAGGGGGTTGGAGCTCCCTTCCAGGAGAGGCTGGTAAACGAGCGCAGGTGGGTGCCTGCGTGCTGGTCAAGTCTGCGCCAGCACATATGTTGTAAGATGTTTTCTCTATAATAAAATATTGAAGGGTGAGCAACTGCAGCGGTGGTTTTCTCCCGACTTGGGTTTCCACCTAAAAATCCTGGTGTTCATGTGTGATGCTTTGTGTGATGATTTATTCTGTTCTTACTGCACATGTTTACTGCTTATTGAATATCTGATGAATAAATGAAGGAATAATTTAAGTGAAGAATTAATGACATAAATAGATATCTGTGTATACGCGAGTTTCGTAAAGGGTATCCGCGTATATACGCAAGTCTGGTTCAGGAAAGTAGCGTATGCATTTTAGAAGAAGAAAAAGTGAAAGTTTTGAATATGCAGTAAATACTGATTCACCCCCCCCTCTCAGTATTTTTCCCAACAATTGGTATCGGAGCAGGTCCTTCTGCAGAAGCTTGATCGCTTGAAGGAGATCCGTCGCAATGGGAAGTCAAGAAGGAGTAATGTCTATAAAGCCACCTCTATTCAATGGAAGCAATCTGATATTCTGGAAGGTACGAAAAAAAGCATATCTGCAAAGTCTTGGTGCATATGTATGGGCAATCGTGGAAGAAGGTTATCAGTATCCGACAAGTATTCCTACTGATGCAGCAGAAAGGAAGAAGTATGAAATCAATGCCAAAGCAGTAAATGTCTTATTAGGTAGCATGTCTGAACCAAAATTTGCTAAAGTGATGCAGCTACATTCAGCAAAAGAAATATGGGACAAAATCATTCTAAGTTATGAAGGAGACACAAAGGTAAAAAGTGCAAAACTCCAAACTCTTAGAATTGAATATGAAAATTTGAAGATGCATAGTGATGAAAGTGTTGCCAGTTTCTTTCTTCGTCTAGATGATATTGTAAATCGGATGAGGAATTTGGGTGAAACCATGGCTGATACTACTCTGGTGGAAAAGGTCTTGAGATCTTTGACTTCAAAATTTGACTCTAAAGTTTCTGCTATTGAAGAAAGGCAAGATCTGCAAACTCTTTCTGTTGTTAAATTACATGGTACTCTGACTGCTTTTGAAATGAGACAAGGAGGTCCTTCTCAAGTAAGAGAAGCTGCTTTTAAGGCATCTACAAAAGGAAAGGAAAAGGAAGTTTTCAAAGAATCCAGCTATATATCCGATGAAGAAGAAGCAAATTTCGTGAGAAAGCTCCAACTAGGTACTGGAAGATTCAAAGGTAAGCTTCCCTTCAAATGTTTTGAGTGTGGAAAAGTTGGTCACTATGCCGCTAAATGTCCTTATAGAGAAAAACATGGTAAAGGGAAACAATTTGAAAAGAGAAAGAGTTATTATGCAAAAGAAGATGATGATGAAGTGTCCAGTGAAGATGAAGAAGATTCTGACCAAGATCTAAAAGTGCTCATGGCTAAGAAGCAAAAGAAGAAGGTTACTCGAGGAAAGGAGATACCTCAGAAATCATGTATAGCAAAAATTGAAGAAGATGAAACAGATTCTGACGAAGATCTACATGCACTCATGGCAAAGAAGAAAAAGGAGAAGGCCACTTGTAATACTCTTCTATGTGCAAACAATAGTAAAGATAGTGAAAGTAAATTTGTGGATCTAGAAGAAGCTCTCAAGATTAAAGAAGAAGAACTACAAAGTTCATACAATAAGCAAGAAACTATCTATAAAGAGATGATCTCACAAATGAAAGATCAAATAGAAATGTTGAATGAACAGGTGGACAAGTATCAAAGGTTTCATACTTATGCATCCAATCGAATTAAATATCTAGAAGCAGATCTTGAAAAATCAAGCAAGAAGAATGAAGGACTTGAAGCTGCAATCATTTGTCTTCAGGAAGATTTAGAAGCATCAAGTAAGAAAAATGAGGAACCTCTACAATCCTTTGAAAAGGAAGGCCTTGAAGCAGAAATTATCTCTCTCAAAGAAGATCTGGAAAAATCAAATAAGAAGAATGAAGAGCTGGAACAAACATGTGAAGAAAACAAAAATTGGCTGAAAGAAGAGATCCTAAATCTGAAGGATCAAGTTGAAGATGGAAGAAGAAAAGAAGAAAGCATGACAAAGCAATGTCAAGCCTTGGAGGTTGAGGTAAACATTCTCAAAGGTAAATTGGAAGAAAAGGTTAAACTTTTGAGGTTTCATGATAGTACTAACATTTTGGACAATATTCTGAGTAATCAAAGGTCTCCTGCTATCAAACATGGTCTTGGTTTCCATGAAACCGTTAAAGGAGAATCTAGCTCACAAGGAAGTGCCAAAAATTCAGAGGATGTCAATGCAAAACCTGAAGTGTTGAAAGAGACAAAAGCTCAACCAACAATCATGAATTCTCAAAGGAATTCATTCAAGAACGTTGAATGTTTTAAATGTCATAATTATGGGCATGTTGCAGCAAATTGCAGGAGCAGATCATTTCAGCCTCAAACAAACAGTTTCTACTCAGAAAGGTACTCTAGTAGCTTCAAGGGATATTGTTTCTCATGTAACATGTATGGTCATAAAGCAATTGATTGTAAAAGGAGGAAGATTAGAAATACTCATTATGATTCCTATGCCTATTTTTCTGGACACATGAGATGTTATGCTTGTAACAAGTATGGACATGTAGAAAAAGAATGCAGAATGAACAAATCTGGGAAAGTGGACAATTTCCAGCACACTGTTGAAAAGCTCAAGCAAATTTGGAAAAAGAAGGAGGACCGATCAGAAACGTAGGGAATTCTGACCCTACTGCAGTCATACGCTTCTGAAGCTGACTTTTCTTATTGACTGCAGGAATGATGTGACATACATTATGAGATCTAGTAATGTATCGTCACAAGGGGAGCAATGCATGATGACTCTCATGGTTGATTTGATTATTCTGGTTAGATGTATTTCTGACAGTGCATCTGGTGAGAAGAAAAGACAGGAACAGAAGGTTAATTTGCAGAAGGAGATGAAAGTGTGAAAATTTTCTATATTACACTTTCCATACGCGAGTTCTATTCACAAAAGTCGCGTATACACGCGAGTTTCAGCAGACACAGTCGCGTATGCATTGATGATAAAATAATTTATCTAATAACTGAAGATCTGGAGCAGAGGTCCAGGGGGAGCATCAGTCTGACTAATAATAACTGAAGTTTTGACTCTGTATCAGCTTAATTTATCAGTTCTAAATAATGATGTTATGATACATGGTTTCTTATGTTGAAGACTATGGATGAGTCCTGTTTGCTTGAGTATTCGTTGCTGAGATGAAAGTCTTATAATTCAGAGATAAGAGCAGCCCATGCAGAGATTGCTGCTAATAACTTACTGTTGAAGGTATTTCAGATTGCACAAGTTAAGGAAGAGCACTGGTTTAGGGGGAGCAGCAGGTTGAATGCTAATGATTGCATTTTTGGAAATTTGACTGCTTATTCTTTGGTTATTGTGATACTCTTGCTCAAATGATGATGGCTTGATAAATGGCTTATGATGATGAGACGTTGAATGAGCTGTATTTACCGCTTGCTGGAGTTTATCTGTTGGATGAAATTGGAAGTCTAGTACATGCAGAGCTTTGTTACTATGGTTGAGATCTTTTGCCTACATATGGTACTTCATTTTACTTCTTGAAGATCTTGATGATATTGGACCACATGGATGTCTGTTTAACACATACTTGAAGATGTTGTTTTGATATGATGATCTCTCTTGGAAAGATTGTATTGATGTTGCAAATAAATTGAAGGCTTGGGTTCCAATGTGCTTATGCTACAACCATTGGATGACGCTTGAAGACACAACTACTCTGTTCTATCTATCTGCATTCCAGGGAAGCATTCAAATGTCTCAGAAAGAAGCTGAACACTGTCTTTTCCTTACAAAGAATCAGATCTGGTTGAAATTTAGAAGATGTCTTGGGATAAGCGGGTTTCCTGAAACACAGTCGCGTATGTACGCGAGTTCCTGCACAGAAAACCGTGTATGTTTGGTTGCTGGAAATTTTTGGTTGGTTCAGCTCTCTTCAGCACAGCTGCAGTTCTGTTTGGTATCTCTGATACTGTTTGGTATCTCTGGTGGTGTTCCAGTTCTCATAATTCTGTTTCTAATGTTTTGATGAAGATGCCTTGATGATTTGTTGGTGGAAGTTTTCAGGATGCACAAACTAAGGGGGAGCCTTAGTCATTTGGAAAGATTGCTTGGTTGCACAGATTCAGGGGGAGCATTAGCTTTGCTGAGTATAATGCAGTGTTGGCATTATGATGGTTCTGAAAATATGTTCTCTTTCTTGAGGACTTTCTGGTGTTGGTCTTAAAAGTTATATTTGTAGTTTGATGAAAAGGTCTTGTTGAGAAAATTGTAATATTCAGTCATGTAAGGACTTGTCAATTTTTGTAAACCCACTTGGTTGGGTAGCTGAGTCAAAATTTTGTAAACCCACTTGGTTGGGTAGCTGAGTCAAATTTGTAAACCGACTTGGTTGGGTACTTGAGTCTCATATGTAAATCCACTTGGTTGGATATTTGATGTAAGTATGAGTCATTGATGATAGAAACTTCATAGAGTCATGTACTTCATTGAAAATATGTTTGAAGATTCAGCATGAACTCAGGGGGAGCTTGGTCACTTCAGTATACATCAGATCTGCAGAACGCTTCTTCTACATGAGGAGAAAAGGGGGTGGTGTTGGTTTTGATCTGCTGGTTTTTTCCTTTGCCCTTGATCTCAAAGGGGGAGAGTAACATGGTGTTTGAATGATGCCAAAAATGGAGAGAGTGACATGGTACCTATCTGTTGTGGTAACCAAACACCATCGTGGTTGCCATCAAGTCCAAAGGGGGAGATTGTTGGAAATATGATGCAGAGTGTTGTCCTTGATGGCAACCCACTGAATGAGGATGAAGACATGCGACTGTTGACATATGTTGTCCTTGATGGCAATCCACCTGATGAAGTTATTCTTGACTTGATGGACTTGGTAAAAGATGTAAATCTGATGAGATATGGTGTTGAGTGTTGTCCTTGAAAGGCAACCCACTTAATGAAGATGATGACAACTTACTTGATGAAGTTGTGCTTAAGAGAATGTGTTCCTGATGAAGAAAATATGATGGTTCTACAGTATGTACAGAAGGAAATGAAGAAAGGAATTCAGAATGTGCTCAAAATATGATAAAAAGAGTATGTATCTTTGTATACGCAGATCGGCCTAGGGGAAGTCGCGTATGCACGCGGAAAATAGCGTTCCAAGTCGCGTATGGGCTAAAGCGCTCAAAAAGTGCAAAACCAGGGGTAACCACCATGGTATTGACCCATTGTATTGGGTAATGATCCGCCTAATTGACCCCGTCCAGGTAGTTTTGGGCTCATGGTATTGTTTTGGTCCATGGTATTGAAAAAGGGGCTCATGGTATTGAAAAGGATAAACCTATATAAGGAGAAGAAATTCATTGTGCAGATTAGGAGTGTGGGTGCAAGATGTCTGAGCTTGAATGAATACTTCTGAATGGAAAGGGTTACACTTGAATGATAGATCTGAATGTATGATGCACCAATGATGAAGAAGGGGATCTAGATCTGAATTTCTCTTGTATTTGCTAGATCTGATTATAGAAGGCTTAGATCTGTGATGAGGCGAGCATCTAGGCGAACATCTGTCTGAAGCGAAAGGGTAGATCTGAACTGAGTATCTGATCTGATGAAGTATGCTGCTCTGTAATGATTAAAGATCTATACGCTACTTCGCCGCGAAGGAAGCGCGTATATACGCGGCTTCAGTGAAGAGAAAGCGCGTATGTGCAATAAAATATACACTGAAGTATACGCCGGTTTGTGTGGTCGGAAGCGCGTATATACGCGACATCAGTAAAGGGAAAGCGCGTATGCAAACTAGGGTTTGCTGAAGCATGGGGTATGAAACATCTGATCTGTTCTGCTGTATTACTGCTATCTAATCTGGGTTGTCTGAATTGGTATGTATCTGTTGATGATGTATGTTTGTGCTTAAAAGTATGGAAAGGGTTCAGTCTGGAAATATGGTGAATCATGGTCTGCAAGTGTTGTTCTATTGAAGTTGTCGGATCCAGTGTGAAAATTGATGAAACGTGGTCCAAGGTGGTGCTGAAGGTTGTAGCCTTCAGTCAGGGGGTCGTAGCTCCCTTCCAGGTGAGGCTGGTAAACGAGATCGGGGGGTCGTAGCTCCCTTCCAGGAGAGGCCGGTAAACGAGTCAGGGGGTTGGAGCTCCCTTCCAGGAGAGGCTGGTAAACGAGCGCAGGTGGGTGCCTGCGTGCTGGTCAAGTCTGCGCCAGCACATATGTTGTAAGATTTTTTCTCTATAATAAAATATTGAAGGCTGAGCAACTGCAGCGGTGGTTTTCTCCCGACTTGGGTTTCCACCTAAAAATCCTGGTGTTCATGTGTGATGCTTTGTGTGATGATTTATTCTGCTCTTACTGCACATGTTTACTGCTTATTGAATATCTGATGAATAAATGAAGGAATGATTTAAGTGAAGAATTAATGACATAAATAGATATCTGTGTATACGCGAGTTTCGTGAAGGGTATCCGCGTATATACGCAAGTCTGGTTCAGGAAAGTAGCGTATGCATTTTAGAAGAAAGAAAAAGTGAAAGTTTTGAATATGCAGTAAATACTGATTCACCCCCCCCTCTCAGTATTTTTCCCAACATTATGTTCTCACAAATTTTTTTCATCTTTTGCATTGC
>JAXQQM020058008.1:0-10041 GCA_034641835.2 Pinus albicaulis
AATTTTCTAATGTATCCGGCTTTTTGGAGGAGGTAAATCCTACGGGACGAGGCGATCCTACCTAGCCCGAGATCGGGTCTAAGCAGCAATCAAACACGCTTCCTGATGCGGGTTCCTAATTGCAAATACGCCAACTACGCAGAGCTTGCGATGAGCTAGCACGGAATCCAACGCTGTTGTTTGTAGAAGAGGTGGTGCTCCCATTCCTTTGCCTTGGCAGATCACAATCCTCACGATCTCTGTGATCGGACACCTGCACATGCAAGAAACAACACAAACGCAAGCATAAAATCCAGTAAATACAACTATATGTCAGTCGAAGAGGACATAACTCATGAACATAATTAAGAACAAGAGTGGAACCATAACCAATAGTCGCTTATCATTAATGAGTCAAAAGAAGAATACAACCAAAGCCGACGGTGGAACTCCTTCGGTGGTGAGCTGAGAGATGACAAAGCATATACCAATAAAGCACATCGAGGATGGGACAAGCCTCTCTCTCCGGATACTTGACAATAGTCTCCTTGCTTGGATTTGGCCTTGGGGAATCGAAGGCTCTTGCGGCATAAAGATCTGATGTCTCTTGGGAACTTGGAGATTCTGGAACTACCACTCAGCCATTCAGCCCTTCAGCCCCTTCATCAATGGATGAAGGCTATATTTATAGAGGAGAGGAGGAGTTTGGGATCCCTACAATAGTGGAAGGGAGGCTTTATCCCTTGGGAGGTTCCACATAAGGTGGAAACAAGAGGCCAAAGGAGGAAGGCCGTGGTTATTCAGGCGAAACCACTCCTGATGAATCATCCACGAAGTTGTTGTAATCGAAACTTCACCTCTTTTTTAAAAAACTTTCCAAAAGCAGATTGGAACGGGTGCTTAACTGGGACAGAGCACCATTTGGCATGGGCTCAGTGTTAATTTTCCCCCATTGGCGCGAGTACATAACGGGCTACCAACGCCAAGGAAAAAACAGGTGTTTTTAGGGGTCTGCTCAGGAAATGATCAACAAAAGAAATGTTGTCCTCATGGAAAGGGATGCAATGATGGTATTTGCAAGGCATGACACTGACTATTGGTCACAGAAACGACCCTCCAATGGGCGAGATGGGGATTGCAGGGACGGTGAAAAATTACTGTGTAACAGATGCCCCCTAAAGCATGAGGCCCAAAAGAGAGAGAGGGGTGAAATTCTTTACGAGAACGTGCCCAACTGAAAACACCGTCGTTGGAAAACCTGTGTAGAGAAATACAACTGATATCTCAGATACATGATATATATGCGGTATGGGCGCAGCCATCCATAACAGAGTATACAATAATCCGGATCCAAGGCATGGACGCAGCCATCCAGTGAGGATCGATAAATAGACTCAGGTATGGTCGCAGCCATCCAGTAAGTGAGTCATGTAAATAATCATAATAATCCACAAACTCGCAGCCTGGATTACAACAGACACAATCCAGGGTCTTGTGCTCCATCTCAACCCGAACACAGTACAAGTGCAAGCATGTGAAGAAATGGGCTGAAGTCGAACATGCGAGAACATCGTCTGATTACCAGCCAATGATGAAAGCCATTAACAGACGCGATAGGTACCACCAATAATGACAATGGCCCTCAAGGTACTATTGGTACAATCTACGGTATGTGAATCAATGAGCTGGCGTCGAACACCCGTAGAATCATTCGATCGGAGGCCAATGATGAAAACCTCGCGTCGAATGCGAAGAACCTGCCATTGAGGCATGTAGGCTCCAAGGCACCAAAAGGGAGTCTCTAGATCAGCTTCCCGGATAATGAGTTGAAGTCGACAGGAAGTGACCTTGATCGAAGGTGGGCCATAATGTTTCCCACATCATCGACACGAGACAGAGGAACATGATGTTTTTGTGAATTAGGATCATATGAGAATCAGAGGAAGGTTGATACTTTGCAGAGGCCAACTTCTCTTGAACATATAATGGCACAATAGTGGATTTGGCAGTATTTGACATCAACAGATTAGAGGTCATGGTGATGAGGCAACGAGCAGATGAGAGGTCAAAAGGGATTACCCAAACCCATGGAGGCAAGCGAAAAACGAGATGAGATGTCCCCAACCCGACACGAACGCAGACAAGTGCCATGTTCAAGAGCGACATACTGCCGACATGACAATGATGTTGGTTCCATTTTCCCCACCATTTCTAGTGAGTACCTCTTTATTTTTACATAAGCTTCAAGAGGATACCATATGCTTGTCATATAAATCCGTCCTTCGGACGAATCCATTTTAGTACATTTAACGAGCCCTAGGAAGGAGAAACTCGAATATCGTCATTACGACTGGATCTGATGTCATTAGGATTTAACGAGTCTGACAAAGGAAGAACTCGACATATTTTCATGTTTAGAGAGTTTGAAAAGACGAAGAACTCCAATGGTCCCTTTTTAGTAAATAGTTCCTCGGATCCGAAAAGGTAGAAAACAATATCTGAGAAAACCTCCTAGTCGCGATAGGCTAGGGTATTCCTTTTTCGTAAATAATCCATCCCAGCCCGAAAAAGGGGTAAACGTATACTGGGTAGATGTCGATTCGTGTCCACTTTAACGAGATCGAAATGACAAGGGCCTCGGCAATCTTTTCATGTTTAGAGAGTTAGAAAAGAGCTGAAAGTTGACTCCTCCTGGAGGAACGAGTGGTATAAGGGGTAGAAACTGGTTCCGGTAATGGTGGAACTGCTCAAAACATGATAAAAGTCAAGAGGCTGGCTAACAAGACCACTCATCGTAGCGGTTCCTTAGGAACGGGTAAAACAACCAAGTGAAGGCATATGATCGGCCAAGCGGATAGTGATGATGGAGTGAGAAAACCAAAGCTCATCTGGCAAAAACAGGCTGATAAAATGGCAATCACAAGAGGTAAAATGGGAAAGGTTTCATTTTTACACAAGCTTGAAATCAGAAAATTCTGCTTGAAGTTGGTTTCATTTTTACACAAGCTTGAAACAAAGATAAACTATGCTTGAAACCGGTTTCATTTTTACACAAGCTTGGAATGGAAATAAACTATGCTTGAAAAAGTAAGCATGCCCCCAGCATGGTGACTCAATTTGAGGTACATGCCCCCCAAGCTTCAATCCATATAAAAGGCAGATGGAGTGAAGGTTCAAATTACGAGATCTAAGAAAGACTCGACTGGGCTTTTACGAGATCTTAACAAAGACTCGAGTTGAACGGGAATGTGTTTCATTATTTTAACGAGGTTGACATATTAAAAGAACTATCCTCAGGACACCTTATTTCTTGGTTTAAGGAGCTTGGCAAAAGACAAGGAACTCTGCTCTGCAACCTTGTTTCATTTTTAAGGAGCTTGACGCAAGACAAGGAACTCTGCTCCGACAACCTTGTTTCATCTTTTAAGGAGCTTGACACAAGACAAGGAACTGTGCTCCGACAACCTTGTTTTATTTTTTAAGGAGCTTGACACAAGACAAGGAACTCTGCTTCGACCAAACCCAGTTTCATTTTTTAAGGAGCTTGACATAGGAAAAGAACCATGCTCCGACAGACTTCATCATAATGAACAAGAAGTCATCGCTTCCAAGAGTTCCACTCGATGGAAGGAAAACATCCTGGAGAGTCGGGACCCAATGCCCCCAACACACGATGCACAACGACGTATCATTGGGTACGAGGGCACGGGGTAGGTAGCCACATAGTTGAGCTGCTGATAGGCAGATACAACGGGTGGATAAAAACCGAGGAAGGGATGATGGTGGGTGTTGCCATATCGGAGACCAAGGGAAAGAAGTTGATCAATGGTCACGATCCGTCCTTCATGTGGAAAACACATCACATGAAAAGAGGGAGGAGACAAGCGCTCCCATGGCATAGGTGTAATCGCGCCCCAAGAGTAGATTGAAATCCAAGGGGCCTGGAAAAACTATCACGTCCATATGGACAATTTTACCTCCCAAAGTAACAGGTAACCTTGGAAGAATCCCCAATGGTTGACTAGTTCTTCTGTTGAATGTCAACATATTCTACGTAACAGGTGCAAGCGGCAGCGAACCGAAATCTTGCCAGGTAGTTGAGGATAAAATACTAACAGACGCGCCTTCATCTATAATGGTGCTGGGTACGACCAGACCAAAATCCTGTACTGTGATCTTGAAAGGCACATAAGACGGAAGGCGGTATCCTGCGAATCGATTCCAATCAAAGGAAGCGACCAAACTACTTGGAGGGGCTACCATCGACCCGAGATGGTTTTCCCCTGGTGTTACGGAAGAATAAGGAGCATCCTCCACGACCTCCATCTCGAAGGTGGGAGGAGTATCCTCCGGGACCTTCATCATGGGAGGCAGAGGAGCAACTTCTTGAGGTATGGGGACAAGAGAATATTTCTCCAAGTCCGAGGAATCTGAAGAAACAAGAAGAACTTGAGGGATGTGTGATCCACTCTCGATGGAAAAGACCCGGTGCACCGTAGAAGGGGCCAGCTCAACCGATCCCACGACCAATGGTTGGTCGGGGATGGATTCCTGAATTTGAATTTCCGAAGGAGCGGGATCGACCAAGGATGAATCTTGACCAATCATAGGATCAACTGGTGGAGGACTCAAAGAAAGCTGCTTATAACCAACCGGAAGGCATGGTCTAGAAACAACTGAGTTGTCCAAAACTCGCTTGGCTTCATCCATATAAGGACAAAGGTGAATGGCATGGTGCCCTTCACACAACTTTTTGCAGTGATTGGTGCATAATTCATCTGCTTTCTAGAACCTCCTTATCACACTGGAAGAAGACGTGGTCAAACTTTGATTCCGAAAGCCAAAGGCAACGGCGGATGACCATTGGACCATGCTTCAAGCACCTTGGGAATGCCAGGGAAATCTCGAAGGAGATGGTATCCGTGCACAACATGCAAGGGAACTTGACTTTCCATGGAGGGTTGGAAGGTTTATCAAGAGGAGACTTCTCAGGCACAATAGCCGCAGAGCTAGCCTCTCCTTTATTGGACTTCTTCTTCTTTGTCTTCTTCTTCTTCTTCTTAGCCACCCGGTTACTCGAATCCAGACTTTCACCAGGCGAAGTAGAAGAGGAGGACGCAGAAACAGGCGAAGAAGGGGAGAGGTCCACCTTGGAATCAACATGATGTTGTTCAGGCGGAGGAACTGATTGAACAGTAGCCGAGACATTCGGGACTACAGAGGTTGAAAACAACCAAACAGGCAACCCAACAGTTAACCCAGGAAGGGACAACGTTGCCATATAAGGAGCACCAACATTTCCAAAAGGAGGAAAATGACTAGGATTCCCTTCGGAGGGGATTCCTTGGTTGGTGAACTCCGGAAAAGTTGCCATCAGAAACGATCTTCAGAACAACACCCTAAGGAAACTAACTTTAACCAGGAATATTTCGTGGGCAGTTAATTTTAAAACATTGAAACAAAACTCTACCGTTTCATCTTTTAAGAGTCGAGAAACAGGAAAAAGGTGACTCTATCACTTTCAGATTGGAAACAAGCATGAAAGGACAAGCGCTTGATGACCTTTTCAAATTTAAAGAGTCAGAAAAGATCGAAATGACTGCTCAGGAATGCTAGGCAAAGGGTGTACCAAATAACCGTGAAATGCAATATACACCTTGGTTTCAAAATGAAAGAGAAATCAACCAAGGACTTAACGTATGTGCAGGCAATCTCCCCGAATGCTGTGTCCGGTGTATCACAGGTATAGGGCGGCAGACTCGGCTTCCTATGGATAAAGGATAGAAACCTAGTGGGGTCTCCCTTTATATACGCGACGGTACGGGGAGCACAAGTCCGTACTAGCGCTGTCTAAAGCCAAGAGGCGAACGACAGCTACTAGGTTTAACGACGCCGGAACACGTCTCTAACCTAGACCTCTAAATGTTTCGTTAATGTTTCAATGCTTCCTTAGGTAAATTGAGTAAATTTTATGGTTGATCTTCAATTATGTTCCAATTTCAAGGCCCTACCGTATGTCATCTGACAATCTCCTATATGCAGCTATATGAGAAAAGAAAACTTTTCAATTCGATGAATGCTATCTAGTTAAGGGAAGAGCTTCAAACAATGATGCGACATAAAACAACACTGCAAACGAAATATTTTCCAAACTAGATGACTTTCACTATCCAAAAGTAATTTCAAACACTCAACGATGTGAATAATGCAATGTAATCTATGCAAAATCCTCTTTTTCGAAAACTATGCAATTGTAATCTATGCACAATTTCCTTTTTCCTTTTCAAATAATAAGAATGCACTCAATGCATTTTTCGATGAAGTGAGAATCTACTTAATGCATGCTTTCAATGAAAGAGAATGCACTCAAAGTGATTTTTAGCTTTCAATCATTAAACAATGTGATCTAAGTTCAATGATAAATCTCAAAATACTTTTCAATGCAATGTGATCTAATGCATTTTAACAAAAAGAACACTTGAGACGAAAACTAAATAAACGCAAATCTTCTTAATGAAGGATGAATTCAAAAGAGATGTAAACAAACACTAAGAATGAAATCGTTGTTTCAAACACTTTGTCACGAAATCCCTCAAAAGGCGACAAGACATATGAGGTCAAACACAAAGAGGACTTCCAAAGCATGAGATCAAAACAAGGCATTCATTCCCTTTTACATCAAGCAATCATAGCAAGAAGACATCCCAAACAATGAGAAATGTAATCTATGCTCATACGAGGAAAAGACCGGAAGGGAAAGACACACTGGTGAAGGATTTAGGGAAAAAATCTCAATTTTCACACACCCTGAAATTGGCTCGACTTGTACATTGACAACTAGCGCCAACTGGCGCGACTTGCACATTGACGACTAGCGCCAATGGCCAATTGGCGCGGGTTGCTAACTGACAACAAGCGCCAACGCCTGAAAATGAAAAAAAAAAAAGAATTTCTCCCAACCAAGACCAGACTTCACCACTTCAAGCAGAATCTCCAAGACTCAAATGAACCATGTGATCTAGGCTCAAAGCGAGACAGACACAGATCAAGCTCAGAAAGCTCAAAACAGAGTAAACCCTAGTACCTTACAGGATTGGCGCGACTGTAAGGCTGAAACTAGTGCCAGAATAGAATTGGCGCGGGTAATACACTAGCAACCTGCGCCAATGGGCGCGACTGTCAAGCTGAAAAGCGCGCCAGTCGAGTTTACCAGTCAAAAATAAAAAAGAGCAATCCAACAAGCAGACCAATGATGATCAAGCTATCCAAAATCCAAATTCACAGAAAGAGCCAGCCCAAAGAGCTGATCAAGCAAGCAGAATCAAGAATCAACCGAAAAGACAAGACAAAGCTCCAAGTGTTCAGTTTACAAACTAAACTGGAGATTGACTGAAGCAGCTTTGATCTACTTCGCAATTGCAAAGAAAAAGCGTTTCAAAGGCTATTTGGCTGCACTTCAGGCTCCGTCTATAGCTTACAAATCAAACAACAAGCTGAGTCCCCAGCGGAGTCGCCAAATTGTTGAGGAGGTAAATCCCCTCTGCGGACAGAGGCGATCCCTACTAGCCCAGATCGGGTCTAGCAACAATCAAACACGCTACAGTGCAGGTTCCTAATTGCAAATAAACCGACTTGCGATGAAGGCTTACCTGGAATCCAACGTTGTTGTTTGTAGAAGAGGTGGTGCTCCCATTCCTTTGCCCTGGCAGATCACAATCCTCACGATCTCCGTGATCGGACACCTGCACATGCAAGAAACAACACAAACGCAAGCATAAAATCCAGTATATACAACTATATGTCAGTCGAAGAGGACATAACTCATGAATATAATCAAGAACAAGAGTGGAACCATAACCAATAGTCGCTTATCATTAATGAGTCAAAAGAAGAATACAACCATAGCTTCGACGCAACACTCTCCTTTGGTGGGTCGTCAGCAAAACATGTCTCGATAAAGCCTGTCAAGGATGGGACAAGCCTCTCTCTCTGGATACTTGACAATAGTCTCCTTGCTTGGATTTGGCCTTGAGGGAATCAAGAAGGCTCTTGCAGCATAAGGATATGAAATCTCTTTGGAACTTGGAGATTCGAAGACTCAACCATTCAACTCAAATTCTTCATCAATGATGAAGGCTATATTTATAGAGGAGAGGAGGAGGTTGGGATCCCTACAATAGTGGAAGGGAGGCCTTATCCCTTGGGAGGTTCCACATAAGGTGGAAACAAGAGGCCAAAGGAGGAAGGTCGTGGTTATTCAGGCGAAACCACTCCTGATGACTCATCCACGAAGTTGTTGTAATCGAAACTTCGCCTCTTTTTTAAAAAACTTTCCAAAAGCAGATTGGTGCGGGTGCTTAACTTGGATAGAGTGCCAATTGGCACGGGCTCAGTGTTAATTTTCCCCCATTGGCGCGAGTACATAATGGGCTACCAGCGCTAAGGCAAAAACAGGTGTTTTTAGGGGTCTGCTCAGGAAATGATCAACAGAAGAAATGTTGTCCTCATGGAAAGGGATGCAACGATGGTATTTGCAAGGCATGACACTGCTTATTGGTCACGAAACGACCCTCCAATGGGGCGAGATGGGAATTGGTAGGGATCGTGACAAATTAAAGGGTAAATCGTATGCCCAACTTCTGATGTGTAGATAAACTATGCTTGAAACCGGTTTCATTTTTACAATGCTTGAAACGAAAAAAACTATGCTTGAAAAAAGTAAGCATGCCTCAAAGATGGTCTCTGCGAAACTAGAGATTCGGTTCGTTCCACTACTTATTGGTCACAGCAAACGACCCTCCAATGGGCGAGATGGGAATTGCGGTGGATTCGTGACAAATTATTGTGTAACATGCCCCGCAAATACCATCGTTGCATCCCTTTCCATGAGGACAACATTTCTTCGTTGATCATTTCCTAAGCAAACCCCTAAAACACTGCTTTGCCTCAAGGCCGTAGCCCGTTATGTACTCGCGCCAATGGGGAAAATTAACACCGAGCTCCGCGCTAATCGGGCGCTCCGTCCCAGCTTAAGCCTCAGGCCAATCATTTTGGAAAGTTTTTTAAAAAAGAGGCGAAGTTTCGATTACAACAACTTCGTGGATGAGTCATCAGGAGTGGTTTCGCCTGAATAACCACGGCCTTCCTCCTTTGGCCTCTTTTTTCCACCTTATGTGGAACCTCCCAAGGGATAAGGCCTCCCTTCCACTATTGTAGGGATGCCAACCTCCTCCTCTCCTCTATAAATATAGCCTTCATCCATTGATGAAGGGGCTGAAGGGCTGAATGGCTGAATAGCTAGTTTTCAAGTTCCCAAAGTTCCCAAGAGCTTTCACATCCTTATGTTGCAAGAGCCTTCTTGATTCCCTTAAGGCCAAATCCAAGCAAGGAGACTATTGTCAAGTATCCGGAGAGAGAGGCTTGTCCCATCCTTGACAGGCTTTATCGAGACATGCTTTGCTGACGACCCGCCAAAGGAGAGTGCTGCGTCGAAGCTATGGTTGTATTCTTCTTTTGACTCATTAATGATAAGCGACTATTGGTTATGGTTCCACTCTTGTTCTTGATTATGTTCATGAGTTATGTCCTCTTCGACTGACATATAGTTGTATATATTGGATTTTATGCTTGCGTTTGTGTTGTTTCTTGCATGTGCAGGTGTCCGATCACGGAGATCGTGAGGATTGTGATCTGCCAGGGCAAAGGAACGGGAGCACCACCTCTTCTACAAACGACAACGTTGGATTCTAGGTAAGCCTTCATCGCAAGTTGGTTTATTTGCAATTAGGAACCTGCACCGTAGCGTGTTTGATTGTTGCTAGACCCGATCCGCTGGGGTAGGACGTGCGTCCGTCCGCGCAGGATTTACTCTCCAACACCAAGACATATCGACATCCAAATGATCGATCATTAAGCCAAAATGAGCTCTGGCTCCCCAATCTAGGCCTCCATCCACTAATGGCTCTACGCTGCCCAAAAATTTCATGTGGCTCTTCAACCTTTAGAATTATTCAAATGGCTCTGAAAATACTTTCATTGGATTCAAAATGTCCAAAATAGTCG
>JAXQQM020072458.1:0-91443 GCA_034641835.2 Pinus albicaulis
TGCATGACATCCTTCAACACGAAGGGTTTACCAGACTCCCTCTGAAAGGATATGGTACCAATACCAGTCGCACTGTATCTACCATCATCGCCCATCTCGATGTGCACACCCAAATCTTTGTCCTCCAGATCTGAGAACAACTCCCGATCTCCCGTCATATGAAATGACGCACCGCTGTCCAAGAACCATACCGATCCCAACACACTTGAAACCAAGCATGAAATCAGTGAAAATTCAAGCTCGAAATGTGAAGCCAAAGCTTCTCCATCTGCAGATCTTCCCGCTTGCTTGTTCTTCTTCTTCTTTGGACAATTGGTAGCATAATGTCCGTGATCATGGCAGTGAAAACACTTCACTTTCGCCATATCCTGCTTCTTGCCCTTTACACCAGAATGAGAAGTTTTCTTACCCTTCCCCTTCTTTGCTTTGGCAACCAAAGCGCAATTTTCTTCATCAGCTCCCTTTGATGAAGATCCATCACGAGTAGTCCTCCTTATCTCCTCCTACATGAGATCCGCCCAAAGGCGCTCCCATCCCGGCAGCTTCTCCCGACCATTGACACTATCTTGATATGAGTGCCAAGCCTTCGGAAGACCAAGGCGAGCCAGGTCGACCATGTCCTCATCTTCGACGGTCACCCCCACACTTCCCAGCTCATCTCTGCATTGAGTGAACTTCGTGAGGTATTTGGCGATACTGTCGCCTTTCTCCATCTTGATGTTCCTGAGCTTATCTTTGAGCGCCAGCTTCCTTTGGTCGCTCTTACTCTGGAATAGATCCGTCAAAGCTTTCCACATTAAATATGGAGAAGTCTTTCCATGCAGGCTGGATACAATATGATCCTTGACGCCCTCCAACAGGATCCTTCGACATTTCGCCATCTTCTTTTGCCATGCTTCGACTTCAGTAGGATCAGTGGGCCTTTGGACATCCGTATCCATGAACTCCTTGAGTCCATTATCTTCTAATACTGCCTCCATGCGATCCTTCCATGCAACATAATTCGAACTGCCTTCAAGAGCATATTCGAGTCGCAAACCGTTGAAAGACATTTTCAATACTGGCACCAAGAAAACAAAACTGCTGCAAAATTTCGAATTCCACCTCAAAACTCAACCGCTCTAGATCTGTGAGAACAAATTATTTCTAGCACAGAGATTGACTGCAAGGGGCATTTACCAGACCTTTCACTTTCCGAAGAAAGATGAATCCGGAGGCTACTTGGCCCGCATGCAGACTCTGTCTACCGAAATAAGTTTGTAATCACTGTGATGATCAATCTCTGCTTCAATAGCTCCGATACCATGTAGAAATTTGTTGAATAATGATTAATTATCCACCGAGACTATCTTGATCACATATCAATTCGAATTCATATGCAACACATAATCTCTTCCACTCGGATCATCACACATGCGGAAATAAAACAAGTGATAGCACATCAAATCATCATACACATTAACACAGTATGTATGGGGAAAGCTTATAGCTGAAAACCCCGTAGCTATTGTGTATATTATAATGGAGAAAACATGTAACAAACTCAGTACAATACTCCTCACAAGTACTTAGTACTATCTCATGAAGTTACACACAAACTAGCTTGGTTTTGAACAAGTCACGGGTTCAAAACACATCCACTAATTGCCTGCCTCTATTGCGCAATCATGGCTTGTCTAAATAGAGATCCAAGGTTCGAATCTCCTTGGCTTGACAGCGCAATCATCATGGGCAATTGCCTCCAAGTGTGGTGCAAATCTCATGCACAACTGATGTCACAACTGATAGCTTTACTCACCCTTTCATCTACCTCTTTCACTGGTCTCCACTGAACTGTCCATGCACTGTAGTGAACTGATGTGTTCTTGAGTTGAATAATGAGTTACTAATTAGTGAATTAAATAATATTTAATTCACTCCACTCATTACTAGTTAATTAACTAGTTAAACTAATCTCAACTAGTTCAACTAAGTTAAACCGAACACAACTCCACCAATTGTCTCATCAACTCCACCAAACTTCTGCCACTGAAGTCCTAACTGAAGTCAACCATGCATGAGCTCACCAAACCCCTAGGAATAGCGTAATTCCTCTGTCAGATGCATGAGCCACTTCCAAGGCTCGAACTGAAGTGCTCCAAGAGAGTAAGCTGAAGTTTAGAGTCCAAATATTATTAAGGGTAAATAATATTTGACTTCCCTATTTTTAGGATAGGCAGTCTAAAAATAGACTTCGACCTATAAGTCCAAAAATAGAGGTCCATCTATTTTTACCAACATGACCAATACTCCAAGAATAACATACTGCAACCCCTGGACCATGCTCCATATGTCTAAAAATAGACATAGTCTAAAAATAGACTTTGCGCCAGAATTTGCCTGCGGGCCCACTTAGTGAAGGCGACTTCATTTCACTAAGCTCCATCATCTTGCTGCATTTTCAACATGACTGATGAGAGAATTTTCGATACATTAAAGTATGTGTTTTCTTATGTTGTAAAATTGGTGCTTGAATGTTTTATTATGTCGTCTATTTGGTGTTTGAGTTATTTGATATCTATTACATCATCTAGTTGATTGATTTAACATGGTACATTTATATTTTATTTGATTAATCGCATGATATGAGCATGCTTCAATAAGATTGCATGGTGTAATGATATTGTTTTAATACAGTTGTAATGACACATATGCGTTAAGACAATTGATATATACTTGAGTGTAAAAAGGTGATAGTTGTAGCATCATGTATTATGACTAATGCTTTGAGTTAATTTTTTATTATGACATTGTTTTAGAATTGGTAAATGTTGATTCCAAATTAATAGATATGTTTAAGTATGAGGGGTTTCCGCAGTGCATTATATTATATATCATTTTTGGGATTCAACTGTGTTAAGTAAGTCATTCATCTATGAGCATTTCCATGAGAGGTAGTCGTAACTGACTAATTTCTCATGATTTTTGAATAGTCCAATTAGGTGATAGTTGTAGCATCATGTATTATGGCTAATGAATTTGAGTTAATTTTTATTATGACATGGTTTTAGACTTGGTAAATGTGGATTCCAAATTAATAGATATGTTTAAGTATGAGGGGTTTTCACAGTGCATTATATTAGATATCATTTTTGGGATTCAACTTCGTTAAGTAAGTCATTCATCTATGACCATTTCCATGCGAGGTAGTCATAACTGACTAATTTCTCATGATTTTTGAATAGTCCACTTAGCACTCATTGCATTGAGTGATGCTCACAGGGGTGAAGAAGTGGGATTGAAACTAGTAAAATGAATTACATAGCGTTAATTATTACTTATAGGGCTTACAACCGGTAACCAGGACTTCCCGGGAGGTCACCCATTCCAGAACTCCTATGGATGAAGCACGCTTAACTGTGGATTTTTTCCCTGTTAGGGTATCGTGATTTGGCTAATTGGCAAGCCAAGTGACAGGGTAACATCAAACCAATATTTGGAGCCTAAGGACCTAGCCTTCCTGGACTCAGAGAGGGCTCTCTCTATTTGTGTAAGGGATATCTGTGTGTTTTCTTCTTGTGTTTAAGATTTTAGGCTAGTTATGAAGTAGGTTTTTGGTTTTTTTTTTAGGTTTGTGAGGGATGAACTGATAAAAGACTAAGATAAGTAAAAATATGTCAGATCAATTGGGCTATGGGGTCGAAAAAGGTCAAGAAAGCTCCAGATGGTGATACAAGGTATGTAGAAGGGCCGATTTGATCAGGGTAAAATGGATCTTTGGGTAAAATGGAGTGGGATGGACACTAAGTTTGTGAAGAAAAAAGGCTTTCAAACATAAATAGTTCAATAGCTGACATATACATGGCAGGGCTAACCATTAATCATGAGAAATGTAACTACAAACTGATAAATGCATAGAAATAAACATTCAAGTAATACATAGAGATATATGACTCTCTAACTTTAGGAAATTGCCATTAGACTTTGGGGAAATACAATTAAAACAAACAAATAACTCAAATCACTATGAGGAAATGCCTAAGCATAGTATTCCAAGCTATCGGGCACTTTGAAGTAAGATTGCATAGTTTTAGGCAAAGGGCAAGATCAGTACAAGACCTCCTTGGTTCAACTAAAACAATCAAACAATCAAAGAAATGTTTCAGATGTGGAGCTATGACTAGCCATGAGTAAGCAGGGCATACCGTGAATCATACTTAGCATGCATAAAACCATAAATGAAACAAGCAAACAATTTCTTCAATTATCAAAGAGCAATCAAGGATTCTTTGATATGACTAAGAAAGAAGAAAACATAGAAGCTATAAAGAAACATGAAATCTGAAGTTCCTCCAAGGGCATGTCTCAAATATATTCTCTACTGTCTTATAGCAAGAAAGAGCATGAAATATGAATTAAAACAAAGGAATCATAACAGAGAGGGACACTATACCATTTTACCAAGTCAAGGAATCCAACAACAGTCCTCTTTCATCATCCAAAAACATTCAAGAAACTATCCAATGCATGAGACAAGTGTTTTTCCAAGCTTGTATAACCATATATTGCTCTATATCATCAATTTCAGCCTTATTTACAATGAAGTCTCTTGGAATATATAGGCCAAGATGAGGGAAAACCTCCTAGTGCAACTTGCAATCTCATTGGCTCATAAAAAATATCTGATTTTGTTCTTGAGGCTTTGCAAAGCCCAAGGCACAAAATATCTATAGAAATATCCTAAAAATGCTAAAAAAGGAAAATATATTGACTTTTCATAACTAACCATGGCCAAAAATAGGTAAACGCACACGAGGAAAAGTCACTTTATAAAAGTGCATTTTTGACAAAAATACTTAAGAAAAATATCAGCAGAAATTATTCTGTCTTGTGGGAAACTTTTGGAAGCCTTCCTGATGTTGAAACGAGGCCCGTGATGGCTCGTTGGAAAGCTCTGAATGTCTATTTTCTGAAAATTCTTATTTTTCTACAAACTGATCAATGAAAGTCTGTCAAAAACTGACCTGTGTGTAAAAAACCAGAAAATATATTTTGCTGATAAATAGGGCAGAGTGTGGAAAAAGTGATTGTTTTTCGCCATTTTTGGGGACCAAATCATCTTCAATTGATCTGAAAATTGCTGAGTAGATGCCCATGAAATTATGGAATCCAATGATAAAATTTTAATCCTTTGAGGATGTCCCAAACAGAAATGGCGATGCCCATGAATTTTAGCCAAAAGCCCAAAAATGACAAAAAACCAAAACTTGTTGAATTTCGCCCAATTTTGACGAGCATGACCCTCAAGGGTTTTCAGAAACATGCTAAGAAGCTGAGGCCAAAATTTGGAGACTTGAGGTGTCTTTCTTCATTTTTGGTTCTGAGCACCTCTTTTGAGCTTCCTTGAGCTTTTCCTATGTGGCCTTCAATTTCCGTCGGACGAACTGATTAAGCTTCTTATAGTGCCCGTTCATCCTCCTTTGAAGGTCCAAATCTCTATTGGCCTTTTTTCAAATTATTCTCCAAGTGATCATTCACCCTCTCAAGCCATTCTTCTTGATTGTTTTCTATCTCTTGGGTGAACAAAGTAGTGAGAGGAAAACATTGGAAAATGGCAGCTTCTTCCTCCTTTTGTTTCTCTAAGGCTCTTCTGAGTCCCATGGTCCTTGGCCTCTTTCTTCTTGGCTGATCTTCATCTTCGCTATCATTGAACTCGCCCATGAGTTCTTCTAACTTAATTTGCACCTTGGAGACCTCTTTTTGATATTTGATGGCCCATGTCTCATATCCCGCCATTTGGACACTCATCTGTTTGTTTTGTGTTTGCAAAAAGTGAATGAGGTTTCTAGACCTCTCTAGATCTGCCCTCAAATTATGAATTTGTTCTTCTCTATTGATCAAGAGAGACTCTAGGATTTGGGTCTTACTGTCGCTATCATCACTTTGGATCTGAATTATGTCAAAGTCCCTCTCCTTCTCATGGCTGCTTTCTTCTTTCTCCTTTCCCTTGCTTTGGGTGGCCTTCTTGGTATTCCTCCTCTTGGGTAATTCGACAATGGGTTGCTTGGGCAACTTCCCCTTGCTTCGGAGGGCCCTAGTAACATTTGGAGTTATAGTTTGAGGCACTCTTTTCCTTGATGTCCGGGGCTTTGTCACTTTTGGAGAAGAAAGCATGGCCCCTTGCCTAGGAGAAGCAGCTAGCACATGCTCTATTTTCTCTTTGCCCTTGCTACTTCCCTCATCATCCTTGCCACTGTTTTGAGTTTCTTTATGAATGCTTTGACTGTCATCTTGCATGTCTTTTTCAGGGCCGCCCTCTTTAATCTTGTCCTTTCTTTCTTTAGGACTTTTAGGCTCTGTCTCCTCAATTTTTTGGGCTTCATCTTCATCATTTTTGCTGCTGTGAGGGCTACCAATATTCTCATCAAACTGTTCAATTTACTCATCATTTCCCTCCTCACTGTTTTACTCTTTTTCATGGCGCTTTTCTTCATCACTGTGCTGCATATCATCACTGTGTTTTTCTTCACTTTGCTGCCTTTCCTCATTGTACTTCTCTTCCTCATCATGCTGCTCTTCTTCTTCATGCTGCTCTTCTTCATCATGCTCTTCTTCTTCATTATGCTGCTCTTCTTCACTATGCTGCTCTTCTTCACTAATCATGGGAAATTTTAGCTTCTTGGGAATGGGCTTACTTGAAGAAGGCAAAAGATGCTGAGTGGAAGGTGAAGGAGATGCATGGGATGAAGAAACAATGGCGAAATCAGGATGTGCAACGAAAGTGTCCCAAGAGATTTCCTTCTTCTCAAGTTGATGAAGAATGACAATCTTGATGAGGGAATGATGGAGAAGGCAAGCTGACTGCTGAGAAGGAAGTCTTTTTTGAACAGTGGAGGCCATCTTTTCAATAATTCTATGGAGGAAAAATGGAAAGTTTAACAATTGGGCTTTTGTGAAGTGCATGAGCAACCGGACATGGTAAGCATAGACCCAGGAAAACCTTCCCTTGCATGTGAAATATTTCATGAATATCTTCATGAGGGGAGCATAACTAGTTAACAGATATGAAAAAAGAAAAAATGGATGGACATATATACCAATGCTACGGCTTCAAAAAGGGTTTGTACTGTTATGAGTCTAGGTAGCTGTGTTTAAACCATTTTTCCCCGACATAAGGGATTTTGGTAGCTTTGGAAATGGATCTAGGAGAAAACTTGAAATCCAAGCCTGCCAGCTGAAATTGTTTCCCTTGCAATCTCAAAGCACATAGATGTGTGGAGGGGAGATAGCTTTTCACCTCCTGAACCCTTTGACAAAAATCTAGACATCCAACTTCATGAAAGTTAAACAGGACTAATGGATGAGAATTTACCTCTTCAATTGAAATAGGTTCAAACCTCCTGTGAGGGCCACTTCTGCTAACTTGCCTGGGAGGCATTTTTGTTTTGGATACTCTTTGCTAGTTGAGTAAGAAAAACTGTCTCAAATGGTTTTTGAAATGGTTTCCCAACACCACACTTTCTCCTCCTTATAAGTCACTTTGCCTCTTTTATGCCAATCAAACAAGTACTTGTCAAATGAAAAAAAAAATCAATTTATCACTATGCTTGGGCAAAAATTCTTGAAAAGATGTGTTTGTGATTTTTTGTTGAAAAAGGGCTTCTTGTGTTTTGACAAAAACACCTTTCCCTCCGAACACTGCTCTTTTGCTATTCACTGCTCTTCACAAAGCAAACAAGACACCTTCCAACAGACTTAAAAAACCTTTCAACACAAACTCTGCATTTTGAATTCTGGGGGCTGCACAAAGTTTGCTATTTCACAATATAGAGAGGACCTTTAAAATGACCAAGCCTTCACCTTATAATCACTGTTTTCCCCTTTTATTTTGAAGACAAGGTTTATTCTTGTTTTAACACTATTAGGACACCTTCCAGCCAACTTGAGACCTCTACAACTCAGTATTTCTGTCTACCAACTGTGGGCTATCACTATTTTTAAAGGAAGTTAAGGCCCTTTACGACTGATAAAAACACCCCCACCTATCACTGTACTAATCCTTGGCATTCACAGCAACAAAAATCTTTGATTTTTACCAAAGGCTCTAACTTCTAATCATTGCTTCTCTCTTTTTCTTTTTAAATGACAAAATGCCCTTAAAACCACTGTTAAGACAACCTCCAAATTTATTTGAGACCTCCAAACATAAGAAAAAAATCTTCAGTTTTGACAAAAAATCTGTCTCTTTAACACTGCCTATCTCATTGTTTTATATGATGAAATGGTTTCAAAATCATTATTCCTTCTTAGGGTAAAACACTGCAAAACATGCCCTTAAAACTTTGAATTTTCCAAGAGGAAATGGAGAATACCTTGAAGAATGCTTAAGGGCCCATGGGTTGATCATTTGAGGATATTTAGAGTTTGAAAAGCGAATGGAGGAGTGGCACATTTGAAGTGTAGGTGCCACGCAAAGGATGACGCGGCTCATTAAGTGCTTGGTGAATCATGGGCAGGGCACACACAGAATAGTAATCGTTGTGTATTTGCGCTCAAGGTGGCCGATGCTGTGCTCGAGCCCCCGAAACTTGAAATGTCGAAATTTCTTGTTTTCCGTGAGTAGCTAGGGAATCATTTTCTTTGTGTTTTGAAATTGCAAATGAGAATTTGCAACTAGCTTCTCCGCCTTTTAAAGTCGAAAGCCAAAAAATCCCTTGTAATTACTTTGTGAGGGTTTGAATGCCCTTTGAAAAAGTTTTTTGTCATATTAAACACAAATCACCTGCCTTTATCATTTTATTATCTTTAAACATCATAAAGACTCATATTTGATCAGACTCCTAAAAAATGTTGTGGATGCTACTTTGAAGATCTTCATAGATATGACCTTTCCTAAAGTAAAGAAACCATCTTAAAAGCTAAAATATCTTTCATTGTTTATTCATCAAGGAAGAATCCTACATCAGTTATCCATATCTATCCTTTAAAGGAAACATTACTCAAAGCCATATCAAGGATTGTAGATGTATCCTTTGACATTTTCCTTTTGACTCGTGGATGAAGAACTCATTTACACTCACCCATTTTACCTATCTATTTCATCAAAGAGAAGGCTTTTTAAAGACTTTCAATGCAATCATATACAAATAAATGCAGCTTGTTTTTTATGTAAAGTAAAAGGTCTTGTGTGATGACTGGTGGGTATGGTTTGATTCTTTGAATATTTTTCGAGTTTGAGACATTTTTTCATACCCTTTCATTGATGAGCTTGTTCCAAGTTTTGTTCACTTTAGCTTCGTATTCCCTTGAAGGAGATATTTGATAGAAGAAAACAAGCTTTTAATACCATAATATCACCGCTTGGCCTATGTTTAACACCAAATTTCCTCAACTCATAAACCTTGAATTTGCCTCCCACCAACTTCCAATGCTATCTTCAAATGCTGAAACCATGTAAGCATCTCTGAAACACCACCGGCTGTAGTCGCTGGTTTCATCCATTGGGAGAAAAAGGTGTAAACAAGTTTTTAGGCCATTTGCAGCATTGTTAGCCTTGTGCTCTTTGAATGAAGTTATACCTCTGTTCTTGACCCTCTGCTTGTTAAATGAAGGAGGCCAACATAATATTCCCAACCATCTGCTCATGTTTGGAGGAGTTTGCAACAAGTAGCTCTACCCTCTGCTCATGTTTGGATGAGGGTTTGTAGTGACCCGAAACTGTCTGCTCATGTTTGGAGGGAGGTTATAAAATATATCTGAACCATTTGTATGGAAGGAGGGAGGTTAACATAGTCATGCTATTTCATCTCTTTTCTGTTGTGTCATCTTTCCTTTTAATGCATATCTATTGTGGTATATCACAATAAGTAATAAAAGATAAAAATTGACAATATGCCATGAGGAGCATGCTCTAAGATGTGTATCTTCGTAGAAGTAGAATACCCTTATGCATCTTTAGAAACCAAGAAACGACTGACTTGTGTATTCAGAGTATTGCTTTAGTCATTAGTCACTAACCTTTACTACACTGTGTTTGCAGAAGTTGATTGAATTACCTCTACTCATCCGATGCTCTTATCCCAGAGGCTCAAGAGAACTTGGGGTGCTTAGAGTTCTCATGTTTAGCTTGACAATGTCTTCTAGAATACTTGTGCATCTCTTGCTTTTGAAAAAGAACCTTTGAAACACTATAGATCAACACAATATGCGTTTGGCTTTTGAAACATGCTAGCCCAAGGACATCGGGAACTTTTAGTGGCGTGACTTAAGGGTGTATCAAGCTTTGTTTTTAGAATAGGAAGGCAATCTCCCAGTGGTCATTACTAAGCAGGCTCTTTTGGGTAGAGATAGTTTGCCCGAGGAGGAAGTTTTTAACGCCACTACCTAACCCAGGAGATCTTTGACAAATCTAGGTATTCTCGTGGTGGCTGATCTCAGAATGACTGACCAGAGGTAGGGTAGGTGACATTCTTATCAATGCGATTTAGTTAATGAATGAGAGTGCCAGGGATGAGGGTGAATGACGGTGATGGACAAGCATGTGACTGAAACTAGATAGGGCTTGACAAATAGGTTTTTCTCATCATAGGCTGATTGAAAAAGGTAGGAGGACAAAAATGTTTAGGGGTGTTTTCTAGCTCTCCAATTTGACAAATTGGAGATCAGCTTCTAGAAAACTTGGCTTTAAAAACTAGTAATCATTAACAGGTGAAAAAATATTGATGACTAATAGTGGCTCCATTTGGGGAGAGTAGCTCCTTTTCAGGAGGTGTCCAGAATTTCAGATCTTGGTCCTTTGAAGACCAGTGCCTTTATCCATTGGCACAAATTTCTTTCTTCCTTGATGCTATTTCTGAAAATTGACAGCATGATTAGCATCAAAGTCATTTCTACCTACCCCGCTACATTTCCTAATATTTTTTCTTCTTTTGGGTGCATTAGCAACCCTTTGACATAATTTTTTTTTTTTTTTTGAAAAATGACACTATCTAATTATACGCTTATATCCGCCGGGAGTTCAGATTAAGCTAATGAACTCCTTTGTTTCTCTACCTATGCTGGATCGACTGTCAAGGTTAAGCTGTTTGACAGGATTTTATTCTCTAATCTAAAACATGAAATTGAAAAATGACCAAATCAGGATTAGACAGTCTGATTTGTCATGTACTTGTGGCATGAAAGACAAGCTGCACACAAATATTATTTTGCATAAAATGAAATCTAGAAAATCAGGGCTAGGATACATAGTTTGTTTTTCATCCCTGCTTTCCTCTTTGGTTTTGTTTTGAGCATGTGGAACCAGTATCTTTTCCTAATCTATTTTCTTTGATAAGTCAAGCTTACACAATGTTGACTATCTTTCCTCTCACTAACTTATCAGCAAATAAATTTAAAACATGTTCAGTTATGATTAGGCTAGATAACTGAACAAGACATTTGAGCACTAGTAGCGGCATTTAGACTTGCGCGCTTTCAGAATGACTATTTTTTGAACATGGGGCTTTCTTTCTATTTTTCAAACCGCCCTCTTTTTCTATTTTTCTATTGTTTTTGAATTTTCTGTTTTTTTATTTATTTTTCAAACAATGGTATATACAATGATTGAAAATGTTTTAACTCAGAAATCCTGGAAATGGTGAAACTTAAGCATCTTATCCTCATAAGGATCTCCTACCACTCTTGGTCCACTTAGCTCTTGAAAAGAAAAATTTGGAAAATTTCTCTTTCAAGCATGACATAAGGATTCATGCATGAATCTCTAAACAACCCCATATCATCCCACTTCTTCTTTTGTTGTACATCTTTTTAAAATAATGCAGATATTCTTTGTCATTTTTGAAGTATATGATGACATCATCAAGTTACATCAGAATGCAGAAATTCAGAACTGGAAACATGGATTTTAGGAGCATGTTTTTGGTGTCCGGTGGTTTTGCAATTATGGGTTTGAAGATGGAACTACTTCCAGCATACTTGAAAAATTCTTTGAGCTGTTTGCTTTGCAAAGGAATTATTTGGCGATATCCTGAAACAACATTTTGCAAAGACACATGATTAAAATAATTTATCATTGGTATAGCATGGTCTTGGGAAGGAAGGATGTAGTTTCTGTCACAAGGGTGTGTGTTAGTATTTCTAAAATCAAAACAGATCCTATGACCAGCTGCTTTATCTTTGACTACTATTGTTTGGTCAAGATTTTTGTATTTTCTTTTGTCGAAGTTGTTTCTTGGAGTGATGGCAGTGTCATAGTGCTTCTCACTGTTTTCTCTACATGAAGTAGTATCTTGAATAATATTGCAAATTCTAATAGTTCTAAGTCTTTGGTGGAGTGGAAGAATGCTAGCTAGTTCAAACAACTCAGGTATATTTGGATTGCAGTCATCATATCCTTTCATAAGAAGTTTTTTAGACATTTTTTCCTAGATTTTGAGCTGTTATGGCTACAGTCAAGGTTTCATTTGAAGGGGTAGAGTTATGTGATGGTAAATCCTTAAGGTATGGTAAGAACATTAAGCTCCCCTGCCCCTGATTTCCAAAGAGGTTTGTGATATGCAAGTCTTCTAATGCCTCTGTTATGAAAAAGTCTCCTGATGTTACTGCTGATGTTTGCCTATGGTTTGAGCAATTTACTTGATGGTATATAATGTTTTGTGCTTCTTGCTCTATCTCTGTTTCAAGAGGACCGAACTCTCTTTCCTCAATACATAACTACTCATGGTCATGATAATTTTGAGTGTCTAGTTCATCATAGAGAACTTGGGGTAGCTGATGTGTGGGTCTAAGTTTGTTTCAAATCCTCCTGACTGTTCTTCAATGTCTTCATCAGTGTGTAAAATGAAAGAGTTCAGATCAGAATGCAAGGAGTACATCGGGATGTTATCTAGCCTTTCTTGGATGCTGACCATATATTTCATGTGTGATTCCCGATAGAGTATTATAGTTTGGTTAAATACAGGAATAGTGGCGTAGGACATATCAAGTTGAATATTTCCCTGAAGCTTAGCTCCCCAAGTTCTAGATAAAAGCATTCCGTACTTAGGGGGAATTTCTGCTACCACTATGTCCATGATTAGGTGTTTTGCAGGTATTTGGGTGAAATTGAAACAAAGATCTTTGATTAAGCCTAGACACTTGACTCTACTTGAATCAAATGAATATAAGTCTTTATAAGGTTTTGTTATTTCTAGGCCTAATATTTCCATCACAACCTTTGGCATGAGATTATGCGAGGCCCCGGAGTCTAGCATGGCATTGTGTAGGATTTGGTCATGGATATTCAGACTGATGTAAAAGGGAAGAGTGGTTCCTTCTTGGAATTTCCCTTCTATTTTTGGACCAAACAACACTTCAGGAGTGTCATCATCTAGATTTAGAGTGTTTGCATCATTTCCTATATTCAGGACCTTTAACACTTGGGATTTATAAGAGCTTTGGGTGATAAGTTCAGTGAGAGGCATGGTAATCTTTATTTTGGTGATTTCTCCCTCAAAACTGAAGGGTGCTTGTAGTTTAGATAGGTTTGCTTCAGTTTTGTCAGCCATGAATTTCTCTATGTTCTGAGTTTTCTGACTTTGTTTTGGGCTTTTGTTCAAAATAGCCATCTCGGGAATCTTGGAAGAGGTACTGGGAAAATCTGGGCCAAGGCTTGTCTGAATAGCTTTATCTTTGCTTTGGTCAATTTTCTTGACCACGATTTTGTTGCTATCCACTGCTCTTTTAAGGATGGTATCAGGGGTTTTAGCAGTGTCTGAGCTACCTTTCTTGGAGTTGTCTTGGTTTTTTCTGTTTCTAAGATCATACTACCTGTGAGCTTCTATTATGGCATTCTGAAAATCTATAGCAGGATCTTCGGGATCTTCATAGTTGGTTTCATTTTGATTCAGAGAGAAGAAAGCTTGTTCTTCTTATGTGAGGTAAACCTCACTCTCGTTATCAGAACCTATAAGGTTCAAATGAATTTCATCGATGGGTTCTGTATCCCTCTCATCCTCATCAACATAATTTTCATTAAAGGGTGGCCTAACTTATTGGTCGATTTCCCTTGGTTTGTTTTGAGGCTGTTCTCTCCTAAAGTTTTGGTTCTGATTTCTGTTTGGAGGGTTTGGCTGGTTGTCCCTAAGAGGTGTCTTTTCACTTATCTTTTCCCACATTTTCGCCATAGATCTAACCAAGTCATCTATTCTAAGATATAAGGAAGGGGCTGAAGGGGAGACCTCATCCCAATATGTGACTTTCCTTTTTGATATGGTCCTAGCTCTCTTTTCTGCTAAGTTAGCTTCTACACTTATGGCCACTTTTTGCATTTCCTCTAAGGTTGGGGGGTCCTTGTCTCTTAGTTGATAAGTCATGTCTGGGTTGAAACCTTCGGGGAACTTTGCTAAGGCTGAGCCAAGTGGAGGTTTGAAGTGAGGCGGGAGGGCGTTATACACACTGTTGAACCTAGTGCAGTATTCCTGGACACTTTCCCCATTTTCCCTTTTTAAATTGTTATATTCCGACAGGATTTGAATGGGGTTCTTTTTGATCTCCCACTTATTTATGAAGGTTTGGTAGAGTTCTAGGAGATAGTGTATGCTGTTTGGATTTAAGCTCTTAAACCATTTTTTGGGTTCTCCGCCTAGGCTTTGGGCAAACATCCTCATTCTTATGGTCTCGTCCTCTATTTCCATGTATTCAAAGGCATCGCTAATTCTATCTACATGTTTTTGAGCGGTAGTAGCCTCAACTCCGGTAAAGTGAGGGATTTTGGATTGATAGTCATTTTGTAAAGGAGCCAAAGGGTGTGGAAACACCAAGGGTGCATACCAAGTTTCCATGGCGGGAGCTAATGGATGATTTACAATATGAGGGCTTGTAGGATGAGCTGAGGTGATTTGAACATTAGTGGTTTGGATGGGTGTGGCAGATGTACTTGGGCTAGTGATCTGATTTTGAGCAGATCTAGGGTGGTAGGAGCCAAAGTGATGGAGAAGCTGAAAGTCGGGAGGTGTAGTGGGTGAGGCTTCTCTACTAGGACTCTGTGGCAAATCTAGGGGCTCAAGATCGTCAAAGTTTACTTTGATTTGTGACTTGCTTCTAAAAAGGGTTTTTGCTGATTTTAAGTCAAATGGGGAATCCTGCAAGGATGTGAGATGTTCAGGTACTGATCTTGCTTTACGAATGGACCTATCGGTAGCTAAGTTGCCAGTTTTAGAAGCTTGCCACAAAATCTTCTCTGGGTCATCTACTATGATAGGGGGATTTGGGTCCCAATGAGATATGGTATAGATTCTTTGTGAAGCCAGATTTCAAATTCAGAGTTTAGAGAGGATGGTATTTGTGATTTTTTTGGATGAATGGCCTCTCTAGGGGTTTTTCTAATGTGAAGGATGGTAAAAACAAAAATGAGGGCTAGTGGAGTCACCAGGTGGATTTCTTTGAGAACTATGGTCCACCACAAAAACCATCAAAGATGCTTTCAGGAAACAGTTTTCTAGCAAACTTTGAGGTGAAGACTTGCAAGGAAGAGTTATTACTTGGTTTCAACAGTTTGCTAAGTTGTCTGGACAAGCTAATGGTTCTATTTGCAAGTTTATTTTTGTTTATCTCCTATGTTTAGGTGAATTTTTCTGAATCGCTAAGTTATACTTAGTTTGTCACTGATCACAGAGTTTGTACCATGAGTTTTAAGTTTTGGAAAGGATGAGTCAACAGAAAGGTATGGTTTATGAATTTTTGGTTTTTATGGAGTTTTTAGGCCTATTGGAGGCTAGTGGAGTTGCCAGGTGGAACTTGGTTGTTTTTGTAGAGATGTAGCCATGGTCCACCACCAATAACTAGGCAAAAGCCAATCTGGGGATGTTTTGGGGTTTTCTGAGTTTTTATGTGCAGCCTATGGTTTATTAGAGTGTTCTAAACCTGATTCATCACTTTTCTAAGGTGGTGAAAACAAAAAGATTTTACTCTAAATGATTCTATTGACTGCTTGCCTGTTTAAATTTTGAAAGACTAATGAATCTACAAGAGCTTGCTAGACTGTTATGTACTCAGTTAGTCCCACCGTGATCGTCATTATGTTAGGGAGCGGTGGGATAAGTCAATCAGATAGTATTCTTAAGGCTGTTGAAATGTGTAGGAAATCTAAGTTTGTTTATCACTAAGAGTCCCACCGTGATCGACATTATGTTAGGGTCCCATGATTTGGTTGATTGGTAAGCCAAGTGACAGGGTAACATCAAACCAATATTTGGAGCCCAAGGACCTAGCCTTTCTGGGCTCAGAGAGGGCTCTCTCTATTTGTGTAAGGGATATCTATGTGTTTGCTTCTTGTGTTTCTGATTTTAGGCTAGTTGTGAAGTAGGTTTTTGGTTTTGGTTTTGGGTTTGTGAGGGATGAACTGATCTAAGACTAAGATAGATAAAAATATTGTCAGATTAACTGGGCCATGGGGTTGAGAAGGTCAAGAAATCTTTCAGATGGTGATACAAGGTTGTTGAAGGGTTGATTTGATCGAGGTAAAATGGATCTTTGGGTAAAATGGAGTGGGATGGACACTAAATTTGTGAAGAACAAAGGATTTAAAACATAAATAGTTAAATAGCTGACATAAACATGGTAGGGCTAACCATTAATCATGAGAAATGTAACTATAAACTGATCAATGCATAGAAATAAACATTCAAGCAATACATAGAGATATATGACTCTCTAACTTTAGGAAATTGCTATCAGACTTTGGGGAAAGACAATTAAGACAAACAAATAACTCAAAGCACTATGAGGAAACACCTAGACATAGTATTTCAAGCTATCGGGCACTTTGAAGTAAGATTGCAGAGTTTTAGGCAAAGGGCAAGATCAGTACAAGACCTCCTTGGTTCAACTAAGACAATCAAACAATCAAAGAAAGGTTTCAGAGGTGGAGCTATGACTAGCCATGAGTAAGCAGGGCATACCGTGAATCATACTTAGCATGCATAAAACCATAAATGAAACAAGCAAACAATTTCTTCGGTTATCAAAGAGCAATCAAGGATTCTTTGATATGACTAAGAAGGAAGAAAACATAGAAGCTATAAAGAAACAGGAAATTTGAGGTGCCTCCAAGGGCATGTCTCAAATCTATTCTCTACTGTCTTATAGCAAGCAAGAACATGGAATATGAATGAAAAATAAGAAGCATAACAGAGAGGGACACTATACCATTTTACCAAGTCAAGGAATCCAACAACAGTCCTCTTTCATCATCCAAAAACATTCAAGAAACTATCCAATGCATGAGACAAGTGTTTCTTCCAAGCTTGTATAACCATATATTTCTCTATATCATCAAGTTCAACCTTATTTACAATGAAGTCTCTTGGAATATATAGGCCAAGATGAGGGAAAACCTCCTAGTGCAACTTGCAATCTCATTGGCCCATCAAAAATATCTAATTTTGTCCTTGAGGCTTTGCAAAGCCCAAGGCACAAAATATCTAATAAAATATCTCAAAAATGCTAAACAATGAAAATAAATTCACTTTTCCTAACTAACCATGGCCAAAAATAGCTAAACGCACATGAGGAAAAGTCACTTTAGAAAAGTACATTTTTCACAAAAATACTTAAGAAAAATACCAGTAGAAAATATTTTGTATTGTGGGAAACTTTTGGAAGCCTTCCCGATATCAAAACAAGGCCTGTGATGGCTCGTTGGAAAGATCTAAATGTCTAATTTCTGAAAATTCTTATTTATATCCAAACTGATCACTAGAAGTCTGTCAAAAATTGACCTGTGTATAAAAACCCAAAAAATAGACTTTGTTGATAAACGGGGTAGAGTGTGGAAAAAGTTAGTGTTTTTCGCCATTTTGGGGGACCAAATCATCTTCAATTGATCTAAAAATAACTGAGTAGATCCCCCTGAAATTATGGCATCCAATGATACCACTTTCATCCTTTGAGGATGTCCCAAACAGAAATGGTGATGCCCATGATTTTTAGCCAAAAGCCCAAAAATGACAAAAAACCAAAACTTGTTGAATTTCGCCCAATTTTGGCGAGCATGACCCTCAAGGGTTTTCAGAAACATGCTGAGAAGCTGAGGCCAAAATTTGGAGACTTGAGGTGTCTTTCTTAATTTTTGGTGCCGAGCGCCTCTTTTGAGCTTCCTTGAGTTTTTCCTGTGTGGCCTTCAATTTCCGTCGGGCGAGCTGATTAAGCTTCTTATAGTGCCCGGTCATCCTCCTTTGAAGGCCCAAATATCTATTGGCCTTTTCCAAATTCTTCTCCAAGTGATCATTCACCCTCTCAAGCCATGCTTCTTGATTGTTTTCTATCTCTTGGGTGAACAAAGTAGTGAGAGGAAGAGATTGGAAAAGGGCAGCTTCTTCCTCCTTTTGTTTCTCTAAGGCTCTTCTGAGTCCCATGGTCCTTGGCCTCTTTATTCTTGGCTGATATTCATCTTCGCTATCATTGAACTTGCCCATGAGTTCTTCCAACTTAATTTGCGCTTTGGAGGCCTCTTTTTGATATTTGATGGCCCGTGTCTCATATACCGCCATGTGGACACTCATCTGTTTGTTTTGTGTTTTCAAAAAGTGAATGAATTTTCTAGACCTCTCTAGATCTACCCTTAAAGCATCAATTTTTTCTTCTCTATTTATCAAGAGAGACTCTAGGATTCAGGCCTCATTATTGCTATCATCACTTTAGATCTGAATTATGTCAAAGTCCCTCTCCTTCTCATGGCTGCTTTCTTCTTTCTCCTTTCCCTTGCTTTGGGTGGCCTTCTTGGTATTCCTCCTCTTGGGTAATTTGACAATGGGTTACTTGGGAAATTTCCCCTTGCTTCGGAGGGCCCTAGTAACATTTGGAGTTACAGTTTGAGGCACTCTTTTCTTTGATGTCTGGGGCTTTTTCACTTTTGGAGAAGAAAGCATGGCCCCTTGCCTAGGAGAGATAGCTAGCACATGCTCTATTTTCTCTTTGCCCTTGCTACTTCCCTCATCATTCTTGCCACTGTTTTGAGTTTCTTCATGAATGCTTTGACTATCATCTTGCATGTATTTTTGAGGACTACCCTCTTTACTCTTGTCCTTGCTTTCTTTAGGAGTTTGAGGCTCTATCTCCTCAATTTTTTGGGCTTCATCTTCATCATTTTTGTTGTTGTGAGGGCTACCAATATCCTCATCAAACTGTTCAATTTCCTCATCATTTCCCTCCTCACTGTTTTTCTCTTTTTCATGGCGCTTTTCTTCATCACTGTACTGCATATCATCACTGTGTTTTTCTTCACTTTGCTGCCTTTCCTCACTGTGTTGTTCTTCCTCATCATGCTGCTCTTCTTCACTTTGCTGCCTTTCCTCAGCATTGCTCTTCTCCCTTTTTAACGCCTTTCTCCTTTGTGTTGCTCTTCTTCATCATGGTGCTCTTCCTCTGTCATGCTCTTCCTCATCATGCTGCTCTTCTTCATCATGCTGCTCTTCTTCACTAATCATGGGAAATTTTAGCTTCTTGGGAATGGGCTTACTTGAAGAAGGTGAAAGATGCTGAGTGGAAGGTGAAGGAGATGCATAGGATGAAGGAACAGTGGCGAAATCTGGATGTGCAATGAAAGTGTCCCAAGAGATTCCATTATTCTCAAGTTGATGAAGAATGACAATATTGATGAAGGAATGATGGAAAAAGCAAGATGACTGCTGAGAAGGAGGTGTTTTTTGAACAGTGGAGGCCATATTTTCAATACTTCTATGGAGGAAGAAGGGGAGATTTAACAATTGGGCTCTTTTTAAGTGCATGAGAAATCGGACATGGTAAGCATAGACCCGGGAAAATCTTCCCTCGCATGTGAAATATTTCATGATTATCTTCATGAGGGGAGCATAACTAGTCAACAGATATGAGAAAGGAAAGATGGATGGACATGTATCCCGATGCTCTGGCTTCAAAAAGGGTTTGTTCTGAGTCTAGGTGGCTCTATTTAAACCACTTTTCCCCGACATAAGGGATTTTGGTAGCTTTGGAAATGGATCTAGGAGAAAACTTGAAATCCAAGCCTGCCAGCTGAAAGTTTTTCCCTTGCAATCTCAAAGCACAAATATGTGTCAAGGGGAGATAGATTTTCACCTCCTGAACCCTTTGCCAAAACTCTAGACATCCAACTTCATGAAAGCTAAACAGGACTGACGGATGAGCATTTACCTCTTCAGTTGAAACAGGTCCAAACCTTCTGTGGGGGCCACTTTTGTTGTCTTACCTGGGAGGCATTTTTGTTTTGGATACTCTTTGCTAGTTGACTAAGACAAATTGTCTCAAATGGTTTTTGAAATGGTTCCACAACACCACACTTTGTCCTCCTTATAAGTCACTGTGCGTCTTTGATGCCAATCAACAAGTGCTTGTCAAATGACAACCAAAATCAATTTATCACTGTGCTTGGCAAAGATCTTGAAAAAATGTGTTTGTGGTTTCTTGTTGAAGAAAGAACTCTTTTGTTTTGAAAAAACACCTTTCCCTCCAAACAATTCTCTTTTTCTATTCACTGTTCTTCACAAATTAAAACAAGACACCCTCCAACAGACTAAAAAACCTTTCAACACAGACTCTGATTTTTGTATTCTGAGGGCTGTACAAAGTTTTTTATTTCATAATACAGATAGGACCTTTAAAATGACCAAGACTTCACCTTATAATCACTGTCTAGGTGATCACTTAAAAATGTTTTGTGATCTCTGCACCTTTGTTTATCTTTCTAGCAGTTGTGGGCTAGTTTTAGCTTCTTAATGACCCTAGAAAATCTTTCAAATTTGGTTTGACAAACCTCCTATTTATTCACTGTTTTATCCTCTGCTTTTTAAAAAATTCTGCTTCTTATAGCAACTGTGGACTATCACCATTTTTAAAGGCAGCTAGGCTCTTTAAGACTGATAAAAACATCCTTTCCTATCACTGTTTCTCTCTTGAAAACATAGCAAGCATACACCACCTTTAAGAAAACTTCAAAAACTACCAAGAAGCAAAGCAAATACCTTGAACAACTCTTATGGGTCTCTTGATCTTGGAAGCTGGCCCTTTAAGGTGTTTTTGGAAGCAAAGGAGGAGGGCGCGTTCAAATCGGACGCCGCGCAGCCAGGGTGTCGGGTCGGCCCAAGGCAGCGAGTGAACGAGCGCTATGGGCGCGTGCGTTGCGGTGTGGCTCACACATTGCGCTCACGGGTGCGGCTGTGAAAAACTACGGGCGTGTCGCGCGAGCCCTGGCGGCTGACTTAAGTAACAAGAAACTCTTTTTTTCTCCGGTGAAACGGTGAGAGCGCTTGTTTCGTGTTTTGTTCTTGCAAATGAGGCTTTTGAAAGGATCTCTCTGCCTTTTTATTTGAAAGAAAATTCAAATGTACTCATATAATGTTTTGGAGGGTTTATATGTTTTGAAAAAGCCTTTTTGTTTTGTCAAAACATGAATCACTGTTTTGTAATTTTATCACCTTTAAAACATTACAAAGACCCATCTTTGATCAAGTTATATAACAAAAATGCCATGGTCAGCCTCTTTTTGAAGACACCATAGTCATGGCTTTTGTTGAAGTAAAAAGGCCTCTTTAAGAAACAAAACCCCTTTCACTGCCTTTTTACTTAGGAAATAACTCTGTCACTATTTGTCCTTTAAAGGGAAATGCTTAGGAGCCATATCAACGACTGTTGATGCATCTTTTTCCATATCTCTTGGAAGGAAATTATTTTCAATTCTAGAACTCATTTTGGCAATTCAACTCTCTTGATGTTTGATGATGATTTAAGCCCCTTGTGAAGTTGATCAAACATTGTTAGGCGCCCTTGGAAATTTTCCTTTGACTATGGATGAAGCTTTGTTTGAACTCACCAATGGCTTGATTCATATCCTTTCCTCACATTGATGAGCTTGTTCCAAGTTTTGTTCACTTTAGCTTTAGTTTGCCTTTCAAGGAGATCATTGATAGAAGGAAAACAAAGCTTCTTTGAATACCATAATATCACTGCTTGGCCTATGTTTAACACCAGCACTCAACTCATAAACCTTGAATTTTTTTCTACTGATTTCCATTCTGTCTTTCAAACAGTGAAACCATGTAAGCATTCCTTGAAACACCACTGTTGTACCAGTGGTTTCATCCATTGGAGAAAAAGGTGTAAACAGGTTTTTTAGGCCATTTGCAGAATTGTTAGCCTTGTGCTCTTTGAATGAGGCCATACCTCTGTTCCTGATCATTTGCTTGTTAAATGGAGGTTTACAACAAATGACCTAACCATCTGCTCATGTTTGGAGGAGGTTTTACATAGTCACCCAACCATCTGCTCATGCTTGGGGGAGGTTTTACACAGTCACCTAACCATCTGCTCATGTTTGGAGGAGGTTAACAACAAGTGACATTTCATCTCTTTCTCAAACTGTGTCATCTTCCCTTGTAATGCCTATATCTTCTTGGTATATCACAATAAGTAATAAAAAGTGAAAATTTGACAATATTCCATGAGGGGCATGCTCTGAGATGTGTATCCTGTTGATAGAATACTCTTGTGAATCTTCTGACCCCAGGAGCAACATGACTTGTATCTATAGAGTATTACTTGCTAGTCATTAGTCACTAACCTTTTTTACTATGTTTGCAGAAGTTCATTGAATTTCCTCTCTGTCCAGTACTCTTATCCCAGGCTCAAAACAATATGAGAAGTAGTTGTCTTCTCATGTTTAGTTTAATAATGTCTTCTGGAACAATGGTACACTTCTTCTTTTGAAAAATACACTGAAACACTATAGATCAACACAATATCAGTTTGGCTTTTGAAACATGCCTTTCTTTGAAGCATCACGACCTTTTAGTGAGCGTAGCCTAAGGGTGTATCGAGAAGGAAGTTGCGAGAATAGGAAGGCAAGGTGTTTGGTTGGTACTAAGCAGAGCTCTTTTGGCTCAGGATGCTTCTGCCAATGGAGGATTTCCTAAAGTACCACTACTTAACTTAGGGGATATTTTTGACAGCTTTGGAATATTCTCTTTGGTATGACCAGATCTCAAGATGACATATCACCAGAGGTAGGGTAGCTGACATTCTTATCAATCAGTTGGTTAATGAATGAGCTGGGGATGAGGGTGAATGACAGCAAATGACTTTTAGCTTATGACAGCTTATGGACAAGATTACATGACTGAAACTAGATAGGGCTTGACAACTAGGTTTTTCTCATCATAGGCTGATTGAAAAAGGTAGGAGGACAAAATGTTTAGGGGTGTTTTCTAGTGATAAATTTGACAAATTGGAGATCGGCTTCTAGCTGGCTTTAAAAACTAGTCATCATCAACGGGTGAAAATGCGATGACTAACACGGTCTATTTGAGAAATTCCGCCTTCATGATGATGATACAAAATCCAACTAGCTTCATTGAGAACGGAAGGTGCAACACTTGTTTGAGACAGAGACTCAAGACAAGGGGAGATCGAAGCATGGTAATAAAATCTATCATGGGCCCGATTTCAATACGCAACAAAACCTCCAATACGCAATAAAACAACAGTTTTATCCATTAGCTCACATGCAGAAAGCCATAATGAACTGGAATACAATTGAAAGGATAGAATGTGCAAGAATACGACCAAGAATTTAGGAGAAGAGATCTCTTATTAGGGGTAGATTTTCAGAGCCAAGATACTTTGCTCAAGTACATATGAGGCTTACATAGCTACCTAAAATATACTATTCTCGTGTTTAACCATACAAGTCTCGTTGAAGTTTTTGTTCAGGCCACACATCTAGAAGCTAGAGGGAAAAACATTACTGACGAGGGTAGGAAGAAACCTTTTAAGGGGAAAAAACAAAGAGAAGAGATAAAATGGTAAGGGAAAAAAGAATGCATCTGTCAAGAAAGAGGGAGAAAAAGTGGTCTGTAAACATTGTTCAAGAGAAGGCCATGAAGAGAAAAATTGTTGGAATTTACATTCGACCCAAGTATAACATTAACAAAGGGAAAAAAAAACTGTAGCTACAACTCAACATGATTTAGGAGAGGATTCAGGTGATGAATCTAAAATTACTGCCATGGGATTGAAGAACATGAAGGGGAAAGAAATTGAAACAAAACCCAGTACTAGTACATCAAACTATCACATACAACCTCCAAATGAAGAAGAGAGAATTGAACTGTTTCATGTGAGGGTCATATCCGAACAAGATTGACACACTATTTGAGAATGGGACACAAGAAAACTTAATCTCTGAAGAATTTGTCAAGAAAATTAATCTTGAGACCATTCCACATCCAAAACCATATCCACTTGGGTGGATTTGTAAGGATGAACATTTACAGGTTTCAAAGAAGTGCATATTGTGCTTTGCAATAACTGCACATTTTTTTGACACAGTTGAATTATATTTGGTTCCGCTTGATATTATATTTATTGTGTTGGGAAGCCCTTACTTGTATGATAGGAAAGAGATCTTCTGTCGCCATGAGAAAAAATACCATTTATTCAAATATGGCAAGGAATACATTGTTAGAGCACATCGCAAGAAGAAAAATATTGCAATCAGTAAATGTTGGACAGATAAAGAGGTTGGTGGATTCAAGTAAGAGTTTTGTTCTTCTAATGATTAAGCCTAAAGCTGATGTTAATCATGAATCATTTGAGGATTTTGATCCTAAGTTGAAACCAGATTTATATGATGTAACTGATGCACATCATGAGATGTTTTAGGAGCCAACGGGATTGCCTCCAAAAAGGGAGATTCAACATAAGATTCAGTTGCAACAAGATTGTCCTCTTCCAAACATCGGCATGTGTCGCGTGTCGATAATGGAGAATGCTGAAATAAAGAGGCAAATCAAGGACATTTTGGACAAGGGACTCATAAGGCCAAGCACTTCGCCATGCGGTTCGCCCATAATTTTGATTCCAAAGAAAGATGGGACTTGGCGCATGTGTGTTGAATTTAGAGCTTTGAACAAGATAACGGTAAAGAATTGATACCCACTCCCAAGGATAGATGATTTTCTTGATCAACTGAAAGAAGCAAAGTTTTTCACTAAATTAGATTTACAGAGTGGATATCATCAAGTAAGATTTTCAGAAAGTGATATATGGAAGACTGCATTCAAAACCAAACAAGGACCCTTTGAGTGGTTGGTTATGCCGTTTGGTTTGTGTAATTCACTGGAAAATTTAATGCATGTTATGGATAATGTTTTGCATCCATTTCTTGATGACTTTTTGATTGTGTATTTAGATGATATACTCATTTTCAGCAAAACAAGAGAAGAACATGTCTTGTATGTGAAAAGGCTACTTGATGTTTTGAAGAAAGAGAAATTATTTCTTAAGATGTGAAAGTGTGAGTTCGAAAATACTTCTTTGGTTTATTTGGGACACGTTGTAGGAGGAGGCAAGTTGAGAATTGATCCTTCTAAAGTAGAAGCCATTGTGAATTGGCCCACTCCCAAAACAGTAACCGAGGTAAGAAGTTTTGTAGGCGCAACTCAGTATTGGAGAAATTTTATTGCTAACATTTCTGCCATAGCAGCTCCTATTCATGCAGTGACAAGTGTGAAGAAAGGCTTCCAATGGGTAGGTAAACAGTAGAAAATTAATACAGTTCTTTCAGATCAACCAAGAACTTGAAGTGGCTATAGTGGCATCTGAACGCTGTCTTGGGGACATCCTGGTACTTCGCCTTGATCTGATGGTACCCGGACCTCAAATTGATCTTGGAAAAGAACTTTGATCCCCTCAATTCATCCATTATCTCATAAATCCCGAGAAAGGGGTATCGACTCTTCATGGTTTTATTATTTAGAGCCCTGTAGTCGATGCACATCCGTAAGGTGTCGTCCTTCTTCTTCAGCAACGCTACAAAATAAGCAAAGGGGCAAGTGTTGGGCCAAATTTGTCCTAATTCCAAGAGCTCATGGATGGCTCTCTTAATCTCATCCCTATAGGCCTTAGGTTCCTATATGGATTCGTAATCACTGCCTGGATCCCCTTCTCCAACTCAATAGTCTGCTCTAACCCTCGGTCTATTGGCCACCCCGGTGGTATGCTCCCAAATATTGTGAAGTAGCGGTCCAATATAGACTTCACATCAGGGTGTATAGACTGCCCTGTGACTCCTGCCTCTGAATTATGCAGCTCCAATGCCCACTCTATGTCCCCCTTCCGGAAATCTGCCTCCATCCGGTGTGGCGAGACTATCTGGGGTGGATATGTGTGCATGCCTCTAATCATCTGGTGCTTCCCTCTCTTCTTTTCCGTCCACTCCATCTCAAATGTATCCCAATTTGTAGTGACCTTTCCTAGCGTAATCATCCACTACACATCCAATATCACACTGGTGTTAGGGATGTCAACCAAAAAAATGATCCGTCACCGTATATGCTCCCATGGTTATTGCTAATGTTGGAACATATCTCGCACACTGCATGTTCCTGACACCTAGAACCAATATAGAGAAACCATAAAAACTCTTTGTTGGTATGCCCCTCCTCTAAACTAGTTGAGTATCGATGAAATTATGTGTGGCCCCATTGTCCACCAATACCGTAACACATTGTCCGTGGACCGTGCCTCAGACTCTCAGTGTCAAATACTTAATAACTCCTTGCAAGGATGCAAGGACTCCTCTTGTTGGTGCAAATGCCCCTCCTCTTGGTGGTGGTGGTGGTGGTGGTGTATCTCCTCCTAACACACTCGCATTGGAATCTCCTTCCAACTACTCATTCACCTCTTCTTCTCCCTTATTTTTGGAGAAGACCTCAATGTAGTGTTCCTTCCCCGCGACATAATGGTGACCTAGTTTCCATGGCTCCTGGAAAGTGAAGAATAGCTTCCTTCATATAAAATCCCTCCAGGTATCATCATCCAAAGGCCCTTGGCCCTGGTTCCCCTTCGGGGGTGGAACCCTCGTGTCTTTCCCCCTCGGATGGAATGCTGGTTTTTTGGGGAATGGAGCTCTCGTCCTCGGAAAGGCATCCTATAGATCCCCAGCCCTCCCAACTGCATCCTAAAGTGTAATTGGTCTAGTGGATCTGACTAACCGACGCGGAGGCTTCACTAGTCCCTCGATAAAAATATACACCCTCCGGCCATGGAAAGAGATGGAACCATCACTGAGAGCTTCAAGAACTCAGAGATATGAGTCTCTGGGTGCCCTGTATGTTTGAGATTGGCCATATCGACAAAATGTTCTTCTGGGTCCTTTCGGTAAAACCTCTCTACTAGCCTCCAAGTGAATTATGCATATGCAATCACCCGCACATGACCCAATGTGGTCGTCCCATGGAACCACCAATCATGAGCTTGCCCTTCAAGGTATAGTGCTCCCACCTTGATGGCCTCTACCTTCGCCATTTGGTTAAGCTGGAAATAGATTTCTAGCTTCCCCACCCAATCCTTTCTGTATTCTTTGACAACCCATCAAAAGTAGGCAGAATAAGTCCACCTATGGTACGTTGCGGGTCATTTCCCTGCGTGTACCCACCTCCTCTGTTATAGCTGCGGGGTCTACAGTTGTCCCTCAGATGAAAAAATTCATTAGAGGTAAATTTATCTCTCAACTCTTTCCCATGATTCATGTGCTCCACAAAATACTCTTCGTAATGATCTGGCCCCAACCGCTAAGGTCCTCCTTCTCCTATCTTTGCTGCTAAGAAAGTGGGAATGGTAGAGCATTGTGAGGTATGTGGCACTACCATTTGCTCAGGCCAATGGTGAGAGGTGCCTGATCCTTCTCCAGTATGAAAGCCCTTTGGGATTTCCATATCTCTTCTTTCTCCAGCAAATCTTTTCCCCGTCTCTTCTATTTTCTTGGTGAGCTCCCACACAGATTTGAGGAGGATGTTTCCAAATTCCTTCACATAATCCTCTTCTGCCATTGGTTCCTTCCCTTTATCCTCCTCCACTAGAATGCATTCTACTATGTTGGATGTGATCTACCTACGTTCTCTGTTTCTGTACTGCCTTATCCACTCTAAAATGTATTCTCTATCTTCGGGTGTCATATATTGGCTTCTCCACAGGCTGAGCCAAGTCTATGAGCTTTGATACCACTGTAATATTCCAAATAGGAAAATGACAACAATACAAAGAATACAAAGACTAAATCTACAGTAGTATGGAAAACACATTAAAAACATGATGAAAAGAGCCAGAATTGTTGAGCCATTTTATTAAAATACTGGAGATGAAAAAATGAGTACAACAGTGCTAAAAAAGATAAAACTCTAGCTGGCTAAGCTGGTTGGAATGGACCTAAAATTCTCCCACCCAAAACACTACTCTACTGATTCTCTGCTCGACTCTCCCTCCACGCTACCCTGCTAGGAATGTCGGTGATCACTGAATAGGGTTGTGTATATGAGGTTGTTCTAGTGCTCAGAAAATTCTTAGATTTCAACCACAGACTCTACTAAAAAAACCTAGAAAAACCCAGAAAGGATTTCCCGAAAGGATGACCCTGGAGAAATCATCCTCTTAGGGTTTGAAAACACACAACTATTGGGTATGCAGAGCTATGGGCTGAAATGATAGATAAATTGGAAATTCTCCCCAAAGCTCAAATATTGAAGGATTGATCCCTTCACTGAATTCCAAGCATAAATGCCTTAAAATTTCTCCCTCTCCAGAACCCCACTGATGTTGGACTGCATAAATCACTAGGTGATTGCGTTGCTATAGGAGGGATTCCATGTGCCTTGATGCCAAGATACTGAATCTTCTCTCGTCAAACAATAAAAATCCTCTCTTATGGACACTCAATGTCCCCTGAGGATAAGGCTGGGATATTCGCTCAGAGACACCTGTGTGCTAAATAACACTGTAGACTTGGCTAAACAACTCAAGCGTGCTCAAGTCGTAAAGACCAGAAAATCAGAATATGTAAGAATGATTTCCATGGTTTCCCTCACCCCCTTCTTATTCTTGTGAAACCCTACATCCTTGGGTTCACTCATTAACTGCGCTGCTACTTAGCCCCTTGACTTTCACACTTGTTGCAAATCCTTGGGTCCACTCTTTAACTGTGCTCCTACTTGGCCCCTTGGCTTTCACACTTATTGCACTGCCTTCTTGGCTCCAAAAGAGCTAGGTTGTCCACATTAGCTCTAAAAAAGTGGTTTTATTCTAACTGTTGGGTTTATGGGTCCCTTCCCCCTTTTATTTACCTATTGAACTTAAGAAAAACAAATTGGAAAAAAATAATATTTATAATTAGTGGTCAACTAATTAGGAATGTTACATTATATAACACTTCCTTGTTAGAAATTATATTTGATAATTAATATACATAAGAAGTTGGAAAGGAAAAACAGAAGAAGGCAGGTGAAAGGAAACTCAATGCTTGCAAAGGATACATGAATCAAACAAGATAATGGAATTAACATGAAGAGGGAATTGGAAATACTCTGTGTTATAATATACTTTGGTGCTACTTAATAGAGTTTTGTTTTTGGTGCTCCAAGAAATCACGATTTTTTTCGTGAAGCCTTTACAAATGTTGTTTAATTGTATTGGGTTTCCACAAAAAAAATTTGTGTGCTTGCCACCACAAAATTAGTCAAGATAATTGACGATGTTGTTGTATTAATGGACCATGGCATTGTTGTGAATGATGTTCTTACCATGTGGGATATTAACAAATGTTTGTCTGAAAATTCTAGAATTTGGGATGAATTTGTGCAATTCTAGAGATTTGTACAATTCATATAGTTTTTTTGTTAAAGTATGATAATGTATTACTTTTTATGTATACTATGTTGCGAACAATTTGATTTTTTCTTTAAACATTGTTTGTAATTATTTCATTAAGTGTTTGCCATGTGATAATATTGTGTGTATTATTTGAATAACAAGATATATTGTACATGTTTCAGAAAATGTGATGGGATATGACAAAATTAAAGTAAAGAAACATAGTATAACATAGTTAAATGTAGTGAACGTGTAATATAGAAGTTTTATTTACAAGACACAGTTTAAACCGATCAAAAATGTACAGGGAAAACATATTGATTTCTATCAAAGTAGAAGTACATAGGGGAAATGCATATTTGTAGGTCAATGGAATGAACATAACTTTATGTCCAGTGAAAAGAAAAGGGAATGCACATGTTGCATCTTTTCTTTTTGTGCACAAAAATTTGACAAGGAAGGAAAAGTTAGTCATAAATACAAGGCGATTAGTTGCATCTACAACACCATTTGAGATCTAGGTGTGGCATATGCCGAAGATTGCGTGCGTGCCAAGTTGTTCGAATATCTCTTGTTGGGAGACATAATCCATGTCCATCTATTTTTTTTCATAAGAACAAGAAGTTTATAAGTGAAGATTGAAAAGTAGATGAGGTCAATGGGATATGTAAAAGAGTAATAAAAAATATTGAAATTTTAATTAACGTAGAATAAAAGCATGTCAATAAGTACAAAAAGGTTTTTTGTTTTTTAATAAGAGAGAAAATGGAACATGTGTAAGTGAATTGTAGAGTGAGTTGAATCACAAGTAAGGGAAACCTTTATGGATTTCGCTGCAAATATCTTTAGGCAAGGTATGCCTCTAATTTTTTTCTATGAATGACATAAGAATTATCTTGCATGCGTGAGTAGTGAGAAAAGGTAAAAGCTAGAGAGATGCGTAGATTTCACATCGATCCAACTATAGATACAACTGTGAAGGTCAGGCTTTGATGATCGATATTGAGAATATCGATTGTTTCCTTATGGAGGGTAATGCCTTATGACTTATGGATTGTTAAGCCCTATGCCATGCAAACTGGTATTTGTGTGCGATAACCACTTTTTATAGGGGGGAATTGGCACATAATTTCAATTTGAAGCATCCCATCTTGGACATTTGTAGTGAATAAAATTGAAAACAAAAAATGATGGTAGGTCGGTGGGTTTAGAAGTAGTTGTGTAAAAAATATCAACAATTTTTCCAAGTGGTCCATTAACAAGGACCACTGCGATTTACTCCTTCTTGTTAAATGATTTTTTGTCCAATGCATAGGAGAGCAGGTGGAAAAGATCGGTGCATGGATTTGCTAGATCGGACCTGATTAGTGTGTAGCGATTTTATTGTAATGAGAGCTTGACATGTTCAACTTTGTATGAGGATTTTTACATGATCTCTATGGCATATATTATATACAGATAGTTGGGGTTTTTAGCTTCAGGCTTTCTCATTAAATCACTATGTTAATGTGTGTGAATTTTTATGGTTTCATATGTGCATTGCAATTGATTTAATTTCCGTATGTGATGATTAATGGTGGAATATATTTTGTATTGTTCATGAAGTTAAAATAGTGTGTGATCAGGAGAATCTTGGATATATAACACATAAGTTGTAAAATTTCTACAAAATTTTTCATAAATTTTTTGATATTCTTGAGTAGTGGAGGACTCATTTTTCCTTTTCTCGGCATAGCAACATTCAACCGTCATGCTAAAATTTTTTAGAAAGTTTTTATTGTGTAGCGCGACAGTTCATTTGTTGCATATAGGTGCGTAGAATTTTGAAATGCTTGTTGCTCGTCATGTGAAAGGATGGATTTTGTACGTTTCATGAGCAACTTCCAATCATCCATTGTATGGGTTTAATTTTGAAGGTTGGATAGGAGTTGGTGAAATAAAACGTATTCATGGCTTGTGCCTTGCTGGAAAAAGACAGTTGAGAGTGTGACAATTGTATCAAAACACCTCCACAGAGCATTTTTGGGAGACCTCCCCACATACATTGGTGAATATTTTACCGGTGACCGTTGTCTAAGGTCACTGATAACAATTATAGAGTGTATGCCAAATAGGGTGTTTCTACTGGAAGGGAAATCCTCGTGCAAATGTTCATCAATTTGCGCAAGAATTTTAGGGACAACAAAGCTCATTTCATCAATGAGAATGTATTTGACATTTCGAGTCTGTCCTTGGATATTTAGGACCAGAGACTGGCCTTCCAAAGGTTGCATGGAGGATACATGGATGCGAAGGGAACAGTGTATTGTTAGAGCATTTATTTGGAAATTTGCACATCGATTTGTCAGCAAATTGGGCCACTAAACCAAGCTACAGCTAAAGTAGCTTTGTCAGCAAATTGGGCCACAAACCCAAGAACCCACTTTTTTTTCTACAAAAATACTTGAAAATATAGAATATGGAAAAGAGGATGCCAGTATGGTAGAAGTTAAGAAGTTGAAAATGCACACATCCTCATTACCATACTTCCATATGGATACAACTCTAAGGTATGGGCACTACTTAACTTTATTCAAATATGCCATACTAATAAACCAAGAGTCAAATGTTGGCCAAATATACTTGGACCATAACCTAATTTCAACTTTTCGTAGTGGCTAGCATTTACATTTATTTGAACTAAAATTTTTATTAAACACATCCAATTTTAAATCTATTTTTTTTGTTGGTGTATATAGATAACATCCCCTCTTTGAGATTAGTTTCAAATGAATAATTTAAACCACTACAGTGATATTTTGAAAGAAAACATTTATAGAGAAAGCATGATTTATTCTATTATAAATTTATTAACACATCCAAAGAGATTTTAAAATTCCTTGTAAATATTCTATGTAGGTTAGAGAATGATGGGGTCAGCTATTGGGGGCCAAAAAAAAAGAGTGGAAATATCAAGGGCAATCTTAAAGAATCCTAAAATTATTATATTAGATGAAGCAACTAGTGCTCTTGATGCAAGTTCTGAAATCATTGTTCAAGAAGCTCTTGATCATCTGACGATAGAAAGAAATATTATTGTTGTTTCACACCATCTCTCCACCAATAGAGATGTTGACATAATTTTTGTTTTACTAAAGGGCCATTTTGTTGAATGAGGAAATCATGAAGAATTACTTTCCAAATGTAGTAGTGATGCATATTAAACATTAGTTAAACTCCAAGAAATGGGTATGACAATAGCTAGAAGCCTTCCTCTAAGGAAATCCAAAATCCACATGCTTCAATAATTCATTATCAACCAAGTATCTAAGAAAAGTGTAGAAATTATACAAATAATATGTATATCAATGGATTCAATCCGATCATGCGATGTACTAAAGGAAGATATTGAATCCTTCTACAAATAAATTATGGAAAATAAACATGATCACCAACCACAACAAGTAAAGAAAGAAGCAAATCAAACCACAACATAGATATTTTCCCGGGGAAAGCTTGATACTCAAAATCCCTCTATATTCTATTGTATATTCACCAAGGAATCATGAAACAATTACAATGCACTCCTCTCACAAGATTCTTCTGCACTCTCACAACTGTCTCACACTGACCCAGACAAAATCGCCAAACACTTAACCAATTTCCTGCCTCTAATCAGCCTTCCTTTATTGTGCAATTCATGTGGAATGCAATCCCTATTCTTTAGGAATTCCAGCCTTCCAAAATTGTGCAATGCTCATAGGAAATCATATGGTTGTCTTATTGCATGCAGGAAACCTACTAATGATACAAATGATAGTTAACATCCCTTTAACCTTTGTCTCAATTGGGTCTCCACTAGAATTGACATGCATGTAGGTATTAATAGTAAATCATCAGTTGCATGGCAGATCACTGCATGTGAATTAAATCTGATTTAATTCACTTGATCTCTCACTAGTGCAACAAACAGTTACAACTAGTTCAACTGACTTTAACTCAATTAATTGAGTTAACTGATTTCCCATGCATTAAAATAATGCACCAACTGCAACTCAAACTCCATAACTAAAATAATAACTTTGCATGCCTCACCAACCACCCTCAACTCAAAATTCATGAGCTAACTAAGTTTATCACATGTAGTTAACTATTACAAGTGATTATGAGATAAGATTACATTTTATTGTCTAATTTAATTAAGGGAAACTTAAATTAGACACAAATTTCTTGTTGACTTTTCAACACTCCCACTCAACAAGAAAGGGATTATCTGCCACCCTGATCCTACCTCTATAGTATTTGAATTTTCTCCTGGCGAGCACCTTCGTTAGAATATCTGCATCCTGATCTTACCTTCGTTAGAATATCTGCATCCTGATTTTCCATGGGAATGTACTAAAGTAATTTTCCTCTGAACACAATCTCTGAGATTTTGGTACCAAATGTCTATGTTCTTGGACCTATCAAGGAATACTGAGTTAACCAAGAGTTTAATGAAGCTCTGGTTATCACAATGTATCACCATTGAATCCATTTGAGAATCAAACAAACCAACCAAAACATTTCTCATCCAGATGGCCTCACATAAATCCTGACTTGCTGCCATATACTCTACCTCGGCTGAACTGAGCGTCGTAGATTGTTTCTTCCTATTGTACCAAGAAATTGATGTCGATATTATTTTGAATATCCCTCCTAATGTGATCTTTCTGTCTCATGGACTGCCTACCCAATCTGCATCGGTGAATACTTGAAGCTTCAATCCCTTTGTCCGTCTATACCATAATCTATCCTTTGTAGTGCCCCTGAGATATCTCAAGACATGCTTCTCCACCTTCCAAAATAGCTTGGTCGGCTTAACCATAACTTGACTCAACTGGTTAACTTCGTAGCAAATGTCTGGTATGTTGTTCACCAAGTACATCAATGAACCCACTAGCTGCCTGTAAACAGTAGCATCCACTACCTCTCCTGAAGTAGCATCCTCCTTCCTCCACTTTCCTGGAAGAGGATTATCCATGGGTTTACAACTCTCCATGTGAAACTTACTCAGAATATCTTTGGCATACTTGCCTTAAGAAACAAATAGCTCACCATACCGCTACCATATTTCCTACCAAGGAAATAGTGAAGGAGTCCCATGTCCTTCATTTTGAACTCCCTTGCAAGAAGTTATCAGCTGCTCATCACCTGTCAAAATTAGATCATTAACATAAAGTAAGATAATCAAGAGCTTACCGTCAACCACAATCTGGTATAGGATTGCATCAACTTCACTTTTGGTGAAGCCCAACCCAATGAAATAGCTGTCAATTCTAGTGTACCAAGCACAAGGTGCTTTCTTCAGCCCATACAGTGCTCTCTTGAGTCAGAACACATGCGACTCACTGTCAAAGATCTCAAAACCTTCCGGCTACTCTATGTAACTTCTTCCTCAATAACTCCATTAAGAAACATAGCTTTCACATCCATCTGATGTATCTGCCAACCCATCTGCGCTGAGAATGCAAGGATAGATCTAATCGATGAGTATCTCACAACCGGTGTGAAATTCTTGTCATAGTCAATCCCTTCAACTTGTGAGAATCCTTGAGATACAAATCTAGCCATGTACTTATCCACACTCCCATATGTTGCCTACTTCACTTTATAGATCCATTAGATCCAACAATTGATTTTCTGGCTAGTCTTGGAACAACTTCCCATGCACTGTTCTTGACGATGGAGTCATACTCATCCACCGTAGTGTCAAACCAAATTGGTTGCTACACAGCTTCCTCAAAGGAGGATGGTTTTGTCACAATACATTTTCTCATAAGAACCATGTATCGAGTAAACCTGTCTGGAGACTGTCTTTGTCTACGTAGTGAAGTAAGTGCTCCTACATGCTCTACCACATAGTGTCTCAATCTATCAGCTTCTGTGGTGCACCTTCTACCATTTTTGGTGGATGGCTCTGCATGAGTGTTTTCTGCCACTCCATGATCCTTCGTATGTGGCTGCTCCACATCTTGAGGTTAATCCTTTGGAACAAAGAGTTCCTCATCTACATGAAAATCCATCTCCCTCTCAAGGGACAACCACATGGCTTTCTCCTCATCAAATTTTATATCTTATCGCACAACAGTCATCCTGTCATTTGGAAAATACACCTGATAATTGTGGGGAGTATCAGCGTACCCCACAAATATCCCAATCTCAGTTGTTGGTTCGAGTTGCTTCCTGGAATCTTTGGTCACATGACAATAGACAGATGAGCCAAAAATTTTAAAATATGAAACATCAAGTTTCTTACCAGAAAAAATCCTCCTTTGGTGTACTCATGCCAAGTATCCGATGAGGACTACGGTTTTACACAAATACCTCTGTGTTGCATGCCTCCACCCACATATGCAATGGTAGGCCCTGATCATGCAACATTTCTCGTGCCGCACCCACAATTTTTCTATTCTTACTTTCTGCGGCCCCATTTTTTTGTGGGTTATGAGACACAATTAACTCTCTCTGAATTCCATCTTTGCTACAGAAGTTCTTGAATTCATTTGAAGTTCTTTTCTAGCTCTGTCTTTCTCCACCAGTGCTTTGAACTCACAAAATTTTGAGAACATATAATATTTCTTCTACATGAATTAGATCCAACAATTTCTAGAAAAATTATCAACAAAGATCACATAATACATGTTCTTTGTTGCCGAAGCTGTAGAGAATGGTCCACACACGTCTGAGTGAACTCTCTCAAGGATTTCTGAAGCTCGATTCTCCTTCTTGTGAAAAGTGGAATTTTCATACTTCCCCACAGTACATCCCTTGCATGTGTCTATCTGCGCGAGAGTACCCTTGGGAAGACCCATATAAATCTATTGCATGAAATTCAAGCCTTCGTGGTGTAGATGGCCCAATCTCCTATGCCATAACTCGCCCTCATCCTGGCTCACCACTTTGTATGCCTTACCCATCAATGCTACATAGCCATATACATCAAGTTTATAGAGATTCTTCACATTAATCCCAATATTCTTGGCTTGTCCTGCGGCTTTGTGTCGAACGAAATATTTCCCTTCACTAAAAACCACATCATAACCTCTATCTTCCAACATTACGACTAAAACTAAATTATTTTTCAAGCCGGTATATGAATTACATCATTTAATAATAAGGGTTTACACGACTGTATCTGGAAGGTAAACGTACCAATCCCGATAGCATTGTACCACCCATCATCACCGATTTTGATATGCATATGGAGGTCCTTCTCCTCCAAGCTACTGAAAAGTTCTTTGTCTCCCACCATGTGGAAAGATGCACCACTATCCAAGTACCACACTGATCCCATTGCACTTGACACCATGCATGCAATGAGTGAGAAGTCCAACTCAAATTGCGAGGCCAAAGCCTCACCAGCTGCAGATCATGAATCATTATTGTTCTTCTTCTTTTGTGGACAATTATTGGCATAATTTCCATGTTCGTGACAGTGAAAACATTCCACTATGGACATGTTGCGCTTCTTTCCTTTTTTCCGGACTCACATTTGGAAGTACCTCAAATTCAGGCTGAAAAAAATGCGACCCACTTAAATTTTTGCTGAATTTTCAACTGCCAACTCAGATTTTCGCCTAGTATGGACCAGTTTTGCTTGTGGATGAAATTTTTGAGTTATGATGATGTAAATTTATGTTTGGCATGTAACTTTGGTTCATTTTTACCTATTCTAGAAGATTCACTCTTAAAAAAGTGAAAATCATGTAAATGAATCAGTTTCCACTCTTTTAGAGGCAAGTTGTTAGCTGCCTAGATTTTAGTTCCTTGATTAGAATTTGTTGGAACTGCTCCTAGAAGGAGGAATTCGACCCCTAGAGGCATGGGAAGGGGTTAGGATGGTCTATATGATGTAATTTCTCAATCATTTTCAGAGGTTGGAGAGGTTGGACTCTTGGGAGACTTTTGGCACCATTGTACATATTTTTTCATATTTTGGCTAAGGAAAGATCAGAGATTTTGCGGCACTTGTTGGGATCCTTGTGGTGTTTTTTTCTTGATGGTGTTTTCTCTCTGTTTACTGTAATTTCTTCATGTTTAATGTATGCCATTACTTTCATATGCTTCTGAACTAAATTGAATGAGTAGATGAGGTTGAATCCATCGTTTACCGTGCTCTGCCTTTGAATTCATTTAGTTCTATATGTTTTCGACTGTTTGAAGAGGATCCAAGTTCTTCTTTGCCCTCTTTAGCTCCTCGTCGGTCTGATCTGTCCATATATCCAATCCAAAGCATCAAGACAGTCACCTACCTCGCCCCAACTTGAAATCTGCAAAGGTCTGACCTTATCCCCGGACCCAAAATTTGTTTTCCCATTTCTCCAGCGAAAACCCAAAAATCAAAAATCAAACATACCTATCTCTTTACTAGCCTAAAATCAGTTCCCTTTTAAAGTCATCTCGCACCCTATTGTTCATTTTATCGAGATTGACGGAGAGAGCCCTCTCCTGTCCTCGTAGGGCTAGCTACGAGGCTGAGCGTGGTTTGATGTAGCCTTGAGTTTTACTTCATTTCAGCCTGAGGCAGATTTGAGTGCTAACATAGTGGCGACCATACTGGGGAGAAACTCAAAACGTTTGCTTGCTATAGACGGAGTCTGAAGTCACGCCAGGTAGCCTTCGAACTGCACATTTCTCTGCGAGTGCATAGTAGATAAAAGCTGCTTCAGTCGATCTCCGGTTTAGCTTGTGAATGTGTCCCTTGATTTGCAAATTGCCCCAGTATATGTATCAAGATCAGATCTGATGGTTGATGGTGGACAACGATCAGACATAAGGAGGCTGAAATCATTCACCTGGTGACTCCAATTCAAAGTCTGGAGGACTGACTCTTTCTCTGAGAAAATGGAAGGATCTTACACAAAGTTCAGGTATCTAAAGTGGAATGGTATTCAAGATCTAGTCTGATTTCTTGTAAATTACTTCTTTGCTGGTCTTGAAGCTGTCTTGAAAGTTTTTCAGAGTTTGTTGTATGAGAAAGGTGATCAAAATCTTCACTCGACCCATTCAAAAAGTGCAAATGCTGAGTTTCCCTTTGATCCTGGCCTCCTTACTTTTCCCACATATTATGATGACTTTCTTCAGAGTGATGAGCTAGAAAACAAAATTGATCCCACAGCTCTTGTACATGCCCCTACACCTTGTAAAATTCCAGATCGGTACAAACCTCTTGTTTTGCCTTCTGTTCTCCATGCTTTTCCTGCAAATTATGATCTATATCTACCAAGATTTGACGGTGAATGTAACAATGTCAATGTTGAGCAACATGTGCAGAATGTTGAGACTTTTCTAGATCTTTTTGAAGTTGATGATGAAGATGTGAGTATTAGGCTTTTTGCTCTTTCTTTGCAAGGCCAAGTGAAGAGTTGGTTTAAAGCCCTGCCTGATGCAAGCATTTTAGATTTCCAGCAGTTTGTCAAAGTTTTCCTTGACAGGTGGATGATCGGACATAACTTTTTGTTGATTATAGAGGAGTATAACCAGCTGAAAAGATTGCCAGGAGAGACAGTACAACAATTTTCTGCTAGATTTAACCAAGTATATTTTTCGCTGTCAGCTGATATATTTTTCTCTTGCACTACCCGGGTGCCTTTGATCCGGAAATGGAGTTTCAGCTGAGAGAAAAGAATATTGCAACACTTCACGAGATGCAGAACAAGGCAGTGAATGTAGAGGCTCATTTGCTAATCTTGAGGGCAAGGTTGAAGGAAGAAGAAAAGAAGAATGTTTCAGAGCAGCTGACACTTTCAGAGGAAAATCTTGATCTTTTCGTAAACACAGTAGAAGAGATGGTGCGGAAGATGACTGCAAAAAATGAAAATGACATTCAAGAACAAGCGGCTGACCCAAAACATTTTGTTTCTGATCCCAGTAGTCATAGTGATTGCTTTATAGATCATTGTGAAGAAGAGAGAGCTGTTGATATGATGTGTATGTTTGATGATGTGTTTTATACTGATGAATTGCCTCAGTTTGATCAGTATGATGATGATTATGTTCTCCAAACAGAAGCTAATCTTGCAGACAAATCAGTAGCTAGTTTGTGCAAGGAGGAAGTTCACTTTCAGCAGCTCGAGTACAGTGATCAACCGATGCATATCAGCTATGGCAATGATGAGGAAAGTGTAGAAAATTTTGATGTAAGTGAAGGATCTTTGCCTTTTTGTTTTGATTCGTTTCAGTTCATTAGAGATAACTTCCATGCAATCAGAAATCAAACGTCAACAAGTCTTGATCTGGATCATCTTGAGGGCAACGAAAACTTCTCATATTCAGACTTGCAGCCCCCAAAAGTCATTGATTGTCAAGTTGCAGCTGAAGACTTGGAAGTGGGCACACATGATTTAATGATTCAAGGTGACTCCGTACCTTTCTGTTTTGAATCATTTCAGCTTTTGAAAGATAAATTGCATAGTAAATCTTCAGATGAGCAGCTTGTAGCATCAGATTTGCAGACATCCAATGCAATTGAAGGTCAGATTACAGATGAAGTTGTGGAAGATGAAATACATGATTTGATGATGCAGGAAAATTCTATACCCTTTTGTTTTGAAGCATTTCAGTTTATAAGGCAGAATATTCGTAATATATCTCAAGGAAAAGAGGAACAGCCAGTAGGATGTCATACAGTTTCAAGGGATATAGTGTAGCAGTCTTCTCAAGTTTTTGATGATCCTATTGCTCGTGTGTTGGATGATGTTTGTTATAAAAATTCTGCTCCATTAGCTAACCATGTGCCCGAAAAGAATGTTGATGATAATCTTATTCAAAGGTCACCTTCATTGTCTTGTTTAACAGATTGTTCATTGCATAGCACATGTAAAGATTTCCATTCATATGAGGAGATTGATGAAGGAGACTTTTGTTCTGTCTGGAATCAGCAACAGAGTTTGATTTTTCATGAATTTCAGGATCCTTTTGACAGCTTGCTGCAATCACCAAAGAAAAGCACCGCAGATGTGAGGAAAAGTTTAAGATCAAGGTATGGAGATTATCTGGACCAGAGCTATGTTTATGAAGATCCTTTCGCAGTATCCTTGCAGTCATCCAGTCAATTCATGCTTTGCAAGTTTATCAGCAGTCCACTTGGTTCAAAGTTTCCATGGGAGTTGCCTTTCAGTAGTTCTTTCTTTTTTTTTACAAGTGAGCACTTGCGGAGAAATCAAACAGCAGCCGGAATGCTTACATGGTTGCATTGGTTGTTCCATTTCACTTGATCGGGTGGTGTAAAGCACAATTAGAGTAGGTTGTATTGAATAAGCTCTACTTTGAGCATATTTCCAGTTTGTCGGTTGTGTTTAAGTATCGAGTTAGTTTTTAGTTGAGTGAGATTCAATTTGTGTCGTCAAGTCATCAGTTTTCAGTCATGCATTTCAGTTTGAGTTTTTGTTTCCATTGCCCAATGGATAAGGCACTGGTCTGCTCTCCCAAAGATCTGCCGTTCTTGGCACCTCCAAGGAGCTACCATCCCCATTGGAGCCAATGTTAGAGTCAGCCTTTGCAGCCTTCCTTCAGTGATCAAACATGCTCTTACAAAGTGATTTTAAGGTGTCAAGGTCAAATTTTGTCATTTCAAAGAGTCTTCAAGCAAAAGTTGGTCACTAGGCATTAGGTCTAGGGTTTGCTTTCATTCCTTCCAAAGTTGTCCAAATGTCAGTCCATGTCACCATTCAGCTGAGTGTACCATCATTCAGAGGGTTGTCATCATCATGTCAAGTTCCATTGGGTCATTTTACATCTTGTTCATGCTTCAATTGTGCCTTGGTAAGGTCAATTTCCCTCACCTAGGGTTTTGGAGGTAATTTCTCTTGGATGGTCAAATCATCGAAAAGACTTGTATCCTGATGTTCACACACCTTCCCCTATCCTTAATATACCTCATTAAACACTTCCCATCACTGAGATCCCCCAAATTCCTCATTTTTGCACAAACCCTAGTTTCTTGCCACAACTTGGCAATTTTCTAGGCTAGGCCTGTGTTTTGCCCTTTTGGACCCCTTCCCCTCACTCAATCTCTGAGATTTCACTTTCCCCTGCTTCCTAACATCCCTCCTTACTTCCAAAAATTTCCCCAAGAATTTAGAAGCCCCTTATCCCCTTCATTTCACTTCATTTCAACAAAATCCCTTGTTCCACACATCGGGATCGGTTTCACTCAAAAGATGTTTCAGAGCAATAAAAGATGAATTTTGGAAAAATGAGAGAGGTTTTTGTCCAAAACATCCCAAGGAAGAAAAACCTCTTTCACTTTTTACACAGGTATCATGGTTTTAGAGAAATATCAAAAATACCGTTGTCTCAGGAGAATTGAATGCACCTCTGAAGTGACCTTGGGAAAATCAAGATTTCTCCTAGCATGGTTGGCCAAATGACTTGCATGATGAGTCAAATGATAACTAGACAAAAATATATTTCCAATGAGCTATCATGAGCTCAATTTTGAGTTGAGGAAGACCTTCAAACATTGGCTGCAACAGCACTCTGCCTTGAGGCAGCCTCATTCTGCTCATTTTGACTAGTGTTGGGAGATTTGACTTTTGACAGGGTAAATGAAATCCAAATTGTATAATTCCACTTGTGTTGGAAATTAGACTCCAAGATATTTCCAACGAGCTATCACACGCCCGATTTGGACACCTGGAAGGCCTCCAAACTCTTTCTGCAAAATGCATGCGACCCACTTGAGGGAGATGCGACCCACTTAAAAACAGAGCCCAGAAAAGTCATATTTACGCCCAGATTCATGTGGAATCGACTCCAGCTGCTTTCAAACAGGTTTTCAATCAATGCTCAGTAGATTTTAAATATGGTTGTGATGTCTTGAAGTGGGAAAATTGATTTATTTGAATGGAGAGGTGAAACCCTATATGCATAGCAGATTTATTCCCTAGGGTTTTAAATACATATGGATGGTTTTGTGAAGGATTTCCCACTTTGTTTGGTTGATATATATACCTCTGGATATGTTGTCAAAATCTCACTGCCCTCACACTCGTTATACCACCGTTGTCATCATTATTGTTTTACCACTGTCATGGCTTGTGTTTCATGGTGATCATTGTCATATTGTGTCTCCCATTGACAAACACAATCTTATACTCATTGTTCATCTCCCATTGACAAACACAGCCTTATACTCATTGTTCCCTTTGACAAATTTTATCCAGTATTCTAAAGGCTGCATGCTACCATTTGTCAAATTTCACTTGAAATCAAAACAGAGACTGTTCTTTTATCCCAATCCACCTAAACAGAGCTATTACCATTGTGTGTTTCCTATGATGCTTTGGTACATATGCAATATATTTGGGTTTTGAGAATGCATTGAAACTTTGACATCACTGCATCTATATCAATATATACATATTGCAAATATCTCGTTCAAAGCCATGTCAGAGACAGAAGTCAGAGTATGAGCAGGAGTCGGACAGTGACTCAATCGTTGAGGTTGATGCACTGAGATGGAGCATAGCAGTGCACCAGTAGTGGTAACATATCAGAGAAGCCACAGAGCTTTGTTTCAACATCACGACGAGTACTATCTCCACCAGGGGTGGAAGGGGTCTCGTTGACTTCATCAGCAACGCGAGTACTATCTCCACATGGCGTGGAAGGGGTCTCGCCTTCTTCATCAGCGTAGGTACATTCACAGGATCATGATAGAGACAAAGACATGCTTCGTCACATGAAAGGCCATTATTGGGCTCGCATGTATGTTTGCAAAGCGAGAATGAAGATTCTGAAGAGGAGGTTGAGCGAAGCACTAAAACGGCGGAAAAGGCCTGATCCACTCCGGATTTTGGCCGAGGCTTCGTTGGCTGGGCAAGATACATGATGGAGGGTCTTCGCTCCGAATTTGAGCAAATTCGGAGAAAATTTTGTCATTTTGAAATTTTTTGGTCTAAAAACAGGTTTTTCAGTTAAGTGGGTCTCGCACTCATATGCTCACTTTTTTTCGGGACACTTGCTGGAGGAAATTTTTTCATTTTTGGATTTTTCATGGTTAGTTATGCATCCTTAGACATTACCTAAGCATTTCATCAAAATCTGGATGGTCAAAGAGCTCAAAAACACCATGAAAACCACCTTGCTGCCACCTTTTACACCAGCAGGAAGTACTTCTGGGAGAAAGAAGTTTTGGAGGGTCAAATGAGCTCCAAATTGGGAAATTACACTTGGGTTGGATAGTCAACATCCCGGGCTTTCCAACGAGCTATCATGAGCTCAATTTGGATGCCGGGAAGTACCTCAAATTCAGGCTGAAAAAAATGCGACCCACTCGGCTCAAATGCGACCCACTTAAATTTTTGCTGAATTTTCAACTGCCAACTCAGATTTTCGCCTAGTATGGTCCAGTTTTGCTTGTGGATGAAATTTTTGAGTTATTATGATGTAAATTTATGTTTGGCATGTAACTTTGGTTCATTTTTACCTATTCTAGAAGATTCACTCTTAAAAAAGTGAAAATCATGTAAATGAATCAGTTTCCACTCTTTTAGAGGCAAGTTGTTAGCTGCCTAGATTTTAGTTCCTTGATTAGAATTTGGTTGAAACTGACCCTTGAAGGAGGAATTCGACCCCTAGAGGTGTGGGAAGGGGTTAGGATGATCTATATGATGTAATTTCTCAATCATTTTCAGAGGTTGGAGAGGTTGGACTCTTGGGAGACTTTTGGCACCATTGTACATATTTTTTCATATTTTGGCTAAGGAAAGATCAGAGTTTTTGCGGCACTTGTTGGGATCCTTGTGGTGTTTTGTTCTTGATGGTGTTTTCTCTCTGTTTACTGTAAGTTCTTCATGTTTAATGTATGCCATTTCTTTCATATGCTTCTGAACTAAATTGAATGAGTAGATGAGGTTGAATCCATCGTTTACCGTGCTCTGCCTTTGAATTCATTTAGTTCTATATGTTTTCGACTGTTTGAAGAGGATCCAAGTTCTTCTTTGCCCTCTTCAGCTCCTCGTCGGTCTGATCTGTCCATATATCCAATCCAAAGCATCAAGACAGTAACCTACCTCGCCCCAACTTGAAATCTGCAAAGGTATGACCTTATCCCCGGACCCAAAATTTGTTTTCCCATTTCTCCAGCGAAAACCCAAAAATCAAAATCAAACATACCTATCTCTTTACTAGCCTAAAATCAGTTCCCTTTTAAAATCATCTTGCACCCTATTGTTCATTTTATCGAGATTGACGGAGAGAGCCCTCTCCTGTCCTCGTAGGGCTAGCTACGAGGCTGAGCATGGTTTGATGTTGCCTCGAGTTTTACCTCATTTCAGCCTGAGGTAGATTTGAGCGCTAACACTCCCCACTCCAAATTAACCTTCACTTGCTTCCCTTTTCTCCATAAAATCCCCTTTGTTTTTATGAATTTCCTTCTTCCATTCGTAAATACCACTTTATAAGGTTTGAAACTTACTTTAAAGACCTTACCGAAACCCCCAAATCCATTTAAATCCTTGAAATTTTTCATAAAAATAAAAGTTTTATTACTATGGACTTAAGCCCCTTTGGGCTAAATCCTAAACCACTTCCCCCACATGCCCTTTCCCCAGAACCAGGTGCTAGTCCCATTAGCGCTAAATCGCATCGGAAAGATTCAAGTGTGCACGTTTTCTGAGCCATTTCAAAACTCTGATTGCGATCAGCCCCTTTGTCATAAACCGCAGATCATATAGTTATTTCATTTAACCCGTGGGCACGCAATCGGGAGCTAAACCATTGAAAAAAATCCCTCTCCGATCATATTTTCCTTTGTAAATCCCAAAAACCCACTTTCCGAATGTTTTAAGTTAAAAACTTAAAAACACATGTTGAAATACTTTAATGGGTTGATCGAAAAGGCCGATCGCACAATCACAATCGGGGAAATTTCAAATGGGTTGATCGGAAAGACCAGGCCCGCAGTTCCGATTGCGATTAGGCCCTTGTTTTATATACTCTCGGGCATATTACAGTTCATATATCCGACGGCCCCGCAATTGGGCGCCTTTTCCCTTTACTTAAATATTTTCCGCCGGACCCATTTTAACTTGTTTTTATTGTAAAAACTTTGGTTTTCGTATGTATGAAAGGGTTTTCCCCATGATTCATCTCCACCATTGATCACCGTCGATCGAAAGGCCATCGCTCAATCGCATCGGAGTTTCAAATCGCATCACAACTTTCCCCGATTGCGTAATCGCATGCACCTGCCTGCCACCTCCGATTGTGATCCCTCCAATTCATTCCCCGCCGTTGATCTAGTCCTCAGATCAATGGCCAGCGCTCAATCGCAAGTTTCTTATCGCAAGTTTCAATCGCATCCTCTCTTCTGTGCTCCCGGATTGCGATTGCTCCGATTCAATCCCGTCCGTCCATTTCCCGCTAATCCAACGGTCATCGCTTGATCGCACAAGTCTCTCTGATCGCGCCATCGCATCGAAATTTTCCAATTGTGCCCTTTGTTCCTCCCCTCCGATTGCGATCCTCCGATTAGATCTGGACCGTCCACGTGTCCAGATCGGACGGTCCAAAACCACCCCGCCTTATTTCTTCTCCCTGCTCTCCTTTGCCTATGTTGCGCTGATCTCCACCGTTAGATATTTTTATCCAATGGCTACGCTCCTCCCCCGCCATCTGAAGCAGTTTAAACCTATTTCTGCAGGATTTCTTAATTTTTTTGTGTTTTGCAGGTGTTTCTATGGTTTTCCATTATGTTATGAAGAAAGGCCGAAGACCGGGAGAGACGTTTCCTGCGCCTTCGGGCTATTAAACAGAACCATTCACAGGATTGAATCCAGTCATTTATCAGCGTTTCATGAGCGTTGATAACACGTAAATGGCTTGTGCTGCCCCTGCACATCAACAAGGCACTGTTTTATTCAAAAACAGTAAAAGAGTATAAGTTTTAAGACAGAGCACCAAAGAACGGAGATTGAAGACAAATTTGGGGACCACGGCTAAGATTGAACATCAAAAGCCTAATCCCCCAAATTAAAACAGAATTAATAGAAAATCAAAAAAATCTGTCAGGCAGAAAAGACTTCCACCGCTGCATTTGAGGCGAATTGATTCCTCAGCTACCACAGGAGCCACCTGTTGCCTCAAAGCATTCAAACAGAGGCCGAACTTATTGAATAAAATCAGATATTCACCTCCAGCGCAGCCAAGGAGTTACTTCCGCAAGAGAATAAATGAAAAAATATATGTAGAGTTACTCCACACAACGTACAGAGCCTCAAAGTCAAATAAAGTTCCCACCAAGCTTTGATATTTATTAAAAAAAGTTAATACAGTGATACACCTGTAAAATTTCTCCCTCGAGCCCCTCAAAAGGCCGAGAAGTCTTGAACCTGTATTAATTATCCTGAGAGATCTTTTCTCAGATCACCTCCTCATTCTTCTATAAATACCTCAGAAGAAGATGAGAAATTGTTGGTTGCAGAATTTTGAGATACACTAGAGCTCGAGACTTCTATTTGTATATAGCGTTCACTGGCCCTTGAAGCTCTATTTGTGATAGAGTAGTTAGGCTGAATAGTGAAGATAATTGCTGAACTGAAACATTGGACTTGAAGACTGTAACCGGTTTGACATCAATAACAAGCTGTTTCTTGGGATCCTAGTCTATATTACTGGTGAAGTGCTTCTTTATTTGTCAATCGTTTCTCTTCTATGTATGCCATATTGTTCATTTTCTGTTGTAAAGAATAGTTTAAACAGAGTTAGGCCCTACTGTATATCAGTCACCTTCTCTGGCTGAGAAATCTTTATCTTAATGTTTTCTTCATATTTGTTTATTTAAGAATGATTCAATACAGTTTAAACAGTTAGGAATGTAGGCGTTCCCTCGTCCTTCTGTTTGCTTAAACATTGTTCTTGAATGTGATTTCCATTATTTGCTATTAAAGTTAGACTAGAGAAGATACGGTTTGCCCTGATTCCTAGATTCTTTTCTCCAAAAGGCAGATTTTCAAAGTTTCCCTCGATGTTGACTGAAAGCAGGCTAGGTTTAAAAGTACTTTATCTGATCTTAAGTTATACTTTGTTTCTCTTATATGTTTTCATACTTTCTGAAGGTAATTATGCGGATTACTGGATTGTTTGTCAATTAAGCTGCTTGAATACAAACTTGCCCAAGAAGTCTATGGTTAGCCCTGTCCTTGGTTGGTTTTAAACAGTTACTTAAGAGGCTTTTCTTGTTTGGACTGACTATAAATCCTCTGAGAAATTATTATCAGTTTCCACCTCTCCAACACTTTATTGTTTCCATTTCATCATTCTAATCTCAATAATCTTGTGGTATAGATGACTTGCCCCTTGGATCACACTTGATGTTGTTGCTCAATTAAAGCCCAGATATGACTCCATAGCCCAATGGACTAAAAACCAGCATTATATCTATCTCTTAGCCATAGTTGTTCTATCCACTTTCAAATTCTCACTTTTGAAGCTTTGCACTTAGAACTTTCCCCTCAAGTAACATTTCATGCTCAACCATCCAAAACAAAACAAAACCCTTGGCCTCATAACTAGCCTAATATCAATACCTTAAGCTTTCAAAGACAATATCCATCTTTGTACATATTGGAGAGATCCCTCTCCGGATTCAGGAGGGCTAGATCCTAGAATCCCAAAGTTGGTTGAAATGATGTTAACTCTGTGATTGGACTTTTGCCAATCTTGCATATTACAGAGACCTAACATTTCTGGCAACTCCGCTGGGGACTCTGTAGGTTTTTAATACCTTTTAGAGACCTCATAAAAACCTTAATTCAATAAAACTTCATGAGGAAAAAGTATCCTTTTCAAGCACTACCAAGAAAAGGTAATAATGATGAAACTTGTTTGAATCAGTGAAAATCTAGGTCAACCCTAGGATTCTCATAAGACTCTATCTAACCTTGAAAAATCAGCTAGCTTAGCCATAAGAGTAGACTACCTTTGTCTCATAACCGTAGCTAAGTTTTGAAACAGAGTTAGGATATTCTTAAAAACCACACTACTAAAAACAACTCAGAAAAACCAAAAACATTTCAGATTGGTATTAAATAAACATGTTGGTGGACCATAAAAACCTTTTACCTCCTTAGGAGCTAAAAAATTCCACTTGGCGACTCCACAATCCTTAACAGACCTTAAGAATCCACTGGGAAGAACCCTTATCATTATAATATCATTGAAACTCAGTTAGAGGACTGTAGGATTAAATTTGTGTAAACAGATTAGTTAACCTCTTAAAGATTGTCATATCTGGTTGAACTGTTCTTCTTTATTTGGGTCTAAAAACAAAGCATAGTGGCTCCTAGAAAGATTCACACTAGAGCCCATCCTGACCCTGATCCACCTAAGATAGTTGATGACCCAGAAAGCATCCTTTGGAAGTCTCCTAGGATTAAATTATCAACTGTTTTCAGATCACCCTTGAGAGCTAATTCAGTTCCTGAAAATCTTTCAGCTCTACAACAATCACAAGCTGCCCTAGTTAATCCCTTTAGGACTAGGTCAATTGATGATATAATCCAGATAGACTCTGAGTTTTCACTTTCACCCCCGGAAATAAGTGAACATCTTGGTAGCAGGGAAAAAACACCTCCTGATCTACATTTCCTTCACCACCTAGGTGTCTCTCATCCAAGATCAGCTCAGCAGTCTATTCTTGATCCACCCACTTCTACTCATCCTACATCCACTGTTCAAACCACCACACCTCAGCCCACTTTCCCTTTTGTTAATCCACCTCTTGTGAATCCACCTCCACCTCCTACCATGGCTGCATGGTATGCTCCCTTAGTCCTTCCTGTACCATTAGTCAACCTTCCACAGGACTATCAGTCCAAAATCCCATTGTATGATGCTAGCAATACTACAACAGCATCACAACATGTGGACAATATGAATGACTACTTTGACAGAAATGAAATTGATGACGATTCTATCAAACTTAGACTATTTTCTCAAATTCTGGGGGGAGAAGCAAGGAAATGGTTTAAAGGTTTAGCTCCCCATAGCATTAATGATCTTCAAGCCTTCCATCAAACTTTTTTAAACAAATGTGAAGTAAAGAAGAATCCTCTCCAAGTTCTTGCTGACTATAACAATCTCCATAGGAACCCAGGGGAAAGTGTACAAGCTTATTGTACCAGATTTATCAGTGTGTATAATGCACTTTCCCCAGAACTAAAACCTCCACAGGGCTCAGCCTTAAACAAATTCCCTGAAGGATTTGATGCTGACATGACCTATTCGCTGAGGGAAAGAGATTTTGCAACTCTTGAAGATATGCAAAGAGGTGCTCTTTCTGTAGAAGTGAATCTGATGGAGAAAAGAGCAAGGATGAAAGCTGAAAAGAGAGTATCCTTTAGAGAAGAATCTACACCTTCTACTTCCAACTCAAAAATGGAGAGAATGATGGAGGAAATGATGAAAGAGATGAGCATAATTAAGAGAGCACAAGCGAGCCAAAATCAAACTGCTCCTCAAAATAGAAACCAGAACCAGAATCAGAATGTTAGAAGGAACCAACCTCCAAACAGACCCGGGGAAGATGATCAGCAGATCACTCCTCCCTTTCATAAAAACTATGTGAGTGAGGTTGAACAAACAGAAGACATAACAGAGGAAGAGGATATCAACATGTTTGGGGTAGAGGAGGATGACTTGGAAGGTCATTATGATAGTAAACAAGGTCTTTGCACACCTTATGATGACAAAAGAGATGATAATGAAAATGATTATCAAAACATGGAAAATGTCATCATAGAACCTCAAAGATAATATGACCTCCGAAGCAAAACCAGTCAACAAACTCCCAACACCAAAACCTCTGACAAATCCTCACAAAACGGCACTACAACCAGACCTAAACTGGTTAAACAAAGGGACAAAACAGTGGCTGTGAATTCTGATAAAGTTAAAGAGAAAGGCACTCAAAACGATGAAAAACAGAGTGCAGACATTAGTAGTACTAACACCTCGGCTAGTACTCCAGTCAAAACAACTGTGTCAAGTGTAAATAAAACAAATTAGCAAGCTGATATACAGCTAATAAGGCTGAGACAAGAACTTCAAAGAATCAAATACCTTTCAGCCTAGAACAGGAAATGTCAAAGATTAAAATCTATGTTCCTTTAACTGAGTTAGCTACCCAACATGTATATAGGACCCAAATTTTCAAGGCTTTAAATATAGAGGAAAACGGAGATACAGTCAATCTTAGTGATGACCAGCCGGAGCTTATTTTTGGTCCAAATATTGAAGGTAGATATCAAGAGGGACATGTTCCTCCTTTCTACGTAAGTTTAAACGTTCATGACAAAATTTTACACAACGCTATGCATGATTCCGGGGCTTCTCATAATTTAATGCCTAAAGCTGTGATGGAGAGCCTTGGTTTAGAAATCACAAGACCTTACAAGGACCTATACTCCTTTGACTCCAGTAGAGTAAAATGTTTAGGACTAATCAAAGATCTCTGTGTTAACTTAGCCCAGATTCCAGCCAAATGCTTACTCATGGATATTATTGTGGCTGATGTACCCCCGAAATATGGAATGCTTTTATCAAGATCTTGGGGGGCTAAGTTGCAGGGAACTATGCAAATAGACATGACCTATGCGACTATCCCTGTTTTCAATCAAACTAGAAGACTTTACAGGGAATCTCATATGCAATACACAGTCACAAGTCAAGACAGACCTCAAAACTCTCCTCTCTATTTTGTAAGTACAAGCCTTGATTATTTTATCTTGTTTAACGATGAAGCACTTAGTGAAAAAATAACGTTATCAGAATTAACGACCGATAGAGAGGAGGAAGTAAATGCCACGGAGCTGTCGAAACAGTTTGCTGAACCTGCACAATCTAGTGAACAAAACACGGGTCTCGAGCCACAAACTATGTGTCCCTTACCCTTGAATATTGAGAGTCAAGAAAGCACATCTCCTTCCACTGTAAAGTCTGAAGAGATAAAACAAATTCAATTGGGTGCTACTAATCCTGAACAATCAGAAGGCACCGTAGTTGAAGAGGACATTCACCAAACCGATAAAGCTGAAGACAGTCCTTTATGGAATATGTATTTTGACGGGTCATGCACTATAAATAATGCTGGTGCAGGTGTTTGGATCACTAACACTGAAAACAACCATACAGAATGCATTTCATGCAAGTTAAACTTTCAGTGTTCAAATAACATAGCAGAATATGAATCCCTTCTCTTAGGCTTGCATCTCTTGAAGAAGTTAGGAGCCAGAAGAATTAATGTGTATAGGGATTCTGAGTTAATCATTAGGCAAGTCAATGGGGAGTATAATGCAAATCATCCCAGACTTAGAGCCTATCGGAATGATGTCATGGAGCTCTTAAAAACATTTGAGGAGTCCAAACTCATATTTATCCCGAGAAAAGAAAATATTACTGCCCACAATTTAGCCTTTGCGGCCCGGACTTGTCTAATGCCATATGAGACTGGAGACAACACAACTCCAATCAAATTTAGACTAGTTGTGCATGATAACAAGAAATATTGGCAAGTGTTTGATAATGAGAAACAAATAGAAGACTTCATGCAATTCAGAAATGAATTCGAACTGCACAGTTCGGATTCAGACTATGATACAGACTGCAGTGAAGAAAATCTCCTTGATAAAGAAGAGCCGTCTCTAGAACTTGCCAACGTAAATTGGTTGTCTGGCAAACTTGAAAATGAAATAGAACTAAATGCAGAGTTTGAAACAGAGGAGTTAGAAACTCTGTACTCTAAAGATGAAAGTTTGCCTACTGGTCTGACCCCTTTAGAGGAGTTGTTTGAATTTAACGATGTGGCCAATAAACCAAAACTGGAACCTGTAGAGACTGAGGTAGAGGAGTGCAATATAGGCAGTGAGGAAAAATCGAAAATGATTAAACTATCCAAAACTTTGCCAGCTCGCATCAAACTCAAATACATAGAGCTGTTCAAAGAATTTTCTGATGTTTTTGCATGGAGTTACGAACACCTTAAGTCCTATGACACTGAAATAATACAGCACAAAATCCCTCTTAGAGATAACCACAAAACCATTCAAACAGAAGCTGCACAGAATAAACCCTGTCCAATTACCATTGGTTAAGAAGGAAATCATGAAAATGTATGATGCTGGTATTGTTGTCCCTATTAGATATTCTGAGTGGGTATCTAATTTGGTGTCTGTTAGGAAGAAAACTAGAGAAATCAGGCTTTGTATAGACTTTAGAGACCTGAACAAAGCTTCATTAAAAGACAACTACCCTTTACCAAAAATGGACCATATTTTACAAAGGGTGGTAGGGTCTAAAAGAATTTCTTTGCTTGATGGCTATTCAGGGTATAATCAGATCTTAGTTCACCCTGTTGATCAATTAAAGACAGCTTTTACTACACCATGGGGCACTTTCATGTATGTGAAGATGCCTTTTGGTCTAATGAACGCTGGAGCAACCTTTCAACGAGCCATGGACATAGCATTCTCTGAAGAATTGGGCTTCTTCATCATTATCTATCTTGATGATGTCACTGTGTTTTCAAAAACAGATGAAGAGCACTTAGAACATTTGAGGAAAGTTTTTGAGAAATGCAGAAAATTTGGAGTATCTTTAAACCCTAAGAAGACTCTATTTGGTCTCCAAGAAGGTAAACTTCTTGGGCACATTATTTCAGAAGAGGGTATAAAGATAGATCCAAAGAGGATTGAGGCCATATTGCAAATCTCTCATCCTCAAAACATCAAGGAATTGCAATCTTTCATTGGGAAGATTAACTTTTTGAGAAGGTTCATCCCTAACCTAGCCGAGCTCCTCAGGAATATCACAAATATGTTGAAGAAAGAGCAAGGGATAAAATGGACCTTGGAAGCAAAGACATACTTTGAGTTGGTGAAACAAGCGTTAACCAAAACACCGGTTCTCATAAGTCCTGATTTTTCAAAGGATTTTTATATCTTCTCATTTGCATCAGAACATACCATTGCTGCTGTCCTTTTGCAGAAAAATCCACAAGGACAAGAGCAGCCTATTGCATTCTTTAGCAAGGAATTAAGGGATTCCCCTTTGAAGTATAACATTATGGAAAAGCAAGCTTTTGCTTTGGTTAAAGCATTGAAAGACTTCAGAGTATACATCCTGCACTCACACATTATTTCCTTTGTCCCAAATTCAGTTGTTAAAGACATTCTAACACAGGACCCAGATGGTAAGAGAGGTAAGTGGATTGCTGTTATTTTTGAATATGATTTAGAGATAAAACCCACTAAGCTCATCAAAGGCCAAGGTCTAGCAAGATTAATGGCTGAATCAAATTGTGAAGTTCTTGATATTAATATGATCAATGATTTGGATAACCAAGAAGAATTCTCGACTTCCATTGTTGAAGACCATTTTATGAGTTCTCCTTGGTATGCTGATATTGTTTATGTTTTTCTTAATTTAAATACACCTCCTGGTTTGAAAAAAACAAAGGAAAGGTTCTTAAAGTTGAAAGTAGTAAACTATTGCATTATTGATAAATGTCTTTATTGGAAAGATGCAAGTGGAATATTGCTTAAATGTTTGCCTGAGTTTGACGCGGAGAAGATTAAGCAGGAATTCCATGAAGGAGAATGTGGAGGTCATATGTACTGGAAGTAGACAACCAACAAAATTTTGAGGGCTGGTTTCTATTGGCCTACTCTTTTTCATGATGTCCACAAGATGACCACTACTTGCCATAAATTCCAATTGTTTGAAGGCAAGAGAAAATTACTACCCCTGCCTCTGCATCCAATCACTGTTGAAGCCCCTTTTCAATAGTGGGGACTTGACTTCATAGGAGAAATCCATCTGCCATCTTCTGCTCAGCATAGGTGGATTCTTACTGCCACAGACTACTTCACTAAATGGATAGAATCCATTCCTTGTAGGCAGGCCAATGATTCAGTTATCATAAAATTTATGGAGACTAACATCCTCTCCAGATTTGGCTGTCCTACCAAGATCATTACTGATAATGCAGCAGCATTTGGATCAAAGAGGATGATTGACTTCTGTCATAAATATCAAATATCATTGGGGAATTCCACGGCCTATTACCCCCAAGGTAATGGACTTGTAGAATCTTCCAACAAAAGCTTAGTAAACATAATCAAGAAACTGTTGGAGGACAATAAAAGGTCTTGGCACACAAAGCTAGTCCATGCACTTTGGGCTGACAGATTGACTTTGAAAAAATGTATTGGTATGTCACCTTTCCAGCTCGTGTATGGTACAAATGCAATTTTTCCTAACAGCCTTGGTGTACCAGTTATGAAGTTGATTCAGGAGTTGCAGACTGAAGAAAATGACATGCTCAGAAGAATAAATCAGACCATTCATCTTCAGCAGACCAGGGAGGAGGTGTATAACAAAGCATTGCAGAATCAAGATAGTATCAAGAAGATATTTGATAGACGAACAAAGGCCAACGATTTCAAAATCGGGGACAAAGTTTTAAAGTGGGACTCAAGGAGGGAAGAAAAGGGAAAGCATGGAAAATTTGACAACCTGTGGCTTGGCCCTTACTATATTCATTCAGTTGCTGGTAACAATGCATTTTTCTTATAGCAACTAGATAGAACAGAATTGTTTGGAGGTCCTGTCAATGGCAGGATGCGCAAGCATTACTTCTGCTAAGAGTCTTAAGTTTCAAAGCATTTTTCTTTCCCCATTGTAAATGTCACAGTCTAACCATTGCATTCAAAGTTATAAAACTTCGAAAATACAAAAACAACAGAAAGAAAGAAAAGAGGGCAGATTGACAAAACAATAAAGGCAAAGCCCCATGCCAAAAAAGAGAGATAAATATGAAAGTGTGCAAGCTCAAATGCCACTCCTCAAAAACACACTTCTAGTTAGTCAAACTGTTTAATCTTGACTAATTAGCTTTAAATTTTTCTGCTGATAGGATAGAGAATTTGATTTGCTAAGCTGTTTAATCTTGGCTTATTAGTAGATAGATTAGGATAGAAATTAAAGTTTCAAACATGTTCAAAATTTGAACCTAAGTTTCCAAAAGAGAAATGACTCAAAAATATTTTAAATTCTGAGTCAAAGAATGTAAAGATCTGGTTCTAATCAGCTTAAAAACCAAACCGGAAGGAAAGCAAAGACAACTCAAAACAAAATTAAAAACAGAGTTGTAAAGAAAAAGAAGGCCATAATGAGAAACTTTCAGATCTTAAGCCTTCCATTTTGATTTTAATTTTCTGCAAATAATAATCTATGTGCAGCTTGTTTTTATGCCATAGATCACAGTAAGTCAAACAGCTTAATATTGACTTGACTTTTTTTTAATTTCTGTTATAGAATTTAGAGAATGAGAGTCTGTTGGACAACTTAATCCCAACAAGACAGTAGATCAGGTAGAGAAATATCTGAGCTCAACTGTTTAATCTGAGTTCAGGGAGAAATAAGGAGTAGAACTAGATTAGTTTTTATGCTTTCAAAAGAATAAAATGTTGTAAGAGAGTTTGCCAATCCAAGTGCACTCTAAGAAGAAAAAATGTTAGATCTATAGGATTGGGTAGGTAGCAAGCTTGTTGATGAAGGTCCATTGTTTTCATGGCTGCCAAATATGTTTTTAGAGAAGATCATTCAATCACAGGAGGATAGCCCAATGGATGAGGCAACTGATCAGCCTCCTAGAAGATGCAAGTCTGAAATTCTTGATACCTTCAAGAGGGCACCATCCCCAAGTGGAGCCACTGTTAGCCACCTATAAAATTTGTTATACCCAAAGGTGGCTAAATCTGTTTTGAGCCTTCAAGGAACAATTTTTATTACAAAAAAATGTTGGCTCTTGAAGACTTTTAAAGGCCTCATGCCTCTGTCCAGATCCTAGATTTTTGTTCCCATTTCATCCTCTGAAAATTTCTGCTAAAAATCCAAGAGGAAAAACTGCTGAAAAACTATCATTTTCCCTTTCCTCCCCACTCCAAATTAACCTTCACTTGCTTCCATTTTCTCCATAAAATCCCCTTTTTTTTATGAATTTCCTTCTTCCATTCGTAAAGACCACTTTATAAGGTTTGAAACTTACTTTAAAGACCTTATCGAAACCCCCAAATCCATTTAAATCCTTGAAATTTTTCATAAAAATCAAAGTTTTATTACTATGGACTTAAGCCCCTTTGGGCTAAATCCTAAACCACTTCCCCCACATGCCCTTTCCCCAGAACCAGGCGCTAGTCCCATTAGCGCTAAATCGCATCGGAAAGATTCAAGTGTGCATGTTTTCTGAGCCATTTCAAAACTCCAATTGCGATCAGCCCCTTTGTCATAAACCGCAGATCATATAGTTATTTCATTTAACCCGTGGGCCTGCAATTAGGTGCTAAACCATTGAAAAAAATCCCTCTCCGATCATATTTTCCTTTGTAAATCCCAAAAACCCACTTTCCGAATGTTTTAAGTTAAAAACTTAAAAACACATGTTGAAATACTTTAATGGGTTGATCGAAAAGACCGATCGCGCAATCACAATCGGGGAAATTTCAAATGGGTTGATCGAAAAGACTAGGCCCGCAGTTCCGATTGCGATTAGGCCCTTGTTTTATATACTCCTGAGCATATTACAGTTCATATATCCTACGGCCCCGCAATCAGGCGCCTTTTCCCATTACTTAAATATTTTCCGTCGGACCCATTTTAACTTGTTTTTATTGTAAAAACTTTGGTTTTCGTATGTATGAAAGGGTTTTCCCCCTGATTCATCTCCACCGTTGATCACCGCCGATCGAAAGGCCATCGCTCAATCGCATCGGAGTTTCAAATCGCATCGCAACTTTCCCTGATTGCGTAATCGCATGCACCTGCCTGCCACCTCCGATTGCGATCCCTCCGATTCATTCCCCGCCATTGATCTGGTCCTCAGATCAACGGCCAACTCTCAATCGCAAGTTTCTTATCGCAAGTTTCAATTGCATCCTCTCTTCCGCGCTCCCCGATTGCGATTGCTCTGATTCAATCCCGTTCGTCCATTTCCCGCTAATCCAACGGTCATCGCTTGATCGCACAAGTCTCTCCGATCGCGCAATCGCATCGACATTTTCCAATTGCGCCCTTTGTTCCTCCCCTCCAATTAGATCTGGACCGTCCACGTGTCCAGATCGGACGGTCCAAAACCACCCCGCCTTATTTCTTCTCCCTGCTCTCCTTTGCCTGTGTTGCGCTGATCTCCACCGTTAGATATTTTTATCCAACGGCTACGCTCCTCCCCCGCCATCTGAAGCAGTTTAAACCTATTTCCATAGGATTTCTTAATTGTTTTGTGTTTTGCAGGTGTTTATATGGTTTTCCATTATGTTATGAAGAAAGGCTGAAGACTGGGAGAGACGTTTCCTGCACCTTGTGGCTATTAAACAAAACCATTCGCAGGTTTGAATCCAGTGATTTATCAGCGTTTCATGAGCGTTGATAACACGTAAATGACCTGTGCTGCCCATGCACATCAACAAGACACTGTTTTATTCAAAAACAGTTAAAGAGTATAATTTTTAAGATAGAGCACCACAGAACGGAGATTGAAGAAAAATTTGGGGATCACGGCTAAGATTGAACATCAAAAGCCTAATCCCCCAAATTGAAACAAAATTAATAGAAAATCAAAAAAATCTGTCAGGCAGAAAAGACTTCCACCGCTGCATTTGAGGCGAATTTATTCCTCAGCTACCACAGGAGCCACCTGTTGCCTCAAAGCATTCAAACAGAGGCCAAACTTATTGAAGAAAATCAGATATTCACCTCCAGCGCAGCCAAGGAGTTACTTCCACAAGAGAATAAATGCAAAAATATCTGCAGAGTTACTCCACACAGTGTACAGAGCCTCAAAGTCAAATAAAGCTCCCATCGAGCTTTGATATTTATTAAAAAAAGTTAATACAGTGATCCACCTGTAAAATTTCTCCCTCGAGCCCCTCAAAAGGCCGAGAAGTCTTGAACCTGTATTAATTATCCTGAGAGATCTTTTCTCAGATCACCTCCTCATTCTTCTATAAATACCTCAGAAGAAGATGAGAAATTGTTGGTTGAGTTGCTTACAGAGCTTTGAAATACATTTGAGCCTAAAACTTCTGATTGTAAATAGTGTTCACTGGCCCTTGGAGCTCTGCTTGTGATAGATTAGTTAGGCTGAATAGTGAAGATGATTGCTGAACTGAAACATTGGACTTGAAGATTGTAACCGGTTTGACATCAATAATAAAAGCTGTTTCTTGGGATCCTGGTCTATGTCATCAGTGAAGTGCACCTCTCTTTGTTATTGTTTTCCTTCTATGTATGCCATATTGTTCATATTCCTCTGTAAAGAACAGTTTAAACAGGGTTAGGATCTACTGTATATCAGTAACCTTCTCTGGCTGAGAAATCTTTATCTTAATGTTTTCCTCAAGTTTTTTTATTTAAGAATGATTCAATATTGTTTAAACAGTTAGGAATGTTGGTGTTCCCTCGTCCTTCTGTTTACATAAACATTGTTCTTGAATGTGATTTCCATTATTTTCTATTAAAGTTAGACTAGAGAAGATATGGTTTGCCCTGATTCCTAGATTCTTTTCTCCAAAGGCAGATTCTGAAAGTTTCCCTTGGTGTTGACTGAAAGCAGACTAGGTTTAAAAGTACTTTATCTGATCTTAAGTTACACTTTGTTTCTCTTATATGTTTTCATACTTTCTGAAGGTAATTATGTGGATTACTGGATTTTTTGTCAATTAAGCTGCTTTAATAGAACTTGCCCAAGAAGTTTATGGTTAGCCCTGTCCTTGGTTGGTTTTAAATAGTTACTTAAGAGGCTTTTCTTGTTTGGACTGACTATAAATCCTCTGAGAAATTATTATCAGTTTCCACCCCTCCAACACTTTATTGTTTCCATCCCATCACTCCAATATCAATAATCTTGTGGTATAGATGACTTTCCCCTTGGGTCACTCTTGATGTTGTTGTTCAATTAAAGCCCTGTTATGACTCCATAGCCCAATGGATTAAAAACCAGTGTTATATCTATCTTTTAGCCATAGCTGTTCTTCCCTCTTGCAACTTCTCACCTTTGAAACTCTTTGCATTCAGGACTTTTCACCTCAAACAGTAATCATGCTCAACCATCTAAAACAAAACAAAACCCTTGGCCTTCATAACTAGCCTAATATCATTATCTCAAACTTCAAAGACAATATCCATCTTTGTACATATTGGAGAGATCCCTCTCCGGATTCAGGAGGGCTAGATCCTAGAATCCCAAAGTTGGTTGAAATGATGTTAACTCTGTGATCGGACTTTTGCCAATCTTGCTTATTACAGAGACCTAACAAGTAGCATGCATGTGCACAAGTAGCATGCATGTGCAGTCCATATAGTGACTAAAATTACCAAATATATTTCAGTGAAGATGTGAAGATGATCTCTCATTAGGTCCTAATTACTTAAAGCATCATTAATTAGCTTTCCAAATGAATAAAATATGTTAACAACTTAGTAAAAACTAGGAAAACAAATCATGCTTTAAAAAAATATGGCACAATGAGTCACACTCTGAGATTTATTTAATTACTCATCAAGTGTCGCTACAACATATATATGATAACCATTACCATAGAAATGGGACATGTGACCATCATTTTGGTTTCTCCAATGACATTCCACATCATGAGCATTGTTTAGGGTTGATTGTGTTGATTTTTTTTAAACAAATCATTTATACATTTTATGGAAATTATAGACACAATTTATAATCACATTATAAGATCATGATGTATGGATATTCCTTATCATTTATTAGATACTCACAACTTACGAACACCTAATAGATTGATATACACATCATATGGAATTTACCCCTAGAATGCCACATGTATCCTAAAACAAATTAGTTTTATGGCAATTGTTATGGTGCATATATGATGTGTATTACAGTTTATCTTATAATTTTGTTGAAGTAGCATACAACAATTTACATAGTGATATGAGAACCACTCTCTAGACTATACATCGATTTTGTACACATGGCTTTTCAGTTGCTTTTTAAGATATATCATTGGCGATGCTCACATGATTATATAATGAACCATTAAGTTGAACTATGAAATTATTCCTCACAACACACACACACATATTGATGAATTAATAATTTTTCTCATATAATTTTTTTAATCTATTTTGAAAAAATAAAATAAAATTATATATAATTATTTCTAAGAAGAACAAGAGAGAGTTCCTTACCATATCTTCGTAAAACATATAATAGCGACGTTTGGAGGCAATTGCGACATTTGGAGGCATCCGTCTAGCGACGCTTTGGGGCATAGTGTCGCAATTGCGACGTCTTCCTCCAAACGTCTCAATTGCGACACTTTGTCTAAGTGTTGGTATTGCGACACTTTTCTCTAAATGTCGGTATAGCGACGGTTTCCCAAGATCAATGGCCCAAAGTGAACCCGATAACTTACCTTTTCCCCGCACCTTTCCTTTTGATCGTGGTCGTTCGCTCGTTGAATCCAGATCCGACGGCACTAATACATTTTCGCGCTCATAAAGTAATCGTTTGATGTTTTGGCAAAGCCGCGCGAAATGGGTGGTTTTTCCAAACCACCCGCGCTTACGTGTCGCCACCACGTTGTATCGCGTTCGAAAAGCTAGTTTCCGCTTACCACCATTTACCCTCGCGAATACCACTGGCGGTATTCCCTAAACCTCACCCGTTTAACCTGATTTTAATGTCATTTAACTATGGTTATACCATCGTTTAATACATTAAAATTATATTTTTCATTCAAATTTTCACCTTTTCGCTTTAAACCTGTAAAAACATTGCAGAACCATTTTTCCTCAAAATCATGCCGTTTGAACCCTGAGAAACTTTGCAGAGCCATTTTCAACCTACCAGTACCATTTTTCGATGCCCATTGCCCTGAATTTCCATTACAAAGTACTACATTGTCCTCTGTGAAGCCATTTTCAAAAAATTGAAGACTGAGCACCTCTGCAACGTCTTCAACCGAATTCCGCTGGTTCTCCAGGTACTTTTCTTCGAAGTTGCCCTCTGAGATTTCAAAATTCCTGTCGATTTCAAATAATTACCAAAGTTACTGCAAAAAAGTGTCCATTTTTCAAGGGAAACTCTGTCAAAATTTCCCTGGAATCCCTAATTTCCCTTTCTCGCAGTTTTTTCCATACCCTGGTCCATTTTGCTGTTGAAATCAATTTTAAATACACGTTCTGAGCTTTAAATTCCTTGCATTTCCTAAAAACCCTGCTCAGAAACCCCATTTTCAGTAGAAATTCGCCAAGAAACCCCTGTTTCTCGTAAAGGAACTTAGCAAACTGTTTAAGCTTGCTTCGTTCATTATTAAAAATGACCAAGAAATAGGTAACCCCCAAGAATGGAGGCCCAAAATCTCAAAAGAAGTCTTCTGCAAAGATTCCTTAGCCTATGTCCTTCAAAATCGACAAACCAAATCCTGTACTCACGGCTGATTCTCCAGAGAATAGCCCTTTAGTTGATCTGGACTATAGAATACTAGACCCTAATGTAGAATTTAACCTTCTTGATGTCTATAATTGGTTCTATGGCAAATCAGTGGAAAAGAGTGACAAAGATATTCCAATTTGGGAATCCAATCTGCCTAGATATATTGTCCCTCTCACTCATTCTGTTCCTGACTTTATCAGATTATGCCAAGCCTATTATATGCCAGAACAAAGATGTATTGTAAACAAAGAAAAATATATCCTGTTTTACATCACCGAAGAGTCGATAAATTCCATGCTGCAAATGAATCATGACCCCAATTCTGCTTCCCTATCAATAGAAGATTCAACCCAACTATATCTTGACTTGGAGTTCAATACTAGATTCAAAATATACCAGAATTTTTGTCCAAATCAAGTTGATATTCCTAAGTTAAATCCTCCTTTCGACACCGTTGATTTCCCATATGAAACTAGACAGATTGTCTCAATGCTCTCCTTCATACTAGGATACACCAGTGATGAATTCACTGATGTGGCTATCCTAGGTTTTCTGTCAACTCTAAGCCCTGGTCAATCACCATCCATTCAGTTCAATTTTGCTAGATTTATTGCTGAAAGTATGCATTATCAATTATCCAGATTACCAGAAGAAGGAGTTTTCAGATACTCCTCTTATCTACTCCACCTCTTCCTATATTATCAAACAGATAAGTTTCCAATTGAATGTGAGAAAGTGGATGTAGAAGGAAAAGTTCTATCAGTAGTATTTTGGTCATCAATTCTAAGGAAATGGAACAGAAAGTATAGTTTTACAGATTTCAATGACTCATTTATAGCCCCTGCTATGTATCTCTTGGAAAAAGAGGAGATCCCTAGGATCAATGATGAGACAAGAATAATTTTGCAGTTATCAAAGAGCTACAAAACTGGAGATTGGTATTTATATAAAAATCATACAGAAATCAGAGTGTATGGCTCATCCCTAGCCCCATATAAGTTACCCAGATTTGTTACTACAAGAATATTTGCTTTAGAATATCTGAGACAACTATTGAATGTAGATGAAATCAACTTCATAGCTTCCAAGAAAAAGACCCAATTTAAGTTGAAAAATCAAATTGGGCCATTCATTGTGAATAACAGAGAAGCTGCCAATGAGATAAATGTCAAACTTAAAGAGTATAAGTTCCCATGTAGTTTTACATGGAAGTATGACCCACAAGGTATTTTGAGTGCAATAAGGGTAAAGTGTAAGTTTCCTATTTACTTGCATGATCATAAGCCCCATATTGAAAGATTTGTAAATAAAATTGAATGGGAGCCAAACACCCTATCTGATGATGATTCACAGGCAGTACAGGTAATACAGGTAGACAGTGGCAAAGGCAAACAGATTGAACAGACAGTACAGGTGGCTTCTACAAGCAAAGATACTGATAATGTACATCAAAGAGACAGAGAAGGAGATAGTTTCATAGCTGAGACTATTGAGGACATAAAATTCAGAACTCCTTATAGTAAAAGAAGCAAGTCAACAGAATAAGAAAAGGATAAGGCCGTAAATATTGATATAAATGATGAAGCAACAAGAATAGTCACTCAAACATTAAAAGAGCTTCAAAATGTAAAAATTAGAACACAACAAAAAGATACAGTCATGAAGGAAAACCAAGCTACTGTCGATTTGCCTCCTTCTCAGGAAACTGACAATACAGAGTCAGAGATTCAGATCAGATTCAGACAGATTAAAGAGAAGAATGAAGAGCTCAAGAATCAAGCTCATTCTAGATTTCTTAAGGAAAATCCTGGAAACAAAGACAGGATTCTTTCAGCATTTGATTATTCATCCAATAAATTGGTAATGTTATTCTTGAAGCCTACAGTGGCTGAGCCAAAATCAGTCGCAGATTATTCCAAAACAGATATTGAACTGGATGCAGATGCCATTCATGAATTAGACCAAATTGAATTTCATAGGAGCAATACTGAAATGCTATATTCCAAAATTGTCAGTAAAACTATGAAATCAATTAGGCTTGAGAAAACAGTGCTCAACCTCCAAAATGAAATGAGGTTGGACAAAGCCTCACTGTATGCTAATAATTTAAGAATAAAAGCACTAGAAGATATAGTGATTGAAGCAGGGGGTCACCCAGCCAACATTGAAGGGGAAAAAGTCTTAATTAAACAGAAAAATGAGGATATAGCTGCTCTTAGAAAACAGTTGAAGTTGCCTCAGAGTGAAAACTCTCAAGCAAAAGAAATTCTACAGCAAAAAACAGAGAATGATGATTTAAAGGAGCTTGTACATCAAATGTCAGGTCAGATAAAAACAATGGAAATTCAAATAGAAGCTCTAATGAAAGAGAATGAAGAACTAAGAAAAGCACAACCAATGGTCATTCCTACAGTGATCCCCACTGTAAACACTGCTATACCATCTACTTTGGCAGAACACTTGGCACCGAAAGGAGTACTGCCAACTGCAGTGCCAATTACTTCTCTAATCTTTGCCTCTTCTTCTTCATCCTCACAGAGGAGCACACTACAAGACCAAGATAAAGAGATTCTTAGTTTGAAAGGCACTATTAAAAATTTAGAAAAATCCAAAAATGATGCCTTGATTACTTCTAGAGGACATGAGCAAAGGGCTGATCGACTACAAGAATAGGTAAAGATTCTACAAGCACAAATCTTACAGATCAAGTGGCCTTTATAAAAAATCATTTATGGACCAAAATTATTGATGGCATTCATTCTCAATGGCCTTCAATTCGGATAATTTATGAACAAAGGGAGTTACTTCAAGTTTCTAGTGCAGAGATTGACAAGACTAAGAGGGAAATTGACAAAAAACCAGCCCAAGCAATCCAACTCATAGCTTTTTTAAACAGTAAAACCAGGGAAGAGTTGGAAGAATTGAAAATTGTTGATAGAATAGAAACCATTCTTCAAATCAAAAAGGTCCTGAACAAAAGAAACATAATGAGTAATCTAGAGGACCGGTGTAAAGACATGAATTTATCCATCTCAAGATTTTTGGCCAAATACAAAACATTGTCAGAAGCAGTTTTTCCTGATATTCACGCATTGAATGACAAGTTAATGCCTCAGAAAGATTATGATCTAAAAATCAGAAATCATGCAAAAGAGCAAGCCAGACAACAACTGCCTCAAGGATCACCAACAGGCAAAATACTTCTTCAGTATTTTGAAAATATGTTCTTTTTAGATAATGAGATCAGGCATATGTTCACTATCAAGCCTAACTTTGCCAAGTATATAGAGGCAGATGAAAGTTACAGAAAATTGAAGACTATGAAGATCCCCTCTGCAGAAAAGTGGCAAGAATTCACAGATCTGCTGTGAATTTAATGGATAAAAAACGGGAAATTCACTTGGAAATTCATTTTTTACTGTTACCTCAAATGGTAAAAATATAGGGTTAAAGTGCACAACAACAATCAGTTCAAATTAGAATAATCAGTTCTATTTTTGCTTGTAAAAAGGTAACAGCTTGCAAACTGTTTTGCAGCTGTCCCTCTTTTTAAGTTTTCTTTCCTATTTTTGATTAAAACATTATCTCAATTCCTAAGATATTTTGTAAACATTTTTTTGTATAAATACTTCACAATTCAAAGTATTCAGTGTGAATAAAATTTCTCAAGACAACTATAGTTCGTGCTCTCTACGTGGCATTTTAATGTTTTCTACTTTGTTCGTGCTCTCTACTTGGCCATTGGCCTGTGGGTGATATGGAGTTGTAATTTTGTGCTGAATGTGGTAGTTTTGCAATGTTTCAGCTAATTTATTACCTACAAATTGTGGTCCTCCATCCGTGATTATGTCCCTTGGGAGACCATAGCGCACAAATATTTGGAAAAGAAACTGTACTACAGAGTCCTCTGTAGCTTTTGAAACTGCCTCTGCTTCGACCCACTTAGTGACATATTCGGTTGCAACTAGGATGTATGTTTTTTGGTTTGAGGGAGGACTAATAGGGCCAACAAAATCAAGTGCCCAGCGTTCAAATGGTTCAATCACTAGTTGAGGGTTCAAAGGCATTTCATTAGACTGCCCAGGGCATCCTGCCCTTTGGCAGCTATCACAGGCCTGCACGAATTTTTTGGCATCCTTAAAGATGGTAGGCCAGTAATAGCCTGTTCGTAAAACATTATGGGCAGTTCTACGGTTCCCAATTAGATCCCCTTCTTCAATCTTATTATCTGTAGCTTAAGGATTCTTAAGTGCCCTTTTGCTCAGATTCCATCCACTCCATCAAATCAAGCCTATACATAGCCTTAGAAGGTCACCTATCTTGCCCTTAGCACATTTGCATCTCTGAGCCTTATTTCTTAGTTATGCTTGCCTAGAGAGTTGACTGCATTGCCCAATATTCTGGTAGATCCTTCTGGTTTACCTTGAAATCTCTTTATTCCCACCAATCTTTTAAAATCAAACCCAAATACACAATCATAGCTAGCCTAATATCTGTTACTAAAACAAAGCTAAATCATACGGAGAGATCCCTCTCTAGAGTTCAATAAGGCTAGATCTTGAATTCCCAAAGCGGTTCTTGGTTACCCTTGGTGTTCTTAACTACAAAAATCCCTATCCCACAACCTGAGAATTACTAGGGTGATAACAGGCCTTGGGGGTATTATGATCCTTGGAGGAAACTCCCACAGCTAGAAGAGTTGACAGAGAAAATTGGATTGAGTACAAAGGTGTGGTAGGTGGGTTTTACCCTGCACCAATTCTTATGGTGCATATATGATGTGTATTACAGTTTATCTTATAATTTTGTTGAAGTAGCATACAACAATTTACATAGTGATATGAGAACCACTCTCTAGAGTATACATCGATTTTGTACACATTGCTTTTCAGTTGCTTTTTAAGATATATCATTGGTGATGATCACATGATTATATAATGAACCATTAAGTTGAACTATGAAATTATTCCTCACAACACACACACACACATATTGATGAATTAATAATTTTTCTCATATAATTTTTTTAATCTATTTTGAAAATATATATATATATATATATATATATATATATATATATATTTCTAAGAAGAACAAGATAGAATTCCTTACCATATATTCGTAAAGCATATAATAGCAAGAAAATTAATCTATTGAAATTTCATTTCCAAACATATTCATGGAGTAAAATGAAGATTAAAAGGAGATATTCATGGATTTACCTATAATATCACCTCATAATTAAGAACGTAAATGTACAATATTGATGATACATAGGTTAGGAGAAAATTAATCTATTGAAATTTCATTTCCAAACATATTCATGGAGTAAAATGAGGATTAAAAAGAGATATTTATGAATTTACTTATAACATCGCCTCATAAAAGTGTAAATGTCCAATATTGATAAAATTTATTTATATATGATAAATAATAAACCTTTATCTCACATGTATCATATAATCTTATAAACAAACAATTGCACCGGGGGTGCAATCCTCAAAACTTTTAAACTATCTAATGTATATGTACCTATTTAAAGTATTTGGGGCCCACATTACAAATGCCCAAAGTGAAATATTTGCGCATATGTTATATATGAGCCAATGGTTTAAATAACTATCGGGCGGTGAAACAAAACTTATAACAAAATATTAATAAAACTATATCATACGTCCAGACTTCAAAAAAAATAAACCCGATTTCAATCACAAATTCACGTTCCAAAATAGCCTGCTGATGTCACCCTAATTTGTGACGCGAAAACTTCATAGAATATGCCATATAAAAATTCGGGTCCGTTTTTTGGCTTTGCGTACGGAGGAAAACTGTGACGCGAAAATCAAATTAATTCCGCCCTATAATGTTTCGGGTCCGGAATTCCACAATGCAGACGGGCCAAAAAATAACGTGATCGAATCGCCTGCTTCCACGTGGATGGCTGATTTGGTCTGTGGTCTGTGGGACCACGTTCTTCTGAATTAAAATCTCCCGCGTTTACTATTAAATTGCTCTGTTTCCAAAACAATACAGCGCTCTGTTTTTAAGTGTGTAGGGACTGTGATTTCAAAACCAAAATTGATTGTTCATCAGTTTTAGAAAGCGGCTGTTTGACAGAGCCATTCAAACAGATTTAGAAAGCGGCCAGAGGACAGGGTAGTTGAAATTAATATTTCAACATCCCTCATTCACTGAGAATACCCTCCTTGGTGCCTTCTTCACCGGACTACGATGTGTTCATCAACAGTCGTGAACCCGATGTCTGTTTCTTCGCCAGGCATCTTCACAACAGTCTTGTTTCCAGAGGATTGCGAGTCTTTCTCGATAGCATAGAATTGCAGGCTGGACAATCCATACCTTCACAAATCAAAGACGCAATTAAAGGAGCCTCTCTCATTATTACTATTTTCTCTCCAAATTATGCGCAATTGCAAAGGTGCCTCCATTAACTACTCCTCGCGCTGCTCTGTAAGCTGACCATTTTTGCAAAGGCATATAACTGTCGTTTATTGCATATAAGTGTCGTTATACCGACGGCGGCCAAAGCGTCGCTGACGGATCCCTCTAAACATCGTAATTGCGACACTTAGACATTGTGTCACAAACAAAGCGTCGCTATTGCGATAGCATACGCTATTGCGGCAATGCATCGCGCACGTGAGACATTGTGTCTGGTGCGACGGTTGACGTCATCGCAATAACGACGCTTTGGGGCATAATGTCGCAATTGCAATGTCTTCCTCCAAACTTCGCAATTGCGACACTTTGTCTAAGTGTTGGTATTGCGACACTTTTCTCTAAACGTTGGTATAGCGACAGTTTCAAGCGAGATTGAAAAAAATTGGGGAAATTTCCAACATTTGGTCAAAAGCGTCGGAACCAAGTGTTGGAATTTCCCCCAAATGTACTAGTGGACATTGGTGGAGTTAAAAAAAATAAAAAAAAATAAAAACTTTGGATATGAAGAAAAGCTTCGATAGAAAATGGAGTGCAGGAGACTTTGGATATAAAGAAAATTAGTGCAGAAGTCTTTGGATATAAAAAAAAGTGTGGATAACTTTGGATATAAAGAGAAATTCTGGATATAAAATGCAGTGAATCAAAAGAAACTTTGGATATAAAAAAAATTTCGCAACTTTCCAGCATTGGGAGAAGTGAAGTTCCCAATAAGAGGTCAAAGTTTTTGCACACAAAAACTTTGGTTAAAATTTGAATGAATGGATTTTGTCAACATAAACTTTGGTTAAATTCTGCTAAGGACAAAAAAAATTGGTCAAAAAATCGTTTAATCCTCAGTCAACGACTGAGCGATCACTATAGTCCTACAAGGCAGGGACTAATAATGGCCACATTTTCTCTAAGATTATTCGATACACTACTTTCAATGGTAAAAATATTGGTGACTTTTTCACATAAATATGCTTGCAAAATATGCTTATTGTATGCGATTTCATATAGTCATCAAGTGTGACTTTGTATTTTTGACGTATTAATATAAATACTAGATTTTTAATAGTTTAAGTGCTAAGTAGTGATTATTTGGTTACATGGATAGTTGAGTGGATTACACGACATACATTGGATTTTTACCTTCATTTTTGCACTAGAGTTTGTGACTTGTGGTTATGTTATGTACTATTTATATATGTGAATTTTCTATCAATGTGTCTTAGATTGGAAATTAGATTGTGGGGTGTTAGTGGGATTGGGTTAAAGAAGCATAGTGGAATTGATTTGGATATGGGACATGTGACTAAGTAGACATGCAATTCACATGGTCAAATGATGTAATGGATATTTTTTCCAATTAAGAGAATGAGCAAGAGAGCAAGAGAGAAACAAAAAATGAATGTGAGAATGGAACATATAAAAAAAGGGAAAGAGACAAGGAAAATGATAGATATTAATCTCAAGATAATGATGGTAGTAGAGGGATGAGTGCATATACTAATATATGGAAAATTAGAAGGATTCACTTGATAATTATATGTAAGAGTCATAAATGCATGTCGTTAGATTCATAAGAGAGTTCATGTACAAATATGATGCAAACAGTTTGAATGAGGATAAATATGCCTATTTTTACTAAATAAGGTCGAAGAATTTAAACGTCTTGAATTTTCACTTATGATGGAAGGAAAAACAAAGTTCACTACTTATTCACTACGGATACAACATGGTAGTTATATGGAAAAAACCTTTATAAAAAGTGGTCACAATTTACAAGATCCTTCCATTGAAATGATTTATCTTAGTACCATTTTTGTATTGGAACTTAGGTATGGTGAGACTAAAATCTCCCCAATCAATGGATGGGTTTGCTAATGACATAAAACAAATAAAGGAGTTTTATTGTATTGAGCAAGAAAGTGTTTAATGAAAAAATATGATTTGAAGAGGAGGGAATGAGTAGCGTATTTGTAGAATTGTCCTTGAATAGTAATCTAATATAGATGTTGAGTTAGAGGAGGAGGAGGAGGAATATATATACCTCCAAGTGATCCCACATATAAAATAATCAAATAAACCTTTTTTATATGTTGCAATGATATAACACTAGATCGGTTTACTTTCAATAATAAAAACCATACAATGTCAGTGAGAGAGAAAGGATATTATTTATTGACAAGAAGAAAATATTACAATGTTTTTTCCCTTGAATATGATGTGCTGAATTTAAATCCATTCTCCTTGGGGTTAATTCCTCCTAGGTCTCTCTTAGTCTAAATTCAATTCCCAATTCTTCAAGAATCTACTCAATAATCAAAGATCAAATTTCGCAATGAAGAATCACCCAATTACCAAATAGGGAAACCATGAGAATAATTTTAGTATCATGTCCTTACAATAATTTACAAGTATTATTAAGAAATAATTTATCATAATTTTGGTCCTAGCATGATTCCAATATCCAAAATCAAGTGAAGAGAAGAAATTTTGTAGATGGATGGCCCTCTCTAGGGTTTATAGGGTTAAGAACTGGTAAAATATATAGAATATCGCAAAATATTCATGCCTTAGGTGCACCACCTCTAACCAAAATTGATTGGATCAAAGATGGCATGCTCCTTGATAAAATTTGAATTCATCAATAGAAATACAAGTGACTAGTGTTGACATCTAAAACTTGACAATGATGATATATAAAAATTATCTATATGAAGAATATATATGTAGAAATGATTTGGATTTATGCAGGAATGCAACAGAATACACATATAACCATAAGCACAGAGATGCAGTAAAAATAATGCTTCATTTTATTAATAAAACAAATGACTGAAATGAACAGCTAGGGCATTGGTAGGCGTATCTCTGAGAAGAGATGTGGCGGCTACAGGCCTCCAAATTGTGTTACAATGAGACATCATGGAAATGAACAGCTATGGTACTGAAAACGCTTATCTCTGAGAAGAGATGTGTCAGCTACCAGCCCCTAAACTGTGTTACAATACAGACATGATCCGAACAAGCGAGCTAGGGCATTGGTAGTGCTTATCCCTGAGAAGAGATGTGTCGGCTACCAACCCCCTAAACTGTGCTACAATGAGGCTCAAAGGCCTATTTATTGTTCAGAAACAATGTAATACCCGAAACATCCAAAAACCTAACCCTAGGAGATGAAGCGCCAAAATTGTGGGCCCCGTTTGGGTAAGTTGGTGTTTCAACTTCCCGGGGACGTAACTTTGGCATCCAATCTCCGTTTGACACGCTCAATAGCTCGTTAGAAATATCTATATGAGGACTACAACTTTTGAGTGAGAAAAATGGGTCCTAACATGGTCTATGACCCATGTTGCTCCTCATTTTCCCAAAAATCGTCGTTAAGGGCCTCAAAACGGCTCCGGAAGTTTAGGACCCGAAAAACTACTATAAATAGTAAGTTGTGTTGAAACTTACAAACTGAAATAACTGATGGTGGGGGTTAAAATGGACTCGGTGGGTGGCCACCAATATCCACCTGGATCATTAAGTCCCCAAAATGGCTCCGAGAGTGCAAGACCCGAAAACCTGCTAAAAATAGTAAGTTGTGCTAAAGCTGAAAAACTGAAAGAATTGATGTTGCGGGTCCAAATGGAATAGGTGGGTGGCCACTGATATCCACCTGGATCAAGAAATGAAATACATCCATGCTTTCTATGGGGATCCCATATGGAAAATTGTAACCTTTAAAACATATTCACATAATCCTCTTATAATAATAATGAAGCAACAAAAAACAATTAGAATGAGAACTCAAAACTCCTTCACATTGTGAAAGAGCAATCACTATGCTATCAAATAACAATTTCTAGAACTTAAAAAAGATGGAAAAGAGGTTCATGGCCATAGTATCATGACATCGCAAGTGCTCATATTGCATATAACACGATCATGATATTCCTTAAAAACATTCCAAATCCAAAAAATAACCACCAAGAGCTAGACACGTGTATTCTTATTAGGTATTTCATGTATGAAGTGGTTTTCCCAACAAATGTTCCAAATATTCCAACAAGGTTCCCATTAAAACTATCCAAGGAAAACATATTTTATACTTAATCAATCAATCAAATGTGTCATTGAGATTTGATGATTATAACTAAAAAAACACATTGATATGAAGTCTTGAAACAACTGATCATATGTCATGATTACCAACCATCAATCCAATGAATAAATCCTAGCATTTGACATTGATATAATATTTTTCCTTCTACACTTTCTCTAAACATATATAAGAATAACTATAGCCATATTAAAAGGAAATTTCATGACTGGTATATTATTATAATTAAAATAATTAGGTTTTTCATATCACTAAGGTTGATGATAAAGAACTATGTTCCTATTTAATATAAGGTGCAATATGTGGTTCACGTTGAATAAAAGGTGAAGGATTCTATTACTACAAATTAATAGTAGGAAATCATCTAAATTTACAAACTCATTATTTGGAATGTCATCAATGACAAATCACTTAACTCAAGATTTGGAATGTCATCAATGACAAATAAACTAATGGTGTAGGATAATATTCCTACAAATCAATTGTATAAGAATGAATTCTATTTGGAAATGAAATATAAGTGTATCCAAGGCCTACTCACTCTAGTCTCATCTCAATATCAATAGGAGTAAGAATTCAATGTCCATAGTTATGAAGTCCATGAATGGTACAAAAGGGAGAAGTTTTGCAGACTTACACATTTGATGCATGCAAAAGGATGGTGTGTTGAACAAAGCAACAATTCACATACCAATTTGAAGACATTGCACCAAGCGGTTCAAGGAATCTTTTGAGGATTTTTAGTTGTAATCATACTTATTGTATAAAATACTAATTGGTGGAGGGGGTGGTCCCAATTGAGACTCTATAAGTGGATATAATAAGAAAGACAATGTAGGGTTTCTTGATTACCATTGTAGTTAGTTTGAGTTTCTAAGCCTTATTTTTTGGGCGCAAAGTCTAAGGTGGCTTCCTATCATCTAAAGATCTTTTGTTGTATATAATTGATATAATTCCTATTTAGATTTGGCCTCTATGTAGTATTCTATGTTCTGTTGAATGCATTCTTTAGCTCGTTAATTTAATCTTTAATGTATCTTTATATGAATGCTTAGAGCTGAGTGTAATATTTCCATGTTATATAGATTCCCACTATGCATGTGATCTTTATCTGAATATTAATTTTTTATAAGTATATTGGGTGAGATCTTCTCTAGTCTATGGGCATTGAAAATGTTGGTTCGTATGGGATATTTATTGGTCAAGGTTTTCAAAACCTAGATATGAATCCCCTACATGCCAACATCCATCACATGTATATCCCATCTGATGAAGAATTTTAGAACCAAACCCTTTAGTATTCTTCTCAAAATCAGAATGAGATAACTCAAGAGTGATCAGTTAACTCCTAAGAAGTAGTATGCTCATAAACAACATGAGTTTCATTAAATAAATAATGAGAACCATCATTAAAAGTGACACCATCATAAACCAAATTACATACACAAAATGTGTCATGGGATCCATCAGAGGATTAATATGAACATTGTCATCAAAGAGTCAATGATACTACCAAAATTAGTAAATATTCATCATATAAAGCATAATTATGTCCTTGAATATGCCATTCATTGCAACATCATAAAAAACATCAATTTGATCAATTAAACCATTAGTCTCAAATAAAAAAATCAATAAACACTATAAATAAATTGCCATAACAATTGTGAACCAATTCTATTCAATCACAAATATCACAATAATAAACAATTAATTTTATCAAATCACATAGGTTAAAAGTCATATTACATAATTAAAACATTACAATCATCATATTCATGATAAAAGGTTACAAACTCTTATGAATTTTTATCTCTCTTATTTTATGTTGATCTTAATTCTATCTCTTTTTCTTCAAATGTACTTAACTTATTCTTCATATGTACTTAACTTATTTATTTCCCATGTTTACTTTCTAGAATTTTTAGTGTTTGAATATTTTATGGACTCTTTTTCATTGCTAGTCTTCATTTCATGTTGTTTTTTTTTTATCCTTTATTTTCATACATTTCCTTTCTTGTTGCATGTTGTATTTTTTTGTGTTTATTATTTATTTTCATACATTGTCTTTCTAGCTCCATTCTCTTGTATTGTGTTTTCTTATTATAAATTTTCCTTTCTCTTTTCTTCTTTAACATTTAACATTGATCTTACATTTGAAATTAACCCATCTTGTAATCATATTTTAGAAATACATAAAAAGAAGTCATGTATCTTTCTCAGCTTGAATATTGAGATATTATTTTTTCCATAATAATTTGGTTATTATTAAAATTATTGTTGAGATTCAACAATATGATGAGCTTAGTGAAAAGAGTCACCTTCACTAAGTGGGCCCGCGGGATATTTTTGGTGCAAGTCTATTTTTAGACTATGTCGATCACATTTCAGAAGTTGCAGGATGCTATTTGTGGATGGTTGATCAAGTTGGAAAAATAGATGAAATTCTATTTTTAGAATATTGGGCGAAGTCTATTTATAGATCGTCAATCTAAAAATAGATGCATGTCGATTATTATTAGCTCTTAATAATAATCAGACTCTAAACAGCAACTTATTCTCTTGGAGCACTTCAGTTCAGTGCACATATGTGGCACAGCAACTGATAGAAGGAATTACGCTATTCCTGAGGGTTTACTGGAGCTAATGCATGGAGGACTCAGTTAGAACTCAAGTGGCAGAGTTATGACACAGTTGGAAGAAGTAGTTATGGAGTCGTATTCAGTTTAACTCAGTTAGACTCAGTTGAGCTAGTTGTATCTAGTCTAACTGATTGATACACTAGTGAGAGTGGAGTGAATTAATTAGTTAATTAATTCACAAATAATAACTCATTAATCAACTAAACAATACATCAGTTAACTATAGTGCATGGCAGTTTCAGTGGAGACCAGTGGAGAGATAGGTGAAAGGGCAAGATAGACTATCTGTTGTGACTATAGTGATGCATTGATTGCATCACACACTCAGTGGAGATGCCAATGAGGATTGCACAGTCAAGGATGGAGTAATTTGAATTCATTCAGAGCTATTCTTCAGCAGAGATTGCGCAGTGGAGGCAGGCTAGCAGGTGGCAAAGATCGGTGCATGGATTTGCAAGATTAGGCCTGATTAGTGTATGACGATTGTACTGTACTGAGGGCTTGTGATAAGCTTTGTATGCTTGTATGAGATTGTCATATGATCTCCATGTTACACAATATATATTTTGGGTTTTCAGCTTCAAGCTTTCCCGGTTAAAAACTGTGTTATGTGCGATTGATAATTTTTGTTTATGCTTCACATGTGTGTGCAATTAATTTTTCCGCAAAAGATTAACAAGTGGAATAGATTCAGTATTCGCATAAAGTTAAATAGTGTGAGATCGTGGATTCGACATATGAATGCTGGTGCATATAATTTCTACATGGTATCGCGATATCATGATTGAAGATTGCACTGTAATAGCTAGTGATGGAAATTTAATCAGTTAAGATTCTTGGCAATTGGAGACATTGAAATGTTCTTCAATGATGAGGATTGGAGAGCCTTTGCAAAGCTCAATTACATAGCCCTCGGAAGGACGTGATGGAGGTGGTGTCGAGGATAATGGGCTTGCTGGTCCATCGATACAGGTTCTACAGGGACTGTCACGCAGGCATTACTTGATGCGTGGCAAAAGAATACTGCAAAGACGAGGAGAATTCTATTGGAAGGTGTGAAGGACCACATTATGTCCAGCCTTCACGGGAAAGCCATTCCATTCTTAATGTGGAAGGCTTTGACAGATTTGTTCCAAAGCATGAGTGACCAGAGGAAGTTGGCACTTAAAGAAAAGCTTAGAAAAATGAAAATGGAGAAAGGCGACAGTATTCCAAAATACCTCACAAAGTTTTTCCACTGCAAGGATGAACTGGGAAGTGTGGGGGTTACAATGATGTGAGAATCGTCGGATGGGAGCGACTTTGGTCGCATCTTAAAAAGACAGAGATAGGGCAGGTACTAATGATGATCTTCACAGTAGCGAAGATTAATAGAGAATTTGCGCTTACTCACAAAGCAAGGAAAGGAAGGGGAAGAAAGTCCTTCAAAATTCGATGCTAAAGGCAAGAAGCAAGGATTTGTCCAAAGGGCAAGCCACCGTCACGAGCATGGAAATTTCACTAATCATTCACGAAGAAGAATAATAATGCCATTGAGTTGTTGGAGAGGCCTTAGCCTCGTAATTTGAGCTGGATTTTTCCTTGATCGCATGCTTGGTTTCAAGCTTCATGGGATCAGTATGGTATCTTGATAGTGGTGCGTATTTCCATATGATGGGAGACAAAGAGTTGTTTAGTGACTTGGAGGAGAAGGACCTCCAGATGCATATAGAGATGGGCGACGATGGTCAGTACTGTGCGACTGGCATTGGGACCATTACCTTTGAGAGGGAGTCTGGTAATCCGTTCTTGTTGAAGAATGTCATGCATGTTCCAGGTCTGAAGAGGAACTTGGTCTCGGTCACAATGCTGGAAGACAAGGGTTATGATGTTGTTTTTAGTGAGGGAAAAGCCTTCCTTCGACATAAAACAACATGTCAAACCAAGAAGATAGGGGTTTGAATTAAGAATCTCTACAAGCTGGAGGTAGATGGCTGCGCTGCAATGGTGGGCAAAGCAGAAGAAGTGGTGAGCCGGGATGAGGGCGAATTATGGCACAGGAGATTGGGCCATCTTCACCATGGCGCTTTGAAGATTTTGCAGCAAATTTCTACTAGACTTCCCAAGGGTACTCTTGCGTAGTCAGATCAGTGCAAAGGATGTACAATGGGTAAGTTTGTGAAGACCACCTTTCATGAGAAGGAGAATCGTGCTTCGGTGATCCTGGAGAGAATTCACACAGACGTGTGTGGACCATTCTCGGTTGCTTCAACAACAAAACACAGGTATTATGTGATATTTGTTGATGAATTTTCTCATAGATGTTGGATCTTCTTCATGCAGAAGAAGAGTGAAACGTTCTCAAAGTTCTGTGAGTTCAAGGCATTGGTGGAGAAGGAGTCGGGGAAGCAATTGAAAGCTCTACGGAGCGATAATGGCGGTGAATACATCTCGGGAAAATTCAAAGACTTATGTAGTAAAGAAGGAATTCGAAGAGAACTCATAGCGACTCATAACCCACAAAAAATGGGGTTACGTAGAGAATCATCAGAATGATCGTGGGTGTTGTACAAGTGATGTTGCATGACTAGGGCCTACCAATGCACTTGTGGGCGGAAGCATGCAAACATTGTGGTTTAGTGCAAACGTTGTTCATGAGAGTGCTTGGCACCGTGCATGTCCGTGGCAGTTTCTTTTACCTGCAGTCTTATATTTCATTTGAAGTATTTTTGACCACCGCTATATCCAGAACACATGCTGTGAAGAAGCCGGAGCTGATCGCGTGTTGGAATATTTTTGGGTACACAGAAACACCCCATAACTATCATGTGTATTTTCCAAATAGTCAGATGACTGTTATGCGACGGGATATAAAATTAAATGAGGTGAAAGCCATGAAGTTGTCGCTTGAGAGGGAGCTATGCTTTCATGCGAAAGAGGAACTTCTTGTTCCCAAATATGAGCCTCTAGATGTGGATCAGCCATAGGAGGATATTCATGGAGTGGAGGAGTCCACTCATGTAGAACCAAACACCAGACAATGCAGGAAGCGTACCACAGAAGCTGAGAGACTAAAGGTGGATGCGACATAGAATGTAGGAGTTCCTACATCACAGCGCAGATAGAGAAAGTCACCTAACCGATATACTGGATACATGGCTCTTATGAGCAAGTGCATTGTGACAGATCCATCTTCTTTTGAAGAAGCAGCGTAGGAGCCCACATGGGTAGATGCCATGGTGGAGGAGTATGACTCCATTGTCAGAAACAGTGCTTGGGAGATTGTTCCAAGGTTGGTGGGAAAATCAGTTATAGGATCAAGATGACCACAAGAGCCAAAGGCACTAATGGGAGTGTTTGGCAGCAAGGTTACAAGATTTTTTGCTCGTGGGCTTCCTTTGCCGCATTGCTGAGGGGATTGACTATGAAGAAACCTTTGCACCTGTCGAATGGTATTCTTCCATACGGACCATCCTTGCTCTCTCAGTGCAGATGGGTTGGCACATTCATCATATGGATGTGAAGACTGCGTTCCTTAATGGGATCATCGAGGAAGAGGTGCAAATTGAGCAGCCTGAAGGATTTGAGATCTTCAGCAGCGAGTCACATGTGTGCAGGCTCAAAAGAGTGTTGTATGGGCTGAAACAAGCACCCTATGCTTGGTACACTCGGATCGACAACTATTTCATTGGACTTGGCTTCACCAAGAGTGAGGCAGATGCAAACCTATACCAGATTGTGGTTGAGGGTAAGATTTTAATCATTGTACTTTATGTTTATGATTTGATACTAACAGGTGATGAGCAGTTGATACACTCATGCAAGGATAATCTTACAAAGGAGTTTGAGATGAAGTATTTGGGCCTCCTTCATTATTTCCTTCGATTGGAAATATGGCAGCGGGAAGGTGAAATCGTTCGTGTCTCAAGGCAAGTATTCCCTGGAGAGATAGTAAGGCTTCATGCAAGGCCGCAAGCCTATCGATACTCCTCCTTCCAGAAATTGGAAGAAAAGAGGATGCTACATTAGCAAGAGGTATTGGATGCCACTGTTTATCGACATTTGTTGGGTTTGCTCATGTATTTAGTTAATAAAAGATTGGAAATATGCTATGCGATGAACTAGCTTTCACAACCGATGGTTAAGCCTACTAAGCTCTTTTGGAAGGCATGCAAGCATGTCATGAGATATCTCAGGGGCACATCTGAGTATGGATTATGGTACAGACAGACGGATGAGTTGAAGTTGCATGGCTTCACTGATGTATATTGGGTAGGAAGCCTAATGGCTAGAAAGAGCACATTAGGAGGGATTTTCAGTATTGGATCTACAGCAGTTTATTGGTACAGCAGGAAACAAAGATCTGTGGCACTCAGTTCAGCAGAAGCATAATACATGGCAGCAACTTTTAGCCAAGGCATGAGGCTAGAATCGACGAGAAGATCCTGTACTAGCTCGTTCGTTCACATTTAGATCCCACTACTACTATCGTGATAATCAAAGTTGCATTAAACTTCTCGCTAATCTTGTGTTTCATGATATATCTAAACATATCGATATCCGGTATCATCATATCATAGATTGTGTGCAACAGAAGATCATGTTGCTTCATTACATTCCTATGGAAGATCAGGATGTAGATATTCTGACGAAGGTACTCACTAAGAGAAAATTTAAATACCATAGAGGTAGGATCGAGGTGAAGGATAATCCCTATCTTTTTGAGAGGAAATGTTGAGATTCAACAAGATGATGAGCTTAGTGAAAATCAGTCACCTTCACTAAGTGGGCCCGTAGGCTATTTTTGGCGCAAGTTCATTTTGGATTAAAGGTTTTAGACATGATGACCACAGATTTTAAGCTTATGAGATGCTATTTGTATTTATTATTGCTGAAAAATAGATGAAATTCTATTTTAGAATATTGGGCGAAGTCTATTTATAGATCGTCAATCTAAAAATAGATGCATGTCGATTATTATTAGCTCTTAATAATAATCAGACTCTAAATAGCAACTTATTCTCTTGGAGCACTTTGTTTCAGTGCACAGATGTGGCACATCAGTGGACTGAGGGAATTACACAATTCCCAAGGGTTTACTGGAGCTAATGCATGGAGGACTCAGTTAGAACTCAAGTGGCAGAGTTATGACACAGTTGGAAGAAGTAGTTATGAAGTTGTATTCAGTTTAACTCAGTTAGACTCAGTTGAGCTAGTTGTATCTAGTCTAACTAATTGATACACTAGTGAGAGTGGAGTGAATTAATTAGTTAATTAATTCATAAATAATAACTCATTAATCAACTGAAGAATACATCAGTTAACTACAGTGCATGGCAGTTTCAGTGGAGACCAGTGGAGATATAGGTGAAAGGGCAAGATAGACTATCAGTTGTGACTATAGTGATGCATTGATTGCATCCAACACTCAAAGGGAAGCCAATATAACTGCGCAACAAGGATGGAGTAACTCGAATTCATTCAGATCTATTCTTCGCGAGAGATTGCGGAAGGAGGCAGTGCTAAAGGGTGAGTGCGTAGATTGGTGCATGGATTTGCAAGATTGGTCTCGATTAGTGTATGACGATTGTACTGCATCGAGAACTTGTGATGTTTTTACGTTCGTATGAGATTGTCATATGATCTCCATGTTACATAATATATAGTTGGGGTTTTCAGCTTCAGGATTTTCTGGTTAAAAACGGTGTTATGTGCGATTGTTTTTGTTTATGCTTCACATGTGTGTGCAATTAATTTTTCCGCAAAAGATTAACAAGTGGAATAGATTCAGTATCTTGCATAAAGTTAAATAGTGTGAGATCAGGTGGATCTTGGACATATGCATGCTTAGTGCATATAATTTCTACAATTATTGTTTTCCAATTCCTTCTATATTGTCAATTCATTAATAAACAAGTGGCATAATTATGTATCAAGTAATTTGCATTGTTTATGTTTCTTTACATGTATAAATATATATATATATATATATATATATATATATATATATATATATCAATCGTATGAAATATAGTGTATCCATAATGATATAATTATTCTTCATATAATATTTTCATTAATAAACAATTATTGTGGAGAAATTTAGTCTTTGTCACTCAAGTTAGAAAGATATCTATGTTAAATTAATAGTGTTCAATAAGCAAAGGAACTAATAAATTGAGATGTGAAGTGGATAAATTAATTTCTTGCTTAGGCCCACCATTTAGAGATTTGCACAAAATATGGAGTAAATATGAGCTATTTTCAGAGATTTTTTTTTTTGAATGGTTTTCATGCAAAAGCTTAAGAATAAAAAATCACTACATAAATATCTAAATGAATATTGCAACCATATCCTTAAATTATGATATAAAATATGTGTTGGAGTTTTCCACATAAAACTATATTGTGCAAAAGATGCAATAAATCTTTCAAGTTATGATGATCTCCAAACAAATTGAATACTAAAATTCTTCCTTAACAAAAACTAATAAACAACATAATTAACTCTCAAAAAATGTATATATATATATATATATATATATATACACACCATCTTCCAATTTCCACAGGTATATAAAACAATATTTTACAATATTTATACTACTTTTTGCCTACATAAAAAACAATATCAATTGTATGAATTAAATGTATTAGTAAAAACATAATTGCCATCTTCGAATTTCTACATGTATATAAAACAATATCAATGATTGAAATACACTGCAGCAATAAGCACATCATTGTCAAATTTTGTTATCCCCACATGTTGGTTGATTGGATTGACAGTGAAATCTTTGGCATACACGTTCCACAGGATCAGGCTATCCCCATCTGATTTGCATCGATTAAACTTGCAATGATGTCTTTAAACAATATAAAAGGAAAATAATGGATTCACATTACAGGATTCCTTTCATCTTTCTTTTCAACTAATGATTCCTCCGAACCACATCATTAGATCTTTAATCATGGTTTGCCATCGAGAAGTCTCTTTCTCCTCTCATAATATGACCTTAATGTGCATGGAGGCTGTCTCATTTGCATCTCTGTGCCGACAATAACGATGTATGCAAACAGTCCTATGTGCTTCGTTGTTGTGGGTTTTCTACTTTAAAAGTCACCAATAAGCTTCTGTCAACCAACCGACAACATAATGTCGATGTAGAATGATAGTGAAGAACTTACCTCTCGATTCGAGGTGAACTACGCTATAAGAATATGAAGAGTGACTTGAACAGTTATGAGGGATGGAATTTTTGTTCAGTGACGGAATTTGACGAGTAAATTGTTTGGATAATTTGTTCATCAAATATAAAGATATAAAAATGATAGTGAAGAATTTATTTTTCTACTTGAAGTGAATAGGTGAATTATACTAGTGATCTTCGAATAGTTACTTATATAAAATTTAATCAGTAAATTGTTTAGATAATTTGTTTATCAGATATGAAAATTGTAAATTAAAAAAAAAATATATATATATATATATATACCATCCAAATCCAAAGTGAATTTGTTTTGAAATTCCAAAACTCAAGAGGGAAGAAACTTGAATTTACGAGGACCAAGCAACCTCAACGTGTTTGTCTATAAACCAATCATTGGGGATTGATTTTCCTGAAAAAGATGGGGAATTTGGAATAAACTTTAATGCCTGTGAAACGAGATAGAAATCCCGCAGAAGGTTTCAAATATGTACGAAATGTTAAGTAGAAAACAGCTTGTGCAAGCTGTTTTGGGTCCCATGACATCTCTAGACATAGGGACAATAATTAAAAGGATTTGATGGGACGAGAGAGTTCAGATGTTGCTTTCAGTTTTTCATGAGGTTGGGAAGAGAGGCAACTTCATTCCTGAGATATTAGCTTAAAATATTAGTTGTTGAGTAGTGGCTACTATTTTGGAAGGTGATAACTAGTCACTGAAAACGTGCAAATTTCATAATTATAATTTTTTTTTTTTTTTAATATTCATTTTCTCATTCATTATATATATAATCCGAAAGTTTATTTGCATTAATATTATTTGTTTCAATTATCATAATAAATTACATTTAGATATTTCTCAATACACATAATCATATATATAACATTTATTTAAATTATATTATTATAGTCTAATAAATTAGATGGTTAGTTTTATATTTTATAATAAATTGTATTGAGATTTTCTTAATATTTTTATATATTTTGCACTTAGTTTTTTTTGTCTATAATATTTTGCCATATTATATCATTATGTTTGTGTTATATTGAATAATATTCTTAATTTGATTACATTTTGGAAAATATCTCAAATTTACATTATTTAACCCCCTACCAATACAAACTCAATACACCTTCACAATTTTAAAAACTCCTACTTTCACTAGATATTGTAGATATCCATTTTTTCATTAACATTTTTTATACCCCTTTATATTTTTTCATTAACTTTGAGCTCCATTTATTATACCTGCCAATAAAATGACTTTATACCCCCTATTATATGCTCAATATATTATGTCATTTTTTACTCAGTATATATCCCCCAATATGTATGCACGTAGTATGGTATTGCTCCCCCAGTGAAATCCTTGTGACTATATCCTATTAAACTAAATGGTTGTGTGTGTATGCCATAATAAATTGCATTTAGATATTATCAACACCTCACATACACTTTCACGCCTAGTTTTTCTTGTCAGTAACACTTTCTAAGTTACATCATCATATCCTAGAAAACTAGATTGTTTGTAGTTATATGTCATATTTAAAGAATTCCCTTAGATAGTTGAGAATGCTCTTCATATCCACTTAATATTACCCCATTGCGTTAGCCATAAATTAGCCAATAACTACCATTTATTGTATAATGTCTACTGGTTTATTAAGCAAATCACACTTTTAGCTAGAGTTTGATGCAAGAACATTTTCATTAACTCTTATTCATGAAGGATTTAAAAAATCATCAACCTTCATGGTTAAATCCAAGTTTTGTGACCAACTTAGAAAATTTGTAATTTATTGTTTTTCTTTTTTTCTATTGTTTTTGGTCTTTCTTTTCAATTCTAAGATGTTAATATGTATAAAATTAAAGTGCTACTTAAATTTATATGATTTTTTTAATATTATAGCTTCAGTGATGATAATACAAGATATTAGATATCTTGTGAATGTTATTTTAGTTAAAATTATTTTTTGATTTTAGAGTATGACTTAAAATTGTTTTTAATTGGTTAAAAACATATTTTCTCTAAACATAAGGAAATAAATTATATATTTAATACGACTAAAAATTATCATTTTATAATACACTAATTAATTATTCCACTTCATGATTTTCTTTAAATAACAATTCAAATTCACATATAATAACTAGTAATTATTATCCACATTACCAAATAATAACTAAATTGTAATAAATTTTACTACCTTCAAAAATATTTCTATAATATTAAATTTTAATTTCCATTACTAATACATTAAAATGTCTTCTCACTCTAGATTAGCATGATAATCAAACCTTCACTCAACCCTATCATTCTTATGTTTACTTTGATCATAGGTTTTCATTCACATACCCTATTGATTACTGCATGGGATAACCTAAAGTGGCTTTAGTGTTCCTCCCAAGGGTTTTTTGGAGTACATATACAGATTTTTCAACAAAATGTTATATATAATATTCTCATTTAATTTTAAATATATTTTTTTGGTTTTTCTTTAAATTTGTTGATTATACATCTTCATCAAAGTATGTATGAAGAAATATTGTCTTTCCAAATACATGAAGAAATAGGAGAAATAAATCTAAATTTTTCAAAAAAATTAGGCCATGTAAATAATCATGGAATCATTTCTCAATTTTTCTTAGAAAATAATTTATAGTTAATAGCTTTGATCTTTTAAGAAGAATCATCATTGTAAAGTTATTCATGGGCACTAACTAAAGTTATTCATCATTGAAAATTGGTAACTCAAATAACATAAGTAATTCATGGGCATGCTTATATGTGGAGATATTCAAATTAATAAAAAAATTATGTCAATTTTATCTATATTGATTTATCTCTCTTCACTTTCTTTGACATTGTCACCTTCAACTTGGTGAACATTGATTTCTTCATCATTAGGCCAACCACTAATCAACCAAGTATTTTTTAACTTAGTACCAAAAGGATAAACAAGCTCAAAGTATTTTTCTTAAGAAATATCCATATCATTATTTAAGAGAATATATCTTCTAATTTATTTATGTTTTCAATTTTGAAATAAATAACATACATCTACATTTTTTCAACTTATTGTGAAACTTAAAATAGTTTGAATTAAAATTATTATATATTATAATTACATACAAACATTATTAAATTTCAAGCATAAGGATTCTCACTTATCCAAATCTTCTTATAGAATGACCCCTTCCACTATACATTAGGAAATCATTTATTGAGGTAAGTCATCAATTGACTAACCTTTACTCAAAATAAGTTTTCAAGTTTTTCTTATGTCACCATGCACGTAGCCTTCTCTCATAAATTCTCATTTTGTTTTTATATCACTATATTTTGGCTTGGTATATAAAACATTGACAAATAGCTTAAACTTACTTTATTTTCGACAAGAAACATGTACACACAAAGTTTCTCTGCCATAGTTTCTTCCCAAATTATTTTAAGAATTGACTTTCAAATTAGCTACATTGTTATAACATTTTTATAGTAAAATAACAGGGGATAAACACAATAATGAAACTCACAGGAACACAATCATAAAACACGCACCAAATTGGATTGTTTATTTCATTGATCTCAAGTTGAATTTATACACATAGGTCATTTACTAAAGATAGACACACTATCTCATTGAGACTTTAAGCCAACAACAACTCAACTCCACATTATAATATAGGAAAATATCTAGTTAGAAAGAACATCTAATGTACAACTAAGATTCAACAAGCTTCACAATGATAACAACTACATATCTATGTATAAAATTTAAAACACTCATTAGACACAATAATAATCAACTCTAGAAATATAATAATTTCTTCAACTAGCACTACACTCATATTTTCTAACACTCCTTGAGGATAGTGCTAGGTATGCACAAACCAAGTCTGGTCCTACAATATTCAAATTTTGGCTCAGGTAAGTCTTTTATGAGTATATAAACTACCTTATCTTTAGTATAAAAATACACCATGTGAATCTTCTTCTTGTCGATAAAGTATTTGATTAATGTACTCGATCTCATGTGTTTTTACCTATCGTGAAATAAGAGATTGGTTTCTAGCTTCACAAATGGTTGATTATCAAAACAGATAAGAGAAAGACTCTTCTCCATCACTTTAAGATGAAGAATCAATTTCTTAAGCCATATTTATTTTCACCTTAGAGTAGTAGCAAAAATATATTCAACCTTTATGACAAAGCAATATAAGCTATCTATTGTTCCAAAATAGATAAGAGTATGATTCTTCTCCATCACTTCAAGCTCAAGAAGCAATTTCTTAAGCCATATTGCTTTGTGATTTCAAGTAGTAGTAATGGTATAATTAGCCTATGTGGGTAACAAAGAAACAAAAGCTTGTGACTCCAAGAAACCGTGCTAGAGCTTAATGAGAAACAATAACTTTGTTGTCGTTCCAACAAACACCCTCCAGAATTTTCCCTACATGCAAATTTTGGAGCCTCGTTATGGTCATGCCATCTTTCATTTCAAGCCCTTAATGTCATGCTTAGTCATTTCGTTCAAGTGTTCAAGTGTTCAAGTCCTCCTTTAAGAATTCTAAGTGTCGAATCGACCTTCTTTTACATATCTATCTTGTCATGCCTCCATAGAAAAATTCTTCTAGGCAAGCCTAACAGTCAATGTGTACTTTTTCAATTCAAGAATTACATAGTGCCTAATCATAGTGACTGCGCAATTCCTAATCATAGTGACTGCAAAGTCTCTAGAGATAGTGTTTGAGAAGTACTTGATGTCAGTGCTTGCGCAATTGCTAGAGATAGAGACTACGCGTATGGAAAGTCATAGTGTGAGGGAATCCTTTGTAGATAGTGATTGCATACCCTTTTTCAATAACAAGAGTGTAATTCTTCAATTCATTCAGTTCACTTTTGGATCCTAGTTGCCCAATATATACTAAGAACCCTCACAAATCTTAACCCTAAATGCATGTCTACTTTCCCTATGTAAAAATTCTAGTCCAAATCTCATCTTTACATTCATCTTTTGCTTCTGGGCTCTACGCACTACTATAATATAAGGAGCATCCTCTCACTCGTGGTTGCAAATGCTTCATCTTCTAGGTGAGTTTCTCAATTGTCGCTTTTGTTTTTACAAGTGTCACTTTTGCTTCATTTTTCTCTTACATGTGTCATATTTTCTTGCTCTATCTTTCAGAAGTGTCCCTTTCTCATGCTTTCACTCTTATAGGTGTCGCTTGTGTTTTTTTTGTTTTTTCATGTGTTTTTTTTTTTCTTGATTTCACACATCTTAAAGAGCACCATGGCACACCTTCTAGAGGAAGCACCAACAAACTCTCTTGCACTAGTTGATGTTATATGTCATAAGAACATGTATTGGGAACTCTTCCATGGCATAATGCATATTTTAATTGCAGCTGACACTTGTGTCACCACTTGTATTTTAAGTGTCACAATCTTACATTTTAAATGTCACACTCAGAAAAAAAGTGTCACTTTGTTATCGTTTTAAGTTATGCATTGTTGGTGTTAGATATTGTACATTTTGTTTACCTTGTATTTTATGGTATACATGTGTGTTTTTATATGGAATTTCAATTTTGTAGACAAAAATGAATCCTCTAGATCTATTGGTCTGATATAGAACAACATAGGGCAAAAATAATCAATGTTTTCCTTAAAGAGATTCGAATATGGAAAAGGAACATACCTGGAAATCGTAGCAAGGCCTTCTCTCTTCTTCGCTTATAAGCTCCAATCCTAGCTCCACGGGCTATAAATGGAACCTACATAAATGATTAAAACAAGCAAAGGAACGACAATATCTACATAGCATAATCCAATATCTCTATATAATGAGTCAACATGGCATTGAAATACAAGTGCATAAGCATAACATAAGTATAGGAAAAAAGATTTCTTTTTGTATTAACAAATAAAGGAGAGAGTTACAACCATATATAGAAGTTGACTTTGTAGATGTCTCCCCAATTGAATTGTCAATCCTTGCCACAAAGAAAACCTTCACACTCAACCCTAATGCAAATGGATGATGATCCTTAAGCTCAAAGTAGCAACATGAGGGTACTATAAATCTCCAAAATCCAACCCAGACTCTATGGGAGGAAATAAAATTTATAGGGTAAACATGGTAGTTTAGGATTTACCAATATAGACTTGAGATCGACTTATGATGGGAGGATAAGCTCAAGGGATAAGAGATAACATCACTAGAATAGGATAAGATAGGAATTTGAGATCTCTATCCGTGGCATATAGTTAAAACCACCTTAGAAGCTTTTAGAAGAAGAATATTCGAAATTATTTTTTAATTTTCCTGAAATCCTAGAATCGGTGCACCTACAAAATGGAGAAAACTACATTGATTAGAGTTGGTGCTTGCACCCTATGCTGGTGGACAAGAACATAGGATGAGGTGGGCCTAAAAATTATGTTTTTTAACAGATAGACCCAGAAACTCAAACTTTTTGGGGAAACGATGCTTAGGGCTTTCCAAAGGGATTATGAAAAATTGTTCAAGGATGTTGATTGAATCTCTAGTTTGTATGCATTTTTGGCTAATGTGATAAAATGGCCTGTAACATATTGTCCCCTAAAGTACAAATTTAGAAGTAGTGGTTGAGGACTAAATTGATTTACCTTGTGAAAAGTTTGGATCAAGAAAAAATTGGTCGATATCATCATATGTTATAATACATATTATCATCATGATATCATTATTGAGGGAGGAATACTCGTGCTCAACATATAAGCCAATATTACATGTACAATGATCAAGAAGTCCCGTCCAGTGATGAGAGACTATGGACCCATGCTTGTATGAATACCTGAGTGATCATATCTGTCACACTTTCTAATCTTGTATTAATCCTAAAATCGCAGCCCGAATGGATGGAACTAGATCTAGAGTCTTCTATCTCATTCACCCGATCGCTCAATAGTACAAGTCTAGTCATGTGAATAAATGAGTTGGAGTCAAACATGGTAGACACCATCTGATTATTGTCTAATGATGTAAGTCATTAACAGGAACTAAAGAAACCACCGATAATGTTAATGACTCTCAAGGTACCATAGTACAATCTATGTCGTGTAAATAAATGAGTTGAAGTCGAACACCACACAGAATCTTCTTGTTGAAGGCCAATGATGAGGAATTTTTGTTGAAATCAAGGAAAATTGTAATTAATGTATGCAAAATCCAAGGTGTTGAAGGGAGTTTCTAAGTCAACTTCCTGGATAATGAGTTGATTTCGACAGGAAGTGACCCGTTGCAGGAGGGCCATGATGTATCCCACATCAACGACACGAAACAGGTATCAAGATTTGAGACATAATGATGATGATGAAGATTTGGTTCAGGAACGACAGACATGAATGAAGGCTAAAGAGTATTGTTGCAAATACCAACTGAAGGACTTCTCTTGAAAATATTGGTGATACTTTATGGAGTTTGAAACATTGACTCAAAACTTATTATGACGGATTTTGAATATGGTTTGATGAACCAAAGAGGCAAATAGATTTTCCAACCCAACAGTCACGAAGATAAAGTGAAAGAGTGTCATGTTCAAGAGTGAATCGCTGCCATTAATAGGTTAAGTACCCCATTTTCCCAATCTCCCCAATCATTTCTGGTCAGTACCTCTTTATTTTTGACAATCTTGAGGAGGATAACATATGCTTGATCTATAAGTTCACACTTTGGATGAATGCTTCTGAGTATTTTTAATGAACCCTTAGAAGGAGTGGTTCGGTCATGTCATGTTCGACGATTCCAACACTGTTTAATTTTTTTACGAGTCTAGTGAAGGTGTAACTCAACTTCTTTTTCATGTTTATAAAATTTGAAAAAGAGGTGAAAATAAAAATCCAAAAGTTCATTTTCCTAAATTTAGTCTCTTTATTCCGAAAAGGTGGAAAATGATCCTCAAGATAACCTTTTAGTCATGTTCGACTAAAGTATTCATTTTTCATAAATAGTCTATCCTAGTCCAAAAAATGGTTAATGTTATAATGATTATATGTATTTTCATTTACTTTAACGGGTTCGAGAAGACAAGTGCCATAGATGTGGCACAACAGCTGACAGAAGGAATTACGCTATTCCCGAGGGTTTAGTGGAGATATTGCATGGAGGACTTCAGTTAGAACTCATGTGACAGAGTTTGGTGGAGTTGTAGAAGTAGTTGGTGGAGTTGTGTTCAGTTTAACTCAGTTAGACACAGTTGAGCTAGTTGTATCTAGTCTAACCGATTGATACACTAGTGAGAGTGGTGTGAATTAATTAATAATTAATTCACTAAATATTAACTCATTAATCAACTGAAGAATACATCAGTTAACTACAGTGCATGGACAGTTTCAGTGGAGACCAGTGGAGAGGTAGGTGAAAGAGCAGGTTGAATATCAGTTGTGACTATAGTGTTGCATGATTTGCAACACCCAGTGATTGGAGATGCCAATGAGGATTGCGTGAGAAAGGCTGGACCAATTCGAGTTCATTCAGAGCCAATATTCAGCAGGGATTGCGCAGTAGAGGCAGGCTAGCAGGTGGCAAAGATCGATGCATGGATTTGCTAGATCGGGCTTGATTAGTGTGTAGCAATTGTATTGTATTGAGAGCTTGATATGATCAGCTTTGTATGAGGATTGTTACATGATCTCTATGACATATATTATATACAAATAGTTGGGGTTTTTAGCTTCAGGCTTTCCCGTTAAACAACTGTGTTAATGTGTGTGAATTTTTATTGTTTCATGTGTGCATTGCAATCTTGATTTAATTTCCGCAAATGATCAATGGTGGAATAGATTCTATATTTTGCATGAAGTTAAAATAGTGTGAGATCGGGAGAATCTTGGACATATAACACATAAGTTATATAATTTTTACATGGTATCAAAGCAG